>CM050168.1:262311099-262776099 GCA_027410445.1 Discoglossus pictus | reverse complement strand
TTTACGGAGCCAATTTAATAGCTGCAAGTCTTGCGGGCTACATACGGTTTTACACGTTGAGGGAATTTAACAGGGCTGCATGTGTCCTTTTATACAGCCTCTCAAGTTTCTTTCAATTCACAGGTAATGCAACTTATGACTCTGATCCATGCAAAACGTTCAGTTTAGGGGCAGTGAGTCGCCACAGTGTTATATAGTTCATTTTATTAATAATGTATCTTCCATGCAAAAATAACATATGTAATGTATAGAATAATATGTACTTTCAAAATCACTATAGAAAGACTAGGACAACAGTACCACTATAAACAACACGGATGACTTAAGGAATACATAAGAAAGAAAAAAAATCACTGTTTTATGAAAAAACATTTTTAAATTTATATATATATATATATACACACACACACACACACCTCATAATAATATCATGTGGAAGAGGTTATTTGATAAAGTTGCCAATATTTAATAAAGTGTGTTTTCTTTTATCAAATCATGCTCTTAAAACAGAAAAAAAAATTAACATTTAAATGTTTAACTGATCTGGGGGCTTACCGCTGTCATTTCAGTGAATTTTGAAATAGTCTTACTTAATATTTCTACATGCTTTTTAAATGCATGGAAACAAAATGTGTTACATGTTCTTTAAAATGGAGAGAGAAAATGCAGCAAACTATTTTAACTAGAATAAAATATTGTTGATACCTGTGCTATACCAGGAAGGCATCCATGGAACTATAGTAAAGGTTGTATGTGTGAGAGGGGCATTTACACCACAATAGCAGAAGGGTTAGCAGCAATTGTTGCAAGCTGCTGCTTTGAAGGAGTTGCTTTAGAAAAGGTAGGTGTCAAATACAAAAATGTCCAATGGTTTAACAATTTGCCCACCCTCTCACTTCTACCCAGCCCTCCCTCCATTGTTCAGTAGATAACAACTTGCTCTCAGGTTCCAGGCTGTCAGGAAGTGCTGAAGTCACACAAAATAGAAACTTTCTATATATGCAAACAAAATCTACAAAAAATAAGATTTTCTCTACAAATTGATTTACGTTCATGGCTGCTAATAATTGTTACATACTTCACAAATGTTAGATTTTCCTAAAATGCAGTGGTTATTTAAAGTGACATTGAAAGAACCATCTATAATGTGTAATCTTCTGTGTTCCTACCTGTTTCTGTAGTGCCAAGTCTCCTTCTACCTCCTCAATCTTTCTCTCCAGCTGGCGTTTTATCTTCTCATACTCTTCCCGGTGCCGATCAATATCATTATTTTTAGAGCTAAAACAAGAAGTATGAATGTTAGTATGCTACTAATAAAAAAAAAAAGGACGGGCCTGTTGGACTGGTTCTCACAGTTATTTTACATATAATGGAGAATGAGCAAATAGGTTAGAGGAGTCTTTTGGTGAAGAGTTTATCCATTACTAGAATCCATATATGTTCCTTTATGTCTTAGTGTAACACATGTTAAATAGATATTCTAAACTGCAACTAATTATAAGAAATAGGGTTACTACCTCATATCTGTAACCATGTCCACATGCCCCACTCCACTTACTTAATCTAACTGTTGATTCTCTTACAGTGGATATAAAAAGTCTACACACCCTTGTTAAAATGTCAAGTTTCTGTGCTGTAAAAAAATGAGACAAAGATAAATCATTTCAGAACTTTTTCCACCTTTAATGTGACCTATAAACTGTACAACTCAATTGAAAAACAAACTGAAATCTTTTAGGTGGAGGGAGAGAGAAAAAAAAATATATGTGTTTTTTATAAGTCTGCACACCCTCTTATAACTGGGGATGTAGCTGTGTTCAGAATTAAGCAATCAAATTCCAAATTGTGTTAAATAGGAGTCAGCATACACCTGCCATCATTTAAAGTGCCTCTGATTAACCCCAAATAAAGTTCAGCTGCTCTAGTTGGTCTTTCTTGAAATTTTCTTAGTCGCATCCCACAGCAAAAGCCATGGTCCACAGAGAGCTTCCAAAGCATCAGAGGGATCTCATTGTTAAAAGGTATCAGTCAGGAGAAGGGTACAAAATAATTTCCAAGGCATTAGATATACCATGGAACACAGTGAAGACAGTCATCATCAAGTGGAGAAAATATGGCACAACAGTGACATTACCAAGAACTGGAGCTCCCTCCAAAATTTATGAAAAGAAGAGAAGAAAACTGGTCTGGGAGGCTACCAAGAGGCCTACAGCAACTTTAAAGGAGCTGCAGGAATATCTGGCAAGTACTGGCTGTGTGGTACATGTGACAACAATCTCCCATATTCTTTATATGTCTGGGCTATGGGGTAGAGTGGCAAGACGAAAGCCTTTTCTTACGCAGAAAAACATCCAAGCCAGGCTACATTTTGCAAAAACACATCTGAAGTCTCCCAAAAGCATGTGGGGAAAGGTGTTATGGTCTGATGAAACCAAGGTTGAACTTTTTGGCCATAATTCCAAAAGATATGTTTGGCGCAAAAACAACACTGCATATAACCAAAAGAACACCATACCCACAGTGAAGCATGGTGGTGGCAGTATCGTGCTTTGGGGCTGTTTTTCTTCAGCTGGAACTGGGGCCTTAGTTAAGATAGAGGGAATTATGAACAGTTCCAAATACCAGTCAATATTGGCACAAAACCTTCAGGCTTCTGCTAGAAAGCTGGACATGAAGAGGAACTTCATCTTTCAGCGTGACAACAACCCAAAGCATACATCCAAATCAACAAAGGAATGGCTTCACCAGATGAAGACTAAAGTTTTGGAATGGCCCAGCCAGAGCCCAGACCTGAATCCGATTGAAAATCTGTCTGGTGATCTGAAGAGGGCTGTGCACAGGGGATGCCCTCGCAATCTGACAGATTTGGAGTGTTTTTGCAAAGAAGAGTGGGCAAATCTTGCCAAGTCAAAATGTGCCATGCTGATAGACTCATACCCAAAAAGTGCTGTAATAAAATCAAAAGGTGCTTCAACAAAGTATTAGTTTAAGAGTGTGCATACTTATGCAACCATATTATTTTATTTTTATATTTTTTCTTCCCTCTACCTAAAAGATTTCAGTTTGTTTTTCAATTGAGTTGTACAGGTCACATTAAAAGGTGGAAAAAGTTCTGAAATGATTTATCTTTGTCTCCTTTTTTTACAGCACAGAAACCTGACATTTTAACAGGGGTGTGTAGACTTTTTATATCCACTGTATTTGCTATCTCTTTCTCTATCCAATTTTCTCAACCCTTCCCATGCTCTTCACACTCTCCCCTATGCCTCTCAATGCTGTCCCCATTGTTATTACTCCCTCACAGTAGTCCCACTTTTTTTTCTCTGTCCAACACTATCCTCTACCTCACATTCTCCCCCAACACTTTCTTCTATGTTGCAGTCTCCCAATCACATTCCTCTACCTTGCATTCTCCCCAAATGCTCTCCTCTACCTTGCACCCTCCCCAGCACTCTCCTCTTCCCAACACTCTCAGCTACCTTACACTCTTCCCAAAAGCTCTCCTCTACCTGGGGCTCTCCCCAAAAGCTCTCCTCTACCTGGGGCTCTCCCCAAAAGCTCTCCTCTACCTGGGGCTCTCCCCAAAAGCTCTCCTCTACCTGGGGCTCTCCCCAAAAGCTCTCCTCTACCTGGGGCTCTCCCCAAAAGCTCTCCTCTACCTGGGGCTCTCCCCAAAAGCTCTCCTCTACCTGGGGCTCTCCCCAAAAGCTCTCCTCTACCTGGGGCTCTCCCCAAAAGCTCTCCTCTACGTGGCGCTCTCCCCAAAAGCTCTCCTCTACCTTGCACTCTCCCCAAAAGCTCTCCTCTACCTTGCGCTCTCCCTAAAAGCTCTCCTCTACCTTGCGCTCTCCCCAAAAGCTCACCGCTACCTTGCACCGTCCCAAAAGCTCACCGCTACCTTGCACCGTCCCAAACGCTCACCGCTACCTTGCACCGTCCCAAACGCTCACCGCTACCTTGCACCGTGCCAAACGCTCACCGCTACCTTGCACCGTCCCAAACGCTCACCGTTACCTTGCACCGCCCCAAACGCTCACCGCCACCTTGCACTCTCTCCAAAAGCTCACTGCCACCTTGCGCTCTCTCCAAATCTCACCTCTACCTTGCGCTCTCACCAATGCTCTTCTTTACCTTGAGGTCTCCCCAACACTCCCCTCTACCTTGTGTTCTCCCAACAACCAAAGCCCATTTTCTGCTCTCCCTTGTACAGTCTCCACTTTTTTCATCTACTCAGTGCTTTCTCTCCTTCACATTCTTCCCCCATTTTCTTGCCCCTTGAGCTCTCTACAATTTTCCTTTACTCTTTTTCTTTCTTTTAGCCCTGAATATTGCAGCACACTTGGATAAGTGGTATGAAAATTATAAGACAACACTATATATAAAATGATGATACCTCTGCAGTCTCTCCAGATCCATCTGATGCTCTTTAAGTTTTCGCTGATAATGACTTTGTAACTCATCATGCTTCTTTTTTTCTCTCTGAATTTCTTGCTGCAGTTTTTCAATTTGTATCTTTAAGTCACTAATTTCCGACTGCTTTGAATTTTCAACAACTTTCAGATGATTGAACATAATTTCATACTGTTCCAATTCTCGATCTCTCTCCCCCAGGACCTTAAGATTGTAGGTAAAATCCTTTTTAAGTTTGTTGAACTTTTCTGTCTGTTCTTGTAAGCTTTTCTTTGTGTCTTTAAGGGCTATCTCTAGAAACTGAACTTGACGATTTTGAAGTTCTTTCCATTCTTGTTCTTTTTGAGCAAGGAGTTCAGCAAAACCTTCCTCTGGTGGCAACATGTTCAGCCCTGTACATCAAGCAGAAAAGGTAGAAGTCAAACAATATGGAAATTGAGAGTCATTTTTTTAAAATATTTATAATATAGCTTTATAATGTCATATTCCTTACCTAAAAATCCTTCATGTAACAATATTTTATAGTAATGTTTAAAATAGCAATGTAATCTAAAAGATAAGATAATAGTTGCAACCCTTTTGGACACGAAGTGTTGTTCATCAGATAAAACTTTATGAAAGCATCCGGAAAGGTTATATTCAGAAATATTCCAAAGTAATTTGATCATTTCATATTAACTAGTATGTCAACATGGGGTAATCACCGCTACCCATATCTTCCAACTGTCCCTCTTTTGTAAGGACAGCATCTCTTTTCAGTGGATTCCCTCCATTCCTGCTAGCCCACAAACTGGCCCTCTTTTAAAGTTACAGCAGTACATTTAAAGGGACAGAGGTAATTGATGTGCTGCTGTTTGCACATACAGTCAGGTCCATAAATATTGGGACATCGACACAATTCTAATCTTTTTGGCTCTATACACCACAATGGATTTGAAATGAAACAAACAAGATGTGCTTTAACTGCAGACTTTCAGCTTTAATGTGAGGGTATTTACATCCAAATCAGGTGAACGGTGTAGGAATTACAACAGTTTGTATATGTGCCTCCCACTTTTTAAGGGACCAAAAGTAATGGGACAGATTAACAGTCATAAAACAAACTTTCACTTTTTAATACTTGGTTGCAAATCCTTTGCACTCAATTACAGCCTGAAGTCTGGGACGCATAGACATCACCAGACGCTGGGTTTCATCCCTAGTGATGCTCTGCCAGACCTCTATTGCAACTGTCTTCAGTTCCTGCTTGCTCTTGGGGCATTTTCCCTTCAGTTTTGTCTTCAGCAAGTGAAATGCATGCTCAATCGGATTCAGGTCAGGTGATTGACTTGGCCATTGCATAACATTCCACTTCTTTCCCTTAAAAAACTCTTTGGTCCTCTTCCCTCTTCTTCCTCCCCTCCTCTCCTACCCCTGTGTCTCCCCCGTCCCCTGTGTCTCCTCCCCCTCCCCTGTGTCTCTCCTCCCCTCTTCTCACTCCTTTGTGTCTCTCCCCCTCCTCTCATTCCCCTGTGTCTCTTCCCCCCTCCTCTCACTCCCCTGTGTCGCTTCCCCTCCTCTCACTCCCCTGTGTCTCTTCCCCCTCCTCTCACTCCCTTGTGTCTCTTCTCCCCTCCTCTCACTCCCCTGTGTCTCTTCCCCCCTCCTCTCACTCCCCTGTGTCTCTTCCCCCCTCCTCTCACTCCCCTGTGTCTCTTCCCCCCTCCTCTCACTCCCCTGTGTCTCTTCCCCCCTCCTCTCACTCCCCTGTGTCTCTTCCCCCCTCCTCTCACTACCCCTGTGTCTCTTCCCCCCTCCTCTCACTACCCCTGTGTCTCTTCCCCCCTCCTCTCACTACCCCTGTGTCTCTTCCCCCCTCCTCTCACTCCCCTGTGTCTCTTCCCCCTCCTCTCACTCCCCTTTGTCTCTTCCCCCTCCTCTCACTCCCATATGTCTCTCCCCCCCTCCTCTGTGTTTCTCCCCCCTCTGTGTCTCTCCACCTCTCACTCCCCTGTCTCTCCCCCCTCCTCTCACTCCCCTGTGTCTCTCCCCCCTCCTCTCATTCCCCTGTGTCTCTCCCCCCTCCTCTCACTCCCCTGTGTCTCTCCCCCCTCCTCTCACTCCCTTGTGTCTCTCCACCCTCCTCTCACTCCCTTGTGTCTCTCCCCCCTCCTCTGTGTCTCTCCCCCCTCTTATTCCCCTGTGTCTCCCCCCTCCTCTCACTCCCCTGTGTCTCCCCCTCCTCTCACTCCCCTGTGTCTCCCCCTCCTCTCACTCACCTGTGTCTCTTCCCCCCTCCTCTCACTCACCTGTGTCTCTTCCCCCCTCCTCTCACTCACCTGTGTCTCTTCCCCCCTCCTCTCACTCCCGTGTCTCTCCCCTCTCTTATTCCCCTGTGTCTCTCCTCCCCTCCTCTGTGTCTCCCCCATCCTCTTCCACCCCTGTGTGTCTCCCCCCTCCCCTATGTCTCTTCCCCCCTCGTCTCCCTTCCGGCCCGTTTGCGCAATGCGCATGCTAAGACCATAGCGCTAGCGCAGTTTGACAACTATTATATGGGATATATATATATATATATATATATATATATATATATATATATATATATATATATATATATAATTTACATAAATCTTTACCACAACACAAGCTGGGATCCCGCCCCACGCTAATGTAATATTTATTTACTGTAAATAAAATAAAAAAATTAAAATTATATATATATATGTGTGTTTTTTATTTTATTATTATTTTTATTTTTTTTAAGAAGAGTGAAGTAGCTGAGAATGTCTAGTATTCCAGGTGAATAATCAGAGAGAGGTACAGAGCCGACAGTGCACACAAACAGCGAGACTGCGCACAAAGTGTGCGCACAGACAGAGAGGGAGGGGTACAGAGCTGGCAGCGCACACAGACAGCGAGAAAGAGCGCACACAGAGAGAGACACAGAGAGAGAGGGAGAGACACACAGAGAGAGACAGAGAGAGGGGTACAGAGCGTGAGTGCATGAAGACAGAGAGAACAGACCGTGCACCGAGAAAGAGAGTGCACAGACAGAGAGAGAGTGCTCAGAGAAAGTGCGCAGACAGAGAGAGGTACAGAGCTGACAGCGCACGCATACAGAGGGAGCACACACAAACAGTGAGAGAGCTTACAGAGAGAGAGAGCACAGACAGAGCGCGCAGAGAGAGAGCAGACAATTCAAGATAATATTCTATAATACAGTAATTTATGACGGGCAGGTTACTAGTGTGTATATATATATATATTGCAAAGTATAGAAGAGTAGTCAGGATACAATAATATCTGTTCTACTTTGGCCACTTTGATACATTGGAAGGTCGCCTTCCTCTGTGAATGTTACATGAATTTTAAGTGCCATGAAATGCACTTGTTTTTCTATCATGCATTTAAAAGGGCAAGTTTTAAACTTTATAAAAGTTTTTTTTTTCCTGCAAAAAAATATAAGTAAACCCTGAAAGCAAAAGAAAATATCCAATGTAAGTACAGAACATCCTGTAGTATGTGAGTCTCACCGGCACATCATTATGACTCACAGTTATATTACTGCTCACTGCAGATAGAGATACTGTCAAGGATTATACATCCAAAAGCAGTTTATTCTACTCTAGGACCGTCAGATAAAAAACAGTAAATGTTTATCAAACACCCTCTTTCAAGTGCAACAAAGCAAAATATTCTGAATGCACCTTCACTTATACTAGTGCACAAGAAGCTTCACAGTGCAGGGTGTCATACGTTACTGGTCTCTCATGTTGTGCCTTTCAGATTCATAGTTTAATACTATAGTTTCTGTATTATTTACATTGGACTTCTATGGTTTATTATTTACATTGGGACCGTCGTTGGTTCCGTTTACAGCTCTATATCTGTGTATGACTCGATCGGTGCTACCTCTCACCTTTCCGTTTATCCTCACTATCGGCTTCTCCCTTATCCTGCAGGTTAGGCCGCTGAAGCGAAATTCTGTATCCATAGCAACCGCAGCGCCGGTTCGCTAGTACGCTCCAAAAAAGAGTCCCCCGGAATCTAAGATTGGAACTTGCGTTCCGAAACCCCTGCTGCCCTATCACTGTTTGTTTCATTGGGTGTAATTATATGGAGTTTGTTTAAAATAGTTTTACTGAATTACATAAATGAGCTTGTTTCTGCCTTATTAATATTAAATCTAATTGTATTAAGATGTAAAGTATTTGTGCAGTGTTATTAAGGAGCCACATTGTCTAAGATGAATTTAAAATACATTTAGAGGATTTTTTAGCAAAATCTGATTTTTTTAAGACTTTATGAATAGACAAATCCATTTTGTCTTTATTGTATCACTTACTGAGAGTTATATCATGGAGGGGTGTTTATGAGTTCAGGTAGGGTAGTGACAAGGAGGGAACAGAGATAAATCATAATCCTTTGTTAGATATCTGGATCTGACTGAAACTGACACCACACCCTTCCCCCCTCAAATGTCCAGAAGCAGATCCCTTCTATCAATAAATGCAAGCATTGCTCTCCAGATATATAAACACCCCCTGATTCCACCAACATATCCTAAATATCCAAAATGTATTATTTTTCCAATTAAAAACTAGCTTTAAGACTTTTTCCCGCTTAAAGGACCACTGTTGTTCGCTAAAAACTTCACATAAAATCATTTTAGAGCACATCTTATATTTAGACTGATTGTATTATGTGTATTCATTTTAGACTGCTAGTCTGTATGTAGTTTTAGTGAGCAAGTTATTCTGTGTGGTCATACTCTGCTATTAAAAGTGTATTTTAACTTAGGTCAATACAGATCATATCCCCATCCATGGATCCTACTGGTTCTCCCTGGTTTTTAATCCCTTTACAAAGACAAACTGTCACCATTAAAGCAAACTTGAATACAATAGTTACAAATTAAAGACTGTAATTATGTTTTTGAAATTGTGTTAAAATGTGTATTATCAGTTCATCAAAAAAATAATAATATAAATATCACATTTTTGTAGTCCTTCAATTAAGCTCTTAATGAGACACGGTTTTTAAACATATATTTTTTCAATGTACAGTAGTCCTTTAATGTTATATTGCAAAAAAAGATATTTCCAAGAAAAATTAGTGATTAGCTCACAGTTAATAGCAATTAAAACAGTTCTGTGAGTAACACAATATTTTTAATAATTCACTGCAATTAAAGATTGCATAAACATATGCAGAATGGTGGTGTATGAAATTGCTCCATCTACTAATTGTTATCGTAACATTAACTATTCACTGGTAAATATTCACTGATATAGGTTGTGACGATCTGACAGTAGGGGCTTTACAAGCCCAGGGCCACCTGCTATAGACTACAGGTTATCTACCCACAAGGAACGTTGGGTTATTTGAAATCTCGGCACCAGCATCCTGATATCTGGCTCCTGTATCTCCATCAGGAATCAGCGTTTCCAGGAGTTCCAGTAATCTTCCTGTGGTATTGACCAGGGGCCTCATTCTATTATCGTCCGTAGGCGCTGCGGGGCCGCAAGGACCGGCCGCAAGCTATTCGGCTATTCTATTCCCCTCCGGCCGGGGATTCCGGCAGGCTTGCGGCCGGCGCCTTGCTATCTCTTGCGGCCGCACGCGCCGGAGGAAAGCCTTTGATCTAAAACGGCCGCAAGAGTTTCGGCCGCAAGAAAAGCCCGGTTGCTATTCTATTGCTCCGGGAACCCTCTCTGCAAGGCTAAAAGCGAGCCGCAGCTTACTTGCAGGAAAAAGGTCCCGCTAGCACCAATTAAGCACATAAAATAGCCCAACTAAAGCCATCCTGCACTTTGAGGAGACTATAAAGAGATTGTAGGTGTTAGCAAAAATAGCACAACATTCCCCTATACTCAAATCCGTAAAAAAAAATTGTTTTTATATATGTCATATATCCATGTAAAAAGTCCCGAGGGCTTGGAGCACCTCAGACCCGGCCACGCCGCGGCCGGAAAATAAACAGTTAATGTAAACTCGGGTTTGGGCTGATGTGCAAGCTTGAGAGGGGGTTGCTATTAATCCTCATGTCCCCCAATATGATCCCTAGCATTTACAGAGCTTTACAGTGCAGTCTTCAATTTATATTTGACTTTAACATTTTTGGAGCTTACGGCCGGTTCCAAGATATGCGGCCGGCCGTAAGGGGAGATCCTTGCGGGGCCGTATAATAGAATTGCAAGGTAACGGGACCCCCGCAAGGAATCGCAGCCTTACGGCCGATTTACGGCCGATAATAGAATGAGGCCCCAGGACAGGTTACTTGTAGGGTGGAGATAGGTTCAGTATCACAGCCACTAGGAGCAAATAAAAGAACATACAATTTCTATATGCCTCAGAGTGAACTGATTTATTTTTGAAATGACAGCAATATTTATAGCAGTTAGACACAATGTAACAATGAGAGGGTGTGTGTGAGGAATTGACTCTGCTGGGTTTTGAACCCTGGTCCCCAGGCTGCTGAACCTCTTCCCTACCACTGCACCAGCCTGCCTTTGTGAATTTCCTTGAGATCTGATAAACCTTGACTCTGCTAGCAATAGTATCAGTGACTAGTCTCTTCAGCTGTGTCTGGTCAGGTGTCTGGCCCTTGGCCTATATAAGGCACTTCCTGTCTATGTACCTTGCCAGATTATTGTGGTTCCTGTTCCCTTCAATAAAGCTTGTTCCTGTTTCACCTACAAGTTGCTGAATTGGATCATTTCTGACCTAGGCTGCTGGTCTCCAAAACCTTGTGATTCCTATATCATTACAGTGTGGCAGACAAACACAAGAGATAAACTCCACATTGGTCTAACAGTAGTTTTGTGAGAGTAATAGGCTTAATCTCCAATACACATCCTACCGTCTCTAGTACACATCAGACGTGATTAACTTTATCTGGCAAACAATGGGACAAAACAATATTTACAAATGCAATGGTGGTGTTTAAACAGATAATCCAGTGGCTGGAGCCAAGCAGTCTGTGCTTTTATGGTGGCTCAATGGCCCAACACCCAGGCAGAAAAGAAGGGTTTTGTGAAATTATTCCTCCTTTCCAGACAGCAGTTCTAGAACTATTATCCTTAACAGATGATAGTCTTGAACTGCAGCCCATATCCCAAGTCCAAGTCCTCATTCAAATAAAAAATGTTTGCCCAATGCATGACCACCTCCTGGAGGGGGCAGTAGGTTGGCAAGGTTTGTGCGTGGTTGCCCATCTTCCAGGAAAATGTCCACAGTCTCTAACCCCAATTTCTGTAGGGTCTTGGGAACATAATCCAGTTGCACAGTCCATCTAGGGTGTGTCTGAGCTAGCACCAACTTCTCAGCCACCCTCCCCCATTTTCCTTCACAACATCTGGGATCCCAGATCTCAAGGTCCAAGGTAGCAACACAGCCCAACATCATCTCCATTTCCTTCTATAACCCACCCCAAATTTCAGGCATGAATCTTGGGGGCACATCCCAGGTCTCAGAAACTAGGATATCATCCAGGGGCATCCTGCTACCCCCTTGGCAACAGGCAAAAATGTGGCTATGGGGTATCCCAACTAGGGAGCAGCTCAGGCAGGGGTAAAAAACACTTCTCCACCGGCTCAATCTCCTTAGAGTCAGTTGTCTAGGCAGGGTTGGGAAAAAACAAAGCAGGACTCAGGATTAGGGTCTCTGGATGGAGACCCTTTCCTGGCTGAGGCTCACCTGGGGTAGCAGACTTCACTGGGGTCGGTAGCTCCTTCGGGTGAGTATCCTTCTCTGCCAACTGTTCAGTCTCCAGCTCCTCGTCCTTGGTTAGCGGCTGGAACTTCTCTGGGTCTGAACTGTTCTCCCGGCCTCCCTATTCTGGTGAGTCCCCAGAAGTCCCTCTGATCTCGCCTGTTCTGTAGTGGTCAGATCTCCAGGTACCTTCAGGTTTCCTTCCTCCACCTGATAGGGGTGTAGCCAACAGTCCATTTCCTCTTGCAGTGTATCCTTTGCTAGCTCAGCCGGGGAAGCATGGGGTAACTCCAAGTACTTGAGCCAGGTCCCACCTGGATCCACCTCCTCAAGCAGTTCCCCATACTCTTTTTCCAAATCAATTTCTTTATGGAACAACTGTCTGAGCATTACTTCTTCTTTTGTACCTGGCTCAATTTATACATCCTTTTGGCGCTGTTTAAAATAGGATTTCCAGGTAATCAAAATTACAAGTTATGAATTAAATAGGTTAAAAAAAAAAATGAGGCTTACGAGTCAATGAGGTTAAAACTATAGGGTCTCATCTCCCACACTCTGAACTGGAATTCTTAAAGAATTCTTTAAATTTTCTCTGGCCCAAAACTTATTTAAAATATTTAGGAATAAAAATTACCCCTAATATCTCAGATCTCTATAGGGTTAATTATCCGGCTCTTTTTAAAGAACTATCAACCGATCTAGAGAAATGCAACAGGTTCCAAATCTCATGGTCTGGCCGAATACATACTGTCAAAATTAACATTCTCCCTAGAATCTTATACTATTTTAGATCCTTACCTATCAAAGTTTCCATTAAAGATCTAGACAACTTTCAAAAGCAAATTATGAGATTTATTTGGCGTAATAAACCCCATAGAATTACTAAATCTATAATGTTTAGACATAAAGATAAATGTGGTATTTCGTGCCCGCACCTTAAGCTCTACTACAGAGCGGCGCAAATTTCATTTCTACTCCAAGCTCACTCCTTAGAACATCAACCTATTTGGGTTCTGATTGAGAACCATCAGTTACAACCCTTAGGGTGGGATATGATAATATGGCTTCCTAAATCTCAATGCCCCCAAATTAATTACCTCAACCCCATGATTAGATTGTCCTTGGGATGTTGGTCCTGGGCAAACTCCAAACGTCAATTGACTCCTGATCTTTCCCCCCTTCTCTCCATTACTACCTCTCCCCACTTTTCAAAAGACCTTTCCACAGACTCCAAGGCTTGGTGGATTACACATGGTCTTGACAGAATAGATGCATGGATAACAGACGATCAAATTATCATTTTTGAATACTTAAGGGATAACTTTGATCTCCCACTGAAGGGACACTTCCTTTTCTGCAAGTTTAGACACTTTATTTTGACCCTGAAGAGGACATTTGGTTAACCCAAGGTTAATTGGATGACTCGCTTCTGCAAAGATACACTTCTAACAAAGGGGATTCTAGGTCAAATCTAAGAGAAATTCAATAACATCCTCAATAATCATAAACCTAAGCCTTGATCAGATGGGAAGAAGACCAAGGTCAGACCTGGGATATGGGAAAGTGGGGGCAAATTAGCCGGAGACTAGCTCAGGGCTCTTATAATTATAGCTTACTAGAAACTTCACTAAAAGTTTTCCATAGAACCTATATTACCCCAGAGAGACTTCACAAGATGAACCCCCAGGAACTCGTTACCTGTTTTAGGGGATGTTTAGAAGTAGGGACCTTTGCACACACTTGGTGGACCTGCCCAAAAGCTCAAACTATATGGTCTGAAATAATTCAATTGGCCTCAAATCTTTTTCATACTCAGATAATATCTTCCATTGAAGTTTGTCTTTTGGGACACCATTCACCTGTACTGACTAAACCCCAGGATAAACTACTCCAATATATTCTACTAGCAGTCAAAAATCACATTGCCAGTAGGTGGAAGAATGCCAATCTGTGCTTAAAAGAAATATTCAATAAGATAAACTTTATAATGATCAATGAAAAACTCATACATGTAGTCTCCGACACTTATTCTAATTTCCTGACCATTTGGGAACCTTGGATTTCTTCGACCCATAGTATAGAGCCATGATAAGAAAATATTAGGCTGACATATGTGGGTCCGAGATGGGCTGGTCTGGAGACACAGGGCCTGGCGCCATTACTGGAGACCGGACTGGAATGTAAGTTGACATGCTCTGCATTTATTTAATCAGCTTTAAGAAGTTGGATAAGGGGAAAATGAAAAAGGGGGAACTGAAAATTAATACATTGAAGGTTAAATCACCTCTCATTCTTTCCCTTTCCCTCACCTTCTTACTCTTGGTTTTGTTTCAAGTTGTGTGTTTTTGTTTTTTTTTGTGTTGTTTGGTTTTTTATTATTGTGGAAAACGGAAAATGGTTAGTGGTGTTGCTCACATGGGAATCATTAATGTACAATCACTTACTATGCTTGTCTCTTTACCTTTTTTTTTACACCAACAGCTATATCATGGCATGAAGAGGTTAATCTTTTTTTCTCTGTTTTATCTTGTATTTTCTTGTGAGTCAATAAAAAAATGATTGGAAAATAAAATAGGATTTCCCATCTCTCTGCGGTTCCCAGGCCACTCTTTGGATCACCCTGCAGCACATCAGGAAGCCCTTTCATCAGCCCAAGCGTATAGAAGGAGGGCCATTGTGATGCAGGAGTTGGAAGCATTAGGTCCACATACTCATGTTCCAACTCAAGCTCCAACCATACCAGGTCCTCAAGCCGTTCTTCTAGCTTCTCACCCGGCTGGAGCCCAAGGGAAACCATCCGCTGATTTAGAATAGCTGTCCACCTATCCTCTTCTGTGGCAATCCAGTGCTATCACCGCTCCAGCATACTGGCGATCTGACTCCTTTTCTGCCTGATCACCTCCGCTCTGCGGACCTCGATGTGGTCCATGACCCCTCTATCCAGGGTTGGCCTTCCTTGGACTTGGACCTGGATTTGAAGGTTTGGCAAAATCGCTGATCGGTTTCTGCATCCCCACCAAGCCGCCAAAAGTACTCGACTTCAAAACTGCTTAGATCACCATATCCCATTCTTTCTCCCGGTTCTTACACCAAGATCCCATCACTGCCGACCAGTTGGACGATCCAAAGATAGGGGCTATATAAGTCCAGAGCCATCTGCTATAGACTACAGGTGAAATACCTACAAGGACCGTTGGGTTCTTTGAAATCTCAGCACCAGCACCCTGATATCTGGCTTCTGTATGAGTCAGAGTCTCTCTATCAGGAATCAGTGCTTCCAGGAGTCCCAGTAATCTTCCTGTGGTCATGATCAGGACAGGTTACTTAGAGGGTGGAGATAGGTTCAGTATGGGACAAAACAATATTTACAAATACAATGGAGGTCTTTATGCAGATAATCCAGTAGCTGGAGCTAAGCAGTCTGTTCTTTTCCGGTGGCTCAATGGCCCAACACCCAGGCAGAAAAAGGGGGTTCGTGACATAGGTTATCACTAATTCGAGTTCTTTGGTAGTCCAATATGAAAAACAGAACTACCATTGACTAGTGCAGTATAACTATGTATTGCTTACAGACTGGCAACTACCAAGCGTGGCATTCAGTAATTTAAAGGAACACTGGTGATTAAAAATCAGACATAATAATTAGTTAAAATCTAGCAATAGTAAGTTCTCCAGACTTACTAATATAAATAAATATTTTGTGATAATTATCACTTTATAGTTAATCAAACTGGATAACTGTTTTTAGCTAGACGTGTGCTGCAGCACTTAACTACAAGATTCTGCTGTCACTACTTAGTTCCAGGGCGGAGAAGATTGGGGAAGAAGCTGGCACTGAGTTAGTTGGCACCAGGCTCAGGGCAAGTGGGGTTGCTGCCACTGACTTGGAGCCAGATTCACTTGAGCTTTTGCATGTTACTGGAGCCTGTAAGTGAGATCACAAGTTAAATTGCTCTTCAATTTGCATCTTTTTGCGGGCTCCATACAGGTTACCAGTTACGGCTTTGAAAATTTTGCGATAGTTAAAACTGGAACTACCAGCCTCCTGAAGCCTTTGATCTTTTGCAAGAGTTACGATGGCTAAGACCTGAAAGAGGGTTAAGCACCTGTTCATAGCACCGTAAATACAATTTAAAAATCAATACTGCACTGTAAATAATGGGGAAAGCGATGAAAGACATTAGAATTAATTGCACAACAGTCTCAAGCTCGCAAATCAACAGTATATAAGATTTATTTTTATGTTTTCATTTCGGGGTTCAATCGATTTTGGGTATCAATGAGTTAATACATATCAGGCCACCCACATGGACTAGAACAGTATTGGCATTCATTTTCATAATTCTGTATTTTGCGGTTTTGCGAGTCCCATCGCATATCGGCCCCCCGAACCTAATTGATTGACATGTAACCTCCATTTTTTTTCTGTAATAATGACAGTCTCATTTTCTATTGGCTGATTTGAAATGGGAGTTTACGGTCCTGCTTAATTGATCATGTTCCCGCCCTGAACTGCTACGAACCAGTGCATGGTTTACGGAGTCGGCTTTGGGCCAGTTACCGGCGAGCTTGAGCAATTGAATAGCTCCGGAATCAGAGACGAACGGGAGCCCACAACACACCCGTAGACATGCAGCCTACATCGCGCAAGTTGTGGGCTTGCAATTGAATCTGGCCCTTAGTTTATTATAGAAAGTGCTGTGTGCGTGATTACAATATCACTCTTGCACAATCTTAGATTAGACCCTCCATGTGTTCAGTCATTTTTTACCATTACTACACTGAGGCAATACAACAGAGCACTGCTATTGGTTATGTGGGAGATATAAAGCATGTAAGATTACAATCTTTCAATACACAGATAATCTTTATTTTTATTTAAATAATTCCTGAGGCAATTTCAAATGAAAATAGATATAACTTTCTATTTAAAATAAAAGATAAACTTTGCACATATAATATTAGATTGAGGTAAGGTTTTCCCATGTCTCATGTCAATTGTCTTTCTGCTGGGGTAGGTTTGATCTAGGTTCATATCAAGCCCCCTTGAAGAAGCAGATTGTGACATGTACCCTTCTTAATGCATGCTAATATTTTATTTGCCTTTGCAGCTGCTGGCATTGAACACTGTTACCTAGGTGGTTGTCCACAAGCTGATGGTGGGTGTTTGTAGTTATCAGCAGAGATAGGACTGGGGAAGAGGGAACAAGCAGAAGTCCAGAGCCTTTGTCTGATGATAGAATACATTTTAAATTAACACTACGCCCTGGCTCAGAAGGCGACACCTTGCATCATTCAATGCAACTACAACTCTCCACAAGTGTGTATGCCCCTTTCACATTCAGAGCTTCCACCAATGTATCATGGATTCCTCCAGGCTCCTGCAGAGGCATCAAAATATATATATATATATATTTAAAAGCTTAATGCATTACTTTTTTCCTTATTAATTTGACTTTTAGTCAGACTTAAAGTTTTCAAACATGTATTTTTTTTTTCATTGTGCAGTGGACCTGTAAAGATTTTAGTGTGGAGAATTGGGATTTTATATTTGCTTCTGCAGAATATAGGATGAATTGCAGGGACTAACGCTTCAGTGGAACAGAGGACAATACATAATGATTCAGACAGAGGAGTCTGGCTCCAATACATGATGTAATGGGCTGAGGGCACTTGGGTGATAGTGCAGTGACAGGCAATGAGTCAGTGAATAAGAATCTTGAGTCTTAGGAGAAAAGGTCGGATTCTGGTAAATTCTGCATATAAGATTTGCACTTTTATATATTCTCTTAGCAGGCATCCACCTTATATTGTAGGGACCGAATCCTATACAAATGCCTATATACTGTCCTTTCTGCGATTAAAAGTGTGAGTTTTTACTTTTGACATCTATAGATATACTTATCCAAAAAGAAAAAAAAGCTGAAATTCTATATTAAAGTGAAGAGAGTACATAAACATTCATAGGGAATGTACAACCCCTTCAGGACCTGAGAGCTTTGTGTATCAATACACTACTTGGTGCTGCTGATCTACAGATAACACTCACAGCTAACACTGCTGCGTTTAAAAACGTGAAAAGAGCTTCAGATAAAGAGTTCAGAGGCTCTTTAATATTACATTACTAACGACTTGCCCGTCAAAAAATGACAGCAATAGAATTTTAAGGCAGGTATTGCTGTTTGGTACGCAAAGTAAGTATTTTGGTTGTGTGAGTACCGTCGGCGCTCATTGCGATCCTCTTGGTTTGTGTATGTTTGGTTATGAGAGCTCCTTTGGTGCTCATTGCAAGTTTTGCGCTGATGGGCTCTTGGCTCGCATTGTGAGCCTCTCCCCTGGTGTAGTTGTGGTCCTGTAAAAAGCGTTGGCGCTCCTTGTGAGGTACGCACTGAGCGCCTTTAGCGTTTATTGAGATTTTTTTTTTTGATTTTTTTTATGTGTATGTATTTTGTAATGTTAATTAATTAATTTGTAAAGTTATAAAGTAATATACTTTACCTATTTGTAATTAATATATGCAGTAAGCAATATGCTGAAGAGCTAGCAACCTGTTTTGATGTTCCTGCAGCATACAATGTAGATTTGCACTGTTGGTGAGCTGAGGTGTAAGTGTCAGCAATGTGTGCAGTGTGTAGGGTAAATAGGCTGCGTGCGCGAGGGGAAGCCGTTTGTTTATGTATGTACTTCTGCATATTGTAATGTTAATGTTATTAGGTTTCAGTGAAATGTCGGCTATTGTGTATGTGTTAGGCGGGTGTTGAGCATTTAGCGTCCTTCCTAATAGTGTATTTAGTAGGTCGTACGAGTCTGTGTAAAAGGCGTATGTGCTTGGCGGTGTTTTCCGTGCATAGGGGTCTTGTAGCCTCGTTTTCAATTTTTCGGGCGGGCATTTTTTCTCTTGCTTAGGGGATTTTGGAGTGGCGAAAATATTTAAATTGTATTTAAATTGGCGTGTAACCTCATTCCCAGACGTCCTGGCTGTCCCCCCTTGCTGTGTGTGTAATTTTTATTTTATTTTAGTTTGTATTTTGTGTGTTTTTGGCTGTGCGTGTTGCGGCCGTTAAGTTCATATTTTTTGCGGCTCGTATTTTTTTTTTGTAAGTGTTACGGGCCGTAATTTTTATAGGCGATTTTTTTCAAGGTTCTATGGTTCTCGCACTTTGAATTGTGTATTTGAGTGTTGTTGTGTAGTTCTGCGGGTTGTAGGTTTGATGCGCAAGGCGTGCAGGGTCGTAGGGATGAGTGCCTAAGGCGCTCATCTCCACAAGCACAATAAAAGTTTTTGGATTAAACCAAAGTTTTCTAATTCTTAAGTCACAAAAAAGGACTTTACTAAGTGCATTAAAGCACAAAAATTAATAATAATTATTTAACAGTATTCCTTTAATTAGACAGACCACGACGCGAAAATAAGAAAGAAATTGAAATTAAAATAATACTTGTGTACTTCACCCCTATCAGAGCAAATAATATTGTTCTGATCTAATCCTGCACATCTATGTACCTAGAAATAGTGGCCAGTAATTGCTAATTTCTAGTTTGGACGTTCATAATATAGGAAAAGAAGGTTTACACAAATTAACTGGATTAACCTATAATAGTTATGAACCACCTAGTACATGAAGAGAGACAAAATATCTCCAGGCCGGTAAAGAAAATATATATATGAAAATTGAAATTGCGAGGGGAATTATGTATAAAAGCAATCCTCATCTATGCACATGCAAATCATCGGATATGCTTTAAGTAACACAATTAATAAAAATGCATATAAATGCTATTAAAAAAATGTACAATCACAGTATACACTTGGGTATGGATGTTTAGGGATTCCTTAAAAGGATTCCTAGGTATATTCTTAATGGATTTAAATATAGTAAAATATGTAAAACGCAATGATTTTGAATGGTGAAAGAAGAACATGGGGGTTGTGCAACTCCCCTCTTACCTACAGCACCTGGCACAAGGTACCGAATAGGTGTTTGTGCCTTAAAGGGCCACTGGCTTCATTATCCACCCGTCAATTGCGTTGTCAAATAATCCAAAATATATATAGAGAGCTGATTTAAAGATCAATTTAGAAGTATATCTTTAAGGCTTCCAAATAAGCCAAAATTCCATCCCAGTTACAGTGACTGTGATTTCATTTGCCAACCGGTTTCACCATAGCATGGCTTCCTCAGGGCATAATTTTTATCTTATTTGGCCTGGCATTATTTATAGGAAGAGATTTGGCCATTTTGCGGGTTTTTTTCCTTTAATTTTACTTCCTGCCAGTATATAATTGGTTTGTCGATATCATGTGTTCCAGAACAGGAGCATTCTGGGTAATGAGGTGTATAGAAGAGATTGCTCTCATATTGGCTTGCGTAGAAATGCGTTTCAACTTGGAACGCATAGTAAAAAGGAAAGCCTAGTGTTATTTGAACGCTAAATACGTCCTGATGCGTACCAGCGTGAAACGCTGGGTCTGAAATGGCGGCCGCTTACGCAACATCCGGTTATAACCCCGGATATTGCGTTAGTCGCGTTTCAAACTGGAACGCAAGCTAGAAAATGGCCACGTTTGAAATATACAGCCATATTTCGTTAGCCTGCTGTCCTGCCTCCTGATTAAGCAGTAAAAGACTTATATGGGGAAAGAGAAAAGGTTATCTCCCTCAATAATATGTTCCCTAATGAACACATATATATATGCTACAATGTGGAAGCAGGGAAAAGGCCTTCAGAATCATAGGCAAAAGTGCCAAATTTCACTTGAAGGTAAATGCAAAGAACTGACTGGACACAAACTGACAATAAGTCAGAATTAGTGATGGGGAACTAAGGAAAAGGAAAAGATGTGTATTAGTGAAGTTAGAACTACTAAATATGTAATTTCTAACTTATAGTGGCAGGTAAAGTTATTATTAATAATATCTGCATATGTGAAATATATACCAGTATCCATGTGTATAGACACATTTATATAATAAAATGTCCATATTGGTTATTAATTCGTGTATTTTGAAAAGTGCCAGTTATGACTAATCAATACAGTATACTGGTTATAGATTTGTTATGAGTGATTGTGAAAAAGTACTACATTATGAATACCAAATATACAGTGAAAACTAAAAATGGAACCAATAAAAAATAATAAATAAATAAATTAAATAAAAGGTGTGAATGTGAACCCCTCATGTAATCCTTCAGGTGCCTTAGAATTCAAAAGATAGATCCACCTTGCCTCATGTTGTAATAGGATCTTTTTTCTATTACTGCCTCTCTTAGTTTTGGAGATCATATCGACTACGTGGAATCCTATATTTTGTGGATAATTTTGTGGATAATTTGGATGGTATCTCATCATGTGTCTTGCCACTGGCGTGTCTAATTCATTACGAATTGAAGATATGTGTTCTAGAACTCGTCGCCGCAGAGGTCTTTCAGTTTTTCCAACATATAGTTTAGGACACGAGCAGGATATTACATATACCACATATGATGAAGAGCAATCATAAGACTCCTTTAGGGGATATTCTTGGCCAGTTTGGGGATGTATAAATTATTGTTCCTGTTGAATATATTGACATGCTTTGCATTTTTTACATTTCTTTAAACCTTTTCTATTCAACCACGTTTCTTTCGTTTGGTTTTCAGAAAATTGACTGTGTACAAGATGATCTCCAATAGTATTTCCTCGTCTATATGTTACAGATGCTTGTGGAGATACAAATGTCTTAATTATTGGATCTTCAAGAAGGAGATACCAGTATTTATTTAGAATTGACTTTATTTTCACATGATCACTTCCAAATTTTATTATGCATCTCACCAGTTCTTCATTTTTTTGTTCAATTAGTTTATAAAGAAGCTCTGTTCTCTGGGCTTTAACAGCTTTTTGGTATGCCCTTTTGAGAACCCGATTAAAATAGCCTCTATCCCGGAAATGTTTTTTAAGATTGTCCGCTTGTAATTTAAATTCGGCTAGAGTAGTACAATTTCTTCTGAGTCTCAAGTATTGCCCAACTGGGATACCCCTTTTCAGAGGTTCAGGATGCTGGCTGGTCCAATTTAATAACATGTTTGTTGCAGTGGGTTTTCTGAAAATGGTAGTACTTTTATCACCAGTTTGGTCCTTGAAAATTTTAAGATCCAAAAAGTTAAGTTCATTTTCATTATATTCATATGTGAATTGTAAGTTTAGGCTATTGATGTTTAATGTTTTTATAAATTCCTGAAGCAATTTTTCAGTGCCCGTCCAAATAATTATTATGTCGTCAATATAGCGGTACCATATTAATATATTTTCGGTGAATTGCTCCATAGCTTCAATGAATACTACTTTTTGTTCCCAAAAGCCTAAATAAAGGTTTGCATAGTTGGAAGCGCAACTTGTTCCCATGGCTGTTCCGCGTTGTTGAATGAAACAGCTATTCACGAACAAAAAATTATTATGAGTTAATGTAAAGGTCAAGAGACAGAGTAGAAAACTATTCCACTCCTCTTTTTCTTTACTCTCTGTTTTAAAAAAAAAGGTTTCATTATATGTATTAACCTCTTGAGTCCCGGGATCAATATTACTCCGAAATAACATTTAAAAATAATATTTTTTCATTGCATATTTGTGGGTTTGAGACTGTTGTTCAATTAACTCTAATGACTTTCCATGCCTTCCCAAGCTTTTATAGTACAGTATTGTGTGTTTAATTGCTGTTACAGCTCTAATGAGTGTTTGAAAAAGCCCCTGTGAGTCCTATTTAGTACTTAATATTTTTTACACAAAATGTAGACTTTTTTTCAGTTGTGGGTTAGACTTTATTTGCGAATTAGAGCTACGGGTCTAATATCGATTAAATCTTCATATTGTATTGTCTAATGCAAAAATACCCCAGCCAGCAGCATCATATTGGTCCAACAGGCCATGTGATGCTTATTCCTGCATTAAAAGCTACATCTCTGAGAGGTGCTGTTCCATTCTGCAAAAAAATAAAGCAGTTGCTCAAATGTAATTAATTAAATTGAAATTTTATGACAATAATATGTAATACTAAATTATAGTTTAAAATGTGTGGAATAAAGCAATACTAACAGGCAAAGGGCTGAGAATGAGTGTAATAAGGTAAGATATTCTGATTTGTGTGTCCCCAAGCCCCACATGCAGCCCCTATTTCTATATCACAAATCATATGTTTATGTATATATATAGTAAGTGCACTTACAGAAAGAAATTTCACATCATATAGACATATTGAGGCAGCCTGTTGCCCCCTTGGGGGCTAGGCAGAAAAACATAAACCTGATATATACCCCTCCTTTCCCCTTCCTAAAACCATTCTCCATCCCTCCCACCCCATTCTTTTTTCTCCAACCTCTACTCCCAGGAAGATAATAAATTAAGTCATATATGATGACTGATCTAATCTATTGTATATACAGTGGACCCCTGGTACTCAGCTACTTCCAAACTCACTATTCAAAGTGTCTGGATGAGAAAAAAACGTCAGTGCTTACCCTTGCTAACTTGGTACTCGTTGCGCTTTCTAAAACCAATTTGTTTGTTTGCGTAACTCAGTCGTGTCCAACTCTCTGTGACCTCATGGACCGCAACACACCATGCTGATCAACTTGTTGTTCATGGCAGAGATACTGGAGTAGGTTGCCAGTTCCTTCTCCAGTGGGCCAAAGCATACAGCTCCTGATATTTCTAGTGTTCCAAGTAATGACCAGGCCCACCCCCACTTGGCTTCAGGCTGGTGTGACCCCTTGGTTCCCTGACTAGAATCAAACCCAGGTTACAGTGGTGAAAGCACTGAATCCTAACCACTGGGCCACCAGGAAACACAAAACCAATTTACATTACTCCTTATGGGAGTTTGGTACTTGTCGTGCCTTCTGGAACCAATCAATGGGTCCAATGTATATGGGATCTTACTGTTCTGTATTCTGGGTACATTCATAAGCCACGTATCATTATTAACTATCTCGCCTGAGAATAAACAATTTCTTCTAAAGGTTCAAAATATAGTAAAATTTCAAACTACAGTATAAATAGTACCAAGTTCTCTGTTATTTAATTGTTATTTACAATGTTTTCTGGCAATACAACTTTCCTTTTCTTCCCCTTAAGTTTACAACATATCTTTGTGTTAGCACATGCTCAGAGTGGTTTTAGCAGATGGGTAGATGTTGAGAACAATATCTAGCATTTGTTGTTATATACTTCAAATAACCCAAAATTGTGCAAAACTCCAGTAACCAATATGCAATTATTAGGTTCTAACCACAAATAAGATATACAGCTAAATGGGAGGATCAGAAAACCTGACTGGCAGACTAATCTACAAACTTCAATGTAAGTTTACTGTAAAAAAAAAAAAAAAATTAAAAAATGTGAACATAAAATTTGAATGAGATTCAATTGATAAAATATGTTAGTACTTTCCCACCAATGTCTTTCTCATCTCCAATTTCCATATCATTTGAATGACTATTTTACTACCCGATAACTTGCCTCATCTATAAACATGTAATGAGTTCCTCTGCTGTCGGACTTCCTCTCTGAAAACTCCACTGAGACATTAATTAAAGGGGCGCTGACACCACAAAATGAAGTTGCCTTTTTAAGGTTATTCTTAAAAAGCATGAATAACTGTATGTTGTGTTATCCATTTTCATCTAAAGTGCATCAGTCTGTCAAAAATGCCATGTTGTTGTTATTGTATTTATATGCAAATGAGCATCTTGCCTATATCAATTAGCTGCTTTGGTGTGTTAATTAGGATTACAGTTGGCTTCTTTGTCTCTGCAGTGGTCACGATACAGGTTATCTGGCAGTTAGACCCCTCTCCCACCCTTTAAGCCGCACATTTTAATATGGAGCTGTACATTAACATACGGATGAGACGCAAAATCAATTCTAAATATTTCAGAAATTATTTACTGTAGAGAAAAACTGCTAGTACAATGTATAGCCAGTTTTTAATGCTCTTTAAAATAAAATGAGCTTCATGTTTGGATGAGAGTGTCCCTTTAAACTAACAAACAGCCCACCCACAGACAAGTTAAGGTTTCTTCCTTCCAATGCACAGATCATAAGTCTGCAGTTTTTAATTTAGTAATTGCTTCCTCTATTTTAATAGATGTTTTTGCTGATCTGACAGGGAGATTATAAATATGAATAGTAATCACCAATAATACTGTCTATTATCTGTTCCATTTATTGGAGTGTTCAGATATTTTGCTGTATAGGAGGAACTCTCTTATATGATTCGATTAATTTATTATTTTTAGTAAATAGGGGATTGCACGGAAATAATTGCTTAGCAATGATGAAATGCATTGATTTCTCATTAACATTAATTTTAACCTCTTTTATGGGTGGATCAGAAATGCTGGCAAATTTCTATATTATTTTTCTGTAGAAAATGCAAGTTTCTAATATTCAACTGGTAAAATTACCTATTATCTATAGTTTAAAATGATAGCATATTTGGAATCTCCTCTGTGTCACTTTAATCCTTGTTTACACCATTTATTTTATTACAATAAACTTACATTGAACTTTGTTATTTTGTCTGTCAGTCCGATTTTCTGATCCTTTTTTAGTTTTATTTTGGGATTAATAGAAAGCTTGTTAGTTTACAAGGGCAATTCCTCCTAAAACAGAAGCTGCGAGAAGAAGCCCAGAAAAGAAAATGGAACTCCGCAATAAATAATTATTGCATGTAAAATTGCAACATTTAAAGGCTGTGTTTATTTATTTATTTATTTATTTTGTATTCTATAAACATCTTGCTCATTATCAAGTTTAGTTATTGCAGTCACTAATTGCCTATAAGATGAGAGACGTGTAAAAATGTATTACATTTAGACATGTCATTTTATCCATTAGTGAGTGTCGTGATACAGGACCAGCTGGACCAGTACGCTCTGGAACTCTTGCCTGTTAGGTCATCGTGTTGGAAGGGTACGTTTATCCTCAGTGACATTGTGGCAGAGTACAGGTTACCCCCGCCCCCCATTGAGCAGAGGAATTCTAGCCCACAAAAGCTTCCTTAAATAACAAGATATGGATCTCACGCTCGTATTTGTTACCCAGGTCAACAACCTTTATTTTGGGGAAGGGTCAACATTTTATAAGGAAGGGAACAATAGATAAGGTAAACATTAAATGGAAAGTCAACATCCAATATGCCCAACTCAAACCTCCATCCCATTTGAGTCTCCTCCAACAATGTAACTGCCAATGGGATTGGTTGCTGGAGAATCCAATTGTCCAATCAGGTAATTTAATTGACCCAAATCAGGAGGGCGCCAACTCTCAATGGGGACAACTATGGGGTGATGGTGGTGCTGGCAAAGTTGGCAAGTGTAGACTGGAAGCAGGAAGGTGATAAGGAATAAAGATGGCGACTGGAGTCATAGGCCTAAGAAGTAGGGCAGCTAGGCAAGAGGCAGAGTAATGGGACAGACCCCGCTTAGATGGAAGGGTTAAGCTGGGACTTGGGCTGAATCCAAGGCTCTGTCACAGTCCTTTGTCATAATGAGTTAAAATGAAAAGTTAATACAAAAGATTGGTTCAGATAAGGCCAGCTAAGCGGTAGTTACACTGACTGTGTCCATGTTGAACAGGCCTGATGCTGGGATACCTTTTTGTATATGGTTCATATAATGTGGCCCAGTTGTTGATTGCAAGGACAGGAATAAGAAGCCCATTGTGAAACTAACACCGTTTGGCAACCACCACCATTGAATAGATGAGTTGAATCGATGGGTAAGGGTTGGTTTTGGGTTATACAAAATAACAAGGTCAGAGGTGCTCATCAGAGAACGACCCAACCTTAATAGGTTAGTTCTATGGCCATGATAAGCCACCCTGAGAGCAACCTCTTTTAGCTCACTTGTGCCCTTCACAGGGAGAAGTATCCTGTAGTTTATCAGTCTGGTCCCACTCACTAGAGTGACCCAGCCCCGAAATACCAGGCAATTCTACCCCGACCAGGAGAAACAGCAAATCCCAGACGCGTTTTGGCCATTATGGGCATCGTCAGTGAGGTGCAGCTGAACTCCTTAAGGCACAGTGAGCAAGGGGGTCACGTCTGGAGTCCCCATCACTCTTAGGGAGACTAAACCCCAAGGGTAATTTGCATATACAAAATAACTAAGTCAGAGGTGCTCATCAGAGAACAAACCAACCTTAATAGGTTAGTTCTATGGACATGATAATCAACTCTGGTTTTGGGTTACCGTGACTGAGTGAGTTAAAATGATTGAAAGAATGGTGTCTGAATGGATATGAATTTAAAAGTTGATAGAGAAGATCTTGGAGAGCTTTGAGTGGGTAAATTAAGCTGTTAAAAATGAAAAAAAAGGCATTTATGTTGGAAGGAAAGTTATGAGATAAATAGCTAATTTGTTTGGAGAGATTAAGGGCAATTGTATCTGAGCATAAACAAAACAACAAAGGGTAGAATTGCCTGGTATTTCAGGGCTGGATCACTCTTTTGAGTGAGACCAGACTGATATACTACAGGATATTTCTCCCTGTGAAGGGCACAAGTGGCTAAAAGAGGTTGCTCTCAGAGTGGGTTATCATGTCCATAGGACTAACCTATTATGGTTAGCTCGTTCTCTGATTGAGCACCTCTGACTTTGTTTTTTGTATCTGAGCATATAATCAAATTGTAGTGGATTAGCTTTGAAGTTCCATAAATATTTTGATCTACTTGGTTATATATTTATACACATAATAGAACTGTTATAATGCAAACTAAAATACACTAAACTCTTAGAGTAGCCATAATGTGAGTTTTTTCGGTAGAACATAGCAGAGTAGGTTCCTCTATGTTGGGTGGTATGTTGCCACCACTGACGAATTCATACCTCCCAACTGTCTCTCTTTTGGGGGACAGTCACTCTTTTCAGGGGAACATATAACTTAGTAGCATAGCTGTCAGTGACTGAGCTAGATAATGGATGGCCCTGGTGAAAAAAGTTTTGGGCCCCCATGGGGAGGGGGGGGGGGTTGTACTTTTTTTTTAGCAGGAACCCCTTTTCGTAGCAACTTACTCAGTGCCCCTCCCATAAAAGCACCCCTCCTCAAGACCCTTTGCCATAGTTGCTCCCCTTCTCTGACCTCCTGCCTGCGCAATGTTCTCTTCGGACTGCAGCACAGCTCCAGGGCGCTCCACTTTCCAGTGAGATCCTCTATAGCAGGGGTGTCCAAGTTCGGTCCTGCTGGGCCGCACACAGGACTGGATTTGAGTCAATCCGGATGACTGAGAAAGTGGTAGTCTCACCTGGGTGAAGCCTGGATATCATCAAATCCAGGCCTGTGTGCGGCCCAGCAGGACCGAACTTGGACACTACAGGATGAGGAGGTTGGTGCAGCACTCATTCATCCCCTCTCAGCAACCACCTCACATAGCACCCATCCCTATGTTGTTTGCTCCCCACTCACAGAACCAATACCCCTGTACTTTGCTGTCACTTTGCAGTCTTTGCTCTCTTACCTCTTTCCTGATACACATCCCCAGAGTGCTGAACTGCTCCACACTG
The DNA here is from genome assembly GCA_027410445.1 of Discoglossus pictus. Lineage (NCBI taxonomy): Eukaryota > Metazoa > Chordata > Amphibia > Anura > Alytidae > Discoglossus > Discoglossus pictus. Next base: position 262,747,455 of record CM050168.1, on the reverse strand, counting down.
CTACCTCTTGGAGCTTTAGTAGAAATTCTCTTAAAAATACAGAGCAATTACCCCTTCAGAAGAGGGCCCTGGTGCATTGCACCATCTACACCACTGGTAGCTCTGCCCCGGATAGCTGTAGCAAAGACAGTAGGCTAATCAATAGTTTATTAAAATCTACATAAATTGTACTTTGGTTGGAGGTGGCTGTATGACAATTCTATATATTCACAAATTTAGTTATAAAACAGACAGGTGTGTGATAGGAGTGTAGCAAGCAGCCCTCTTCACTTATGGCCTAATTTTAATGTTAGTAGTTTCTATGGATAATTAATTTAGTGGTTAACGTGTATGAATCTCTTCAGAGTTGGTTGTTAACGGGGTAACTGTTTAATTACAGTTCTGAAGCAGGGAAAGTGCAAACGCAATTTCTGTATTCAATAAATGTCTATTACTCCAGCCCAAGGCCAAGGACATTCTCCAGAGACAATTACAACTAAACACGTCGTAGATAAATTATTGAGGAGCTGGCTTGCAGTTACCTGGTGCATGTAACAGAATGTGACAGCCTAAAGTGTAAGGGGTGTGGGGAAGGGGCGTTTGCTAGCAGCCATCTAATGGTGGATTACAATTTGCTCTAAACTATATATTTCTTATCAGGACATTATAATACCGGTTACACCAGTCATGAGCGAGTAATTTGGTGTGTTGTGTGTTCTTCGCTATTTATGAATATTATAATATTTGCAGCGCTGCTGATATGTGAGAGAAGTTCTAAGCTTATAATGTTACCCTAATTCTTGAACTAATCTGACCCTAACCCCAACCCTCACCCTAACAGTTTAGCTAAGGTTTGATTCTATGGTATGGCACCGGAATATCAGCAGCGCCATCTAGCGGATGCTCACCGCTGCTTCCTTGTGCTGCGCTACCATAAGCGGATAGGTCAAAGTATTTATATGTTTGAGAAATATGAGTCTAAGAGCATAGTAACATAGTAATTTAGGTTAAAAAACGTAGTCCATCAAGTTCAACCTTTATAGGTCACCTCAGATTTTTATATTCTGTGAATTGTTAATAAATCCAGAGACAGGCAAACAAAAAAGAAACAAACATTTGAGACATTGACCACAATCTGACCACCCTTACTGTGAAGAACACTTTTCTTTCTTTGAAGTGAATGTTTTTTTTTCTTCAAACCTCAAGAGATAAGTTTGAGTCAACTGTAAACTTCATGGTAAGAAAAGTTCCCCTGACAAAGTGTTATACTGACCCTGGATGTATTTATATGAGGTAATTATATCACCTCACAAGTACTTTTTATGTAGAGAAAAAAATTCAAATTTGGTTAGCCTCTCTTCACAACTCAATACCTCCATTAAATTATTAATTTTGTTGTCATCCCCTGAACATTTTCTATCTAAAAAGTCTTTTTTTTGCAAGCGGTGCCCAAAATTATTCTCCATTTTACAAATAAGGTCTTACCAGGGATTTGTATAATGGCAGATCTAAACTTGTTCCCCTTGCTTCTATACCTTTCTTAATACATGCTAATATTGTATTTGCCTTGCAGCTGCTGCCTGACATTGAGAACTGTTATGTAGGTGACTGTCCACTAGAACTCCTAAACCGTTTTCTAACTCTGATATTCCCAAATTTAAATTATACATTGCATGCTTATGGTTCCTTCCAAAATGCATAATTTTACATTTATCTGTGTTAAATCATATTTGACATTTAGCTGCCCATTCTTCTAGTTTATGTTAGTCCCTTTGGAGGGAAAGTACATTATGTTCTGATGTAATTTCCTTGCACAATTTAGTGTGATCAGCAAAAATGTTGACAATACTTTCCAGTCCTACTTCTAAGTCATTAATAAATATGTTAAAAAGGAGAGGACCTAATACTGAACCCTGAGGAACACCACTTACCACATTAGTCCAATCTAAGTATGTTTCATTTACAACAACCCTTTGCTTCCTGTCTTTTAGCCAGCTCTCAATCCATGAGCAGATATTTTCTTTGATTCCTGTATCCCTTATTCTGTACAATAGTGCACAGTATCAAAATCCTTTGCAGAGTACAAATAGAAAACATCTACCAAGTTCCCTTAGCCTAAGTTCCTACTAACCACTTAATAGAAACTAATTAGTTATTAATTTGTTTGACATGACCTATCCCTCATAAATCCATGTTGACCTCTACTTATTGTCTTGTTCACATGGATATATTCCTGTATACAGTTTCTGAGCAACCCTACTAAGAGCTTAATTCACTGGATTTACTCTAGATCCCTATTTATATAAAAGGACGACATCTGCTCTTCATCAATCCTCTGGTACTGAGCCAGTGAGTCTTGAAAAATTAGATATAATGCATTAGCAAGTACAGAACCCAGTTCCCTCGGCAGCCTTCCATGTATTTCAACTCGACTAAGTACTTTATTTACATTTATTTTTTTTACAATTCTTTTAAATTTATTCCTGAGTTATCCAAATATTTAGTAATTCAGTAATACAGCCTCCACCCCCGTACACAAAAGAAAATAATATGTGTAGCTTACCTGCCTTCTCCTTGTCATTACTGTTCAGTCCGCCTGCCTCCATTCATATCTTTAAAAGAAAACTTTAGGGTTAGTTTTACATTCCTTAGGAGTTAAGTTTACATTTTCTATTTTAGGAAATCTAATAACTTTTTTGCAAGACTTCTTGTATGCGCATATATTGTTCCCTCCCCTTTATATGCCTTAAAGGTTGTTATTTACTTATGTAATATCTATGATTATTCAGCAATCCCATAAAGGTACTACATTTATTTTCTGTATTTTTACCTGTTAGTTCTTTGACCCAGCCTATACATTCTATTGCTGCCCTTAGACAATGACAATTTACCCTTTGTGACAAGTTACCTCTGAGTTTGTGCTGTGATGGAGGAACACATAACATGAGGCTATATATATATTTTTAAGATTTGCTACAATATTATCCAGTGATACAAACTAATAAACCAAAAACAAATCAAAGAAATAACAAGCTTAGCTTCAACTGAAGTACTACATTAACAGTTGCCTCATTATCCAGCTCTCATCCAGCTAAACATGGGTGGAGCAAAACAAAACAAACAGTTTAATAGTTTAATAGCTCTAAATCTCTGTATTCTTCAGAACTCAAGGTTTCTACTGTGCTTCAAACGTTCACCAAGCTGATTTCTCGCTATCTGTGCCGTTGTTCCAGCTTCAGATACCTGCTTGCACACTTTTGTGCCTGTTACTTTCTTCAACACATACCAGCTATACAGTCAATCCATCAGCAGCCACACCCAAACTCCAGGACTAATATGCTTGTTCAGGTGCATCTAATCAACTTCACCAGAAAGTTAACTCCTTCAGTCCTCCTGGGATACACGAGCTTTGCAAAGACTGTGGCTCACACAAACCTCTTGTATAACTCACACCTTTTAAAGTAGTAATATTTTGACAAGGAATTTTCGAAAGGCTGTTGATAAGATCTCCAACCAGCTTAAACTAATAAATCCTCAAGTGCTTTTACAAATGAATGATACAAAATGGGAAGGAGTAAAAAAGGTAACACACTCAAGATTTTACTAAGAAAAAAGATTTAAAAAAAAATATATATAATAACTGTAGTTTTCCTTACTGTAGAATGTTTTAGTATTATAGTGCCCTTTAAAGGGGCACTGAAGTAATATATTTATAATATACTTTTTTGAAGAATTGCAATTAAAAATAGACAAAATATAATGTAATATATAGAATGTAAAAAAAAATATTACAGCCTTTAAATAATAACCTTTTATATGCAATTGTACTGCTGTGGAATTTACCATTTTAGTTTCTATCGATCAACTTTGTCAGGTTGGAGCAGACACTCAGAGGTACCTTCTATCTGCACAATAGGAATATAACCAATACTTTCCTAGGACAAACGGAAAGATCATAAGTTCACAAGTACACACCTTTCTCAGAAAGTAGCAAACACAACCAGTTCAGAAAAGAAAATGGAGACACACAAAAAAAATAATAATTGCAAAAAAAGATAAAAAAAGATAGAAAGTGTGTTCTTTCTATTCTTGATGTTTTTTAAAATATTTCAACAGTATATCTTTCAAAAAAATAAAAAAAAATAAAACTCAGATAGGTATTGAACACTGAAACTTTATTTTTACAGCTAATTTATTATAATTACAGAATATGAATAAAAGTGAGAGAAAAGAGTGGCGAGAGTGAAAGGGGGAGAGGAGAGTGACAGGGAGAAAGAGAAGGAGGGAGAGAGAGAGGGAGGAGGGGGAGGGAGAGAGAGAAGGAGGGAGAGAGAGAAGGAGGAAAAGAGAGGAGGAGGGAGAGAGAGAGAGGAGGAGGGACAGAGAGAGAAGGAGGAATAGAGAGAGAAGGAGGGAAAGAGAGGGAGAGCCACGCAAAGAGTGCATAAGGCGCTCAGCGCCAGCCTCGCTATTAGTGCCGAATGAACTCAGAGGACCAAACGCCTTACATTGTGTTGCAAACAGCATTACCTGCCTTACAATTTTATAACAGTCATTTTTTGACGGGCAATTCGCTAATATATATATATATATATATATATATATATATATATATATATATATATATATGAATAAATTAGTTCCTTTTATATATACATGTATGTATGTATATATGTATCTTCGCACTGAGAGGGGGGGCAAACACAGGGAGAGACCCTGCTCTAGCTACGCCACTGGTGCAATGTCAATATTCAATGACACAGCTTTTCTTAGTAAGCTGTGATTCCCTTGTTACTCTGTATTGGGATAACAGATGTCCTGGGTAATGCAATGTTCTGGGAAGGTAGGGGGGTCTTCTGTCGTCCAGCAGGTGCAGTCCGTCCTGACAAAATGCTCACACTGACCTTTAATTTCCTTTTCCTTAAAGTACCATAGCGGAGTTTCCAAATACAGCATCTCTGTAGATAGGTTCTGGGCAATAGGAGTGCTAAACGTGGTCATTTTAACATAGGGTAGATTGGGGAACTCATGGGGAAAATAGGCACAAAACCAAGATGATTTTCAAACTTTTTAACTTTATATAAACTTTAAACTTCAAACATAACAAGAGAAAAATAACCTTTTTTTTCAAATAAAATTTAAAGAAATAGCACATTAAAAAAAAGTCTACTTTCAAGTGGTATTGAAGCTTCAGGCTGATGCTTCAACCTGGCATTTTGTGACACACTGGTCCAGGGACATTTGTCTATGCTTTCTGCGCCCAAGCAGGCTCTGGTAGCAAGAAATTGTCGCAATAATAGTTATAGTAATTAAGGTTGAAAAAAGACTTTCAGTCCATCAAGTTCAACCTTTTAAGATCTCCTCTGATCTGCAATATGCAGATTAAATATTAATTAATTAGTTGTTAATTAATTATTAATCAATTATTTAATTATTTATTTTGTATTTTATTTTTGAATATTAATTAATCCAGAGGAAGGCAAACAGAAAAAAAAAATGTAATTCCAAGCGTCTCAAAGGAAAAAAAAATGTAATTCCTTCCTGACCCCAGATACTGGTGATCAGATTTCTTCCTGGATCAATACTGTCTCTCTAATTATCCATGATAACCCTGAATTCCCTTTTTAATTAGAAATATATCCAGTCCCCTTTTAAAGTTATCTATCGAATCCACTGTCACCACCTCATCTGGTAGAGCATTCCACAGATTAACCACCCTTACTGTGAAGAACCCTTTTCTTTCTTTAAGGTGGAATCTTTTTACTTCTAACCGCAAGGGATGTCCTCTTGTCAGTTGAAAACCTCTTGGCCCAAAAAGCTCCCTTGACAAATCTTTATACTGACCCTGGATGTATTTATATAAGGTAATCATATACGCTTTTTTTTCTAGAGAAAATAAGTTTAATTTGGTGAGTCTTTCTTCATAACTTAGCCCCTCCATTCCCCTTATTAGTTTTGTTGCCCTCCTCTGTACCTTTTCCAGCTCTAAAATGTCCTTTTTATGAAGTGGTGCCCAAAATTGTACTCCATATTCCAAATGAGGGCGTACTAGAGATTTGTATAGTGGCAGGATTATATTTGCTTCCTTTGCTTCTATACCCTTCTTAATACATGCTAATATTTTATTTGCCTTTGCAGCTGCTGCTTGGCTTTGAACACTGTTACCTAGGTGGTTGTCCACAAGCACTCCCAAATCCCTTATATCAATATCTGATACACCTAGATTTGCTCCATTGAGATTATAAATTGCATGGCTATTTTGCCTTCCCAGATGCATACCTTTACATTTATTTATATCAAATCTTATCTGCCATTTAGCTGCCCATTCCTCAATTTTATGTAAATCCCTTTGGAGGGAAAGCACATCATTATCTGATTTAATTACCTTTCACAACTTCGTGTCATCAGTGGAAAATGGAGACACCACACTCCAATCCCACCTAATACTGAACCCTGAGGAACCCCACTTACCACATTAGTCCAATCGGAGTATGTTCCATTTACAACAACCCTTTGCTTCCTGTCTTTTAGCCAGCTCTCAATCCATGAGCAGATATTTACTGCAATTCCTGTATCTCTTAGTTTGCACAATTTGCCTTTGCAAAATCCAAAAAGACTACATTTACTGAGTTGCCTTGATCCAGGTTCCTACTAACCTCCTCATAGAAACTAATTAGATTTGTTTGACATGACCTATCCCTCATAAATCCATGTTGACTCCTACTTATAATCCTGTTCAAATAGACATATTCTTGTATATTATCCCTTATTAATCCTACTAAAAGCTTCCCCACTACAGAAGTGAAGCTCACTGGTCTATAATTCCCCGGATTTGCTCTTGCTCCCTTCTTAAATATAGGTATCACATCTGCTTTTCTCCAGTCATCTGGTAGAGACCCTGTGTTGAGTGAATCTTGAAAAATTAAATATAATGGTTTGGCTATTACAGAACCCAGTTCCCTCAGTACCCTTGGATGTATTCCATCAGGACCCGGGGCTTTATTAACATTTATTTTTCCAACCTCTTTTGGATTACTTCCTGTGGTAACTAATTATTTGGTACCAACCACTGGTACCTCCCTTGTGTATACCGAAGAAAAGAACCTATTTAGCTCATCTGCTTTTCCTAATCACAAATTTTCAGATGGCAAGTGTCACATTGTAATGTTCCTATAGCTTCCTTCCTCACCTTCTTCCCATTAATATACTTAAAAATATTTTAAATTTGTCCATTTATGTTCAGTGTTTTTACCTATCAGTTCTCTGTCCCAGTCTATACTTTGTATTGCTGCCCTTAGACCATTAAAATCTGCCCTTTTAAAATTATGAGTTTTTGTTGGCCCCTTCAAATTTTTCTTTTTTTAATTCAATCTCAAATGAGACTGTGTTGTGATCACTGTTTCCCAAAAGTTGCCCTATTCCAACTTTAGATACTATATCAATATTATTTGTGATGACTAAATCTAAGATAGCTTCATTTTTAGTAGGCTCTTGTATACCCTGGGCTAGATAATGATCCCTGAGTGTACTCAAGAACCTGCTCCCCTTAGCTAAACTGCTGGTCTCATTTATCCAGTTTATTTCAGGGTAATTAACATCTCCCATTATTAGAACTTGACCATGCTTAGCTGCATTTCCAATCTGTAAATATAAATGTATTTCCTCACTTTCAGCTATATTTGGGAGTTTATAGCATACTCCTACTAATATTATTTTGGAATTTGCTGCTCTGCTATTTAACTCTACCCACAACATTCAACTTTATCACTAGGTCCACCATAAATATCTTCTCTGACTATAGGCTTAAATTCAGGCTTAACATACAGACAAATCCCTCCTCCTCTTTTACCATTGCCTCTATCTTTCCTAAACAGGTTACAACCATCCAGATGAACAGTCCAGTCATGAGATTCATCCCACCACGTTTCGGTAATGCCTATTAAATCCCATTTTTCATTAATTGCTAATAATTCTAACGCTCCCATTTTTCCTGGCAAGCTTCTGGCATTAGCAAGCATACACCTTATGTTATGAGTCTGTAGTTCTGAAGTGCCTGCCACTGTACGTGAGTTACTTAGTACTACCTCCCTATTGACTATACTACCCCTCCCCCATCTCCCCCCCTATGAGTTGTTAATTCATCCCTTATACACTCTATACTTTCTACCCCATTACTTATATCTAGTCCCCACCCCCACCTACTAATTTAAAAACTCCTCCAGCCTTTCTACCATCCTATCCCCTAGAACAAAAGCTCCCTCATCATTAAGGTACAATCCATCCCTGCTGTAGAGATTGTACCGAAGTGAGAAGTCAGCCCAGTGCTCTAAAAACCCAAACCCCTCCTTAGTGCACCACATCTTTGGCCATGCATTAACCTCCCTAAGCTCCTTCTGCCTCCCTGGGCTAGCACGTGGCACTGGTAGTATCTCAGAAAATACTACCCTGGAGGTCCTTGCCTTCAGCTTATTACCTAGTTCTCTTAAATCATTCTTTAGGACACTCCATCTTCCACTAATTTTGTCATTGGTATCAATATGTACCAAGACCGCCGGTTCATTTCCAGCCCCTCCCAATAATTTGTCTACCCGATCCAGAACATGACGAACCCGAGCACCTGGGAGAGAGTAAAGTGTTTGATTGCTGGGATCTGGGTGACAAATCACCCTGTCTACCTTCCTAATAATAAAGTCCCCTACCATCAAAACCTGTCTGTTGCTCTGCCTATTCTGCCCTCACACTCCCCCAGTAGAACTGTTCTCCTGGCTGTTAGAGGGAACAGCTCTATCTGGCATCGCCATTCCTAAATGGACATCCCCAACAGTTTCACTCAATCTGGCAAATCTGTTGGTGTTTGCCAACTCAGAACTGGCCTGCCTCCTCCTGTTCCCACTGATTTCCCTTCTAACTGTAACCCAGCTACCTCCCTGGACATCCTCGCTAGCCCCGGCTCCACCCTCCATGCTAGGCCCAGCTAAACTGTGCTCTGTGAGCACCAACCCCCTTTCCAGTGGAGAAATATCACTAAGTGCTGCAATTCTCCTCTCCAGTTCTCCAATTTGAGCTTCCAGAGAGGCAACATGCTCACACCTGTCACAGAGGTATGGACCCTGGATCATCTGTCCCAGTATTGCATACATAGGACTGGATGTACATTGAATGAGGTTGCCAATGGACTGACTCATAATTATTATTATTGTCTACAAAATTTCAGTGGGAAAAATAAGGAATATAAAATAATATATTTGTATAAAGTTTTCCTTCTTTGCACTATAAATCTCCCTTTTCTTTGAAGTCCCTCCTTTTATTTAAACTCCTACGCTTTTACTAGAATTGCACTTGATACTAGAAATGCTCGCCCCTTCTCCTGTTTATATTAACTTCTACCTTCTCACCTGGACACAATTAGTGCATGCTGCAATTTATCAGCCTTTATTTGCAAAGGAAAATCCACTTGCAAACAGCTCCAAGCAGCTCCCAAACCTTTTATACAAGTTTAACAGTCAAGCCACACCCCTCTCACCTGGGCACAATTAGTGCACTCTGCAATTTATCAGCCTTTACTTGTAAAGGAAAATCCACTTGCAAAATGCTGCGTCTTACATTTCTGATCCTCCCAGCGTCCGGATCATTTGCCACTAAGCCATTCATCGGTTCATGGTGGGAACGCAAAGTCTTGCGGAGGAACTCGGTTTAATTTTTTTTACGTTTCTCTGTATCAGAGTCTCTGCTGTCATTGGAGGTCGTCATTGGACAGGCTCTCGCCCAAAGCCTGTACCATGTCCTCTATGTCCTGGGCGTCTGCATCTCCCAGTCCAGCCGCATTTACAAGGTCCATTATCTCCACTATGATGGGCTGTTCTTTTTACACATCTCCACACAGCTCTGGCCATATTTTCCTCCACACAGCTTTTAGACATTGCTGTGTCATCTCTTTCCAGGACAAATCAATGTTAGTGACGGCCTGCATGATGGTGTACTTCTTCCCAAAATCCATTATATATTGTTTGTCTGTCTAGTCAATGAGCTAGTGGAATGTGTGGTGATGATAGTAGGCCTTGAAGGTCGCAATGACCCCCTGATCCATAGGCTGGACTAGCAAAGTAGTATTGAGTGGCAGGGACACTCCTTCCACAAGCATGTAGCAATGAAGCTTAGCCAAGTTGGTAGGGAGGCTTTGAGCATTGTCCATTAAAAGGAGTGTTTTGGCCTCAGGTCCATTGCGCCTGTGATAGCAGTGCACCGATGGACAGAAATGCTTGTCCATGGTGATCCAGGCTTTCCTGCTGAATGCCAAGTGACCGGCAAACAGGATTTTGGTATGCCCTTCATTGATCTTGAAGTCACCACTGACATTCCTACCAAGTAGAAGGGTTAGCCGGTGCTCTCTTTTGCTCCCGTGATATCAATGTGCGGCTAGGCATTCACTTTCAGAAGAGGCCGGTCTCATCGATGTTGAACACTATTTCAGGAGGGTATTTGCCTCTTTCTATGATGTTCTTCAAAGTGTCTGGAAAGGCCGCAGCAGCTTCGTTGTCAGCGCTTGCCGCTTCCCCCATGATTTTTATGTCGTAGAGGTTGTTCTTCTTTTTGAAGTAGTTGACCCAACCTCTACTGGCTGAGAAGCTTTCTGCCACAGCTGGTTTTTGGCTCTCGATATGGCTGTATATGTTTCTAGCCTTCTCCATGATGATGGCCTGGTATGTCACACTCAAGCTTGTCGTCTATCCAGATGGACAACCGCATCTCTATCTCCTCCAGGGGGTAGCATCTGGAGTGGATAATCTTCTTTGCTGAAGATGCACTGCGGGTGGTTGCTGAAGACTTGAACTTGTCTCTGTTCTTTAATATGGTGTGGATTGTGGAGGTTGGTAGCCTCAAATCTGCTCCGGTGTCCGCTTGGTGTTCCCCTTTCTCCAGGCGGTCCAGCACCTGCATTTTGACATCCAGAAGAATGCTCTGGAGCTTCATCTTGCCCTGGTCTTCCTTGCGCTCACTCATGTTCTGTAAAACAGTACAAAAAAAATACAACTAATATCACTTTTATTAGACAATTAACAATTAACAACATCATTATGAAAAACAAGCGAGCAATGAAAATATTATATACGTTGTCTCTGGATATTGGCGGTAGGAACTGGTGGTCTCTTCTGGCTCTTTCTCTGTCCAGAATATGTTTTATCCATGCAGCACGGCTGTCCTTTTGATTAGCGTAGAGTTGTGCAGCAACTCATCAATCTCAGCCCCCCCCCCCCCCCCACACCCTCCATTATTCCCCCCTCCCAGTGTGACGTGAGCTGGGTGGACGTGCAGCAATTTATAGCTTTCCTCATCCCTGCATCCCCTGCCCTGAGTGGATAAGATGGGAGAGAAACACAACCTGCAAACTAAGAGTGAAAATGTCAAGGTGAAGGCGTAATATTGTTGGCGGTGGCACTAAATTATCAGATGAAGGGGAGTAAAACAAAAAGGAAGGATGGTGAAAATATAAAAGGATTTGAAAAGGAATATGTAGAATTTGTATACAGTAAAATATGTGCTGGTAAAAGATAATATGGAAATGCTAATGTCATTTTGTATATGTTGTATGTTCAACTGTGCTAGGAAAGAGTTAATTGAGGCCCCAAAAGTGGTAAACATTATTTATGTATATCAAAGCTGCCCCCCATTTCCGATAATGGGACAAACATGTTGTATGTATGCCAATACAAATATCTGTTTCTAATTCATATGTGTACATATTTATTATTCTTGAGTATACGCAGAGATCATTATCTGACCCAGGATATACAAGAACTCACTAGAAATGATGGATTTAGTTATCACAAATAATATTGATATAGCATCAAATGTTGAAACAGGGCAACCTTTGGGAAACAACACAGTCTCATTTGAGATTTAATTAAAAAAAACATAACTGTAAGGGGGCAACAAAAACTCTTTATTTTAAAAGGGCAGATTTTAACAGTCTAAGGGCAGCAATACAAAGTATAGACTGGGACAGCGAACTGATAGGTAAAAATACTGACAATAAATGGACAACGTCCAAATCCTTACTAAATATACATACTTATCACCATATACCAAGTGGGAATAAAAGTAGAGTAAATCCCATTCAATGTGGCTTAAAGATGAAGATGACGAGTAAAAAACAAGCATTTAAATTATACAAACAAGAGGGGACAGAGACTGCTTTACGGGATTACAAGGAAATCAACAAGGCTTGCAAAAGGACTATTAGACTGGCTAAAATCGAAAATTAATAGTTAGTTGCAAAGAAGAGTAAGACTAACCCTAAAATATTTTTTTATATATATTAGTGGGAAGAAGGGAGGTAACAAGGGAGGTAACAGTGGTTGGGACACCGCAACATAATGGGGCTACACTACCTTCACCAAATAACTGGTTAACGCAGGAAGAAATCCAAAAGAGGTTGGAAAAAATAAATGTTAATAAAGCCCCAGGTCCCGATGGAATACATTCAAGGGTACTGAGGGAACTGGGTTCTGTAATAGCCAAACCATTATATCTAATTTTTCAAGATTCACTCAACACAGGGTCTCTACCAGATGGCTGGAGAAAGGCAGAGGTGATACCTATATTTAAGAAGGGAGCAAGAGCAAATCCAGGGAATTATAGACCAGTGAGTCTCACATCGGTAGAGGGAAAGCTTTTAGAATGGTTAATAAGGGATAATATACAAGAATATGTCTATTTAAACAGGATTATAAGTAGGAGCCAACATGGATTTATGAAGGATAGGTCATGTCAAACAAATCTAACTAGTTTCTATGAGTATGTTAGTAGGAACTTGGATCAAGGCAACTCAGTGGATGTAGTCTATTTGGATTTTGCAAAGGCTTTTGATACAGTGCCACTTGGAAGACCATTGGGATACAGGAATTGCCATAAATATTTGCTTATGGATTGAGAGATGGCTAAAAGACAGGAAGCAAAGGGTTGTGGTAAATTGAATATACTCAGATTGGGCTAATGTGGTAAGTGGGGTTTCTCAGGGTTCAGTATTAGGTCCTCTCCTTTTTTACATATTTATTAAGGACTTGGAAGTGGGATTGGAGTGTGGTGTCTCCATTTTTGCTGATGACACAAAGTTGTGCAAGGTAATTAAATCAGAAAATTATGTACTTTCCCTCCAAAGGGATTTGCATAAATTAGAGTAATGGGCATCTAAGTGGCAGACGAGATTTAATACGAATACATGTAAAGTTATGCATCTGGGAAGGGAAAATAGCCATGCAATTTATAATCTTAATGGAGCAAATCTAGGGGTATCAGATATTGAAAGGGATTTGGGAGTACTTGTGGACAACTGCCTAGGTGACAGTTCCCAATGCCAAGCAGCATCTATTAAATATTAGCATATATTAAGAAGGGTATAGAAGCAAGGGAAGCAAATATAATTCTGCCAGTATACAAATCTCTAGTACGCCCTTGTTTGGAAGATGGAGTACAATTTTGGGCATCACTGCATAAAAAGGACATTTTAGAGCTGGAAAAAGTACAGAGAAGGGCAACAAAGCTAATAAAGTTATGAAGAAAGACTAACCAAATTAAACTTATTTAATCTAGAAAAAAGGCATCTAAGAGGGGATATGATTACCTTATATAAATACATCCAGGGTCAATACAAGGCTTTGTCAAGGAAACTTTTTGTGCCAAGAGGTTTTCAACTGACAAGGGGACATCCTTTGAGATTAGAAGTAAAAAGATTCCACCTTAAAGAAAGAAAAGGGTTCTTCACAGTAAGGGTGGTTAATCTGTGGAATTCTCTACCAAAGGAGGTGGTGACAGCGGATTCGATAGATAACTTTAAAAAGGGATTGGATATATTTTTAAATAAAAAGGACATTAAAGGCTAGCCTGGATAAATAGAGAGGGAGTATTGATCCAGGGATGAATCCGATCACCAGTATCTGGGTCAGAAAGGAATTTTATATTTTTTTCCCTGTTGAGACAATTGTCAAAATTTCACTGTTTTTTTTTTCTGTTTGCCTTCCTCTGGATCCATTAATAATAAATCTGTGTATTGCAGATCAGAGGAGATCTAAAAAGGTTGAACTTGATGGACTTAAGTCTTTTTTCAACCTAAATTACTATGTAACTATGTAACTATATATGTCATCATTTAGATGTTTGTGTGCATCTATCTATCTCACATAGATATCTATTATGGTACATATATACAAACTATATGTATATGGTCAGGAACTATATTGCCTCTAAAATTGAAAACCTGCCAAAGCTTCACTCTGACTGCATCATTTTCATCCGTCTTACACTTCAGAACAAGCAGCATGCTACAATTATCAGTGTCTATGTCCCAACTCTTCAAGCAGACCCTGCAGAAAAGATTCACTGACCCGAGCAATCTGGTACAGCATGTCCCTTCAGACAACAAGATCATCATCCTCAGCATCTTCAATGCCAGAGAAAGCAAAGATTCAGATGCTTGAGGTACTTGGCAACCACGGTGTTAGAAGCTAAAACAATAATAAATGGAGCAGAAACTTACCAACACCATTTTCCAACAGAAAGACAGGCTGAAGCCAACCTGGATTCATCCTACATTCTGGTGCGCCAGCAAGAACTTTGAGACGAAAGCTTTGAGAAATTCAGAACCCGTGGTGGACCAACCTTACGGAAAGAACTCAGTGTTGTGCAAATGTCAGCGTCTACAGAGTCTTTTATGAAGCCCTGAAGATGGTGTACGGCCCTTTGCACCTGTTCAAAAACCCATTGTGCAGTGCAGACGGTCAAACACTCCTTACAGACAATTTGTTGATCCTAAACGAGTGGTCTGGCCACTTTCTGCCTCTATTCTGCACCAACAGCGTAGTTTCAGTCTCAGTGTTCCATCACATTCCACAACACCCAATGAAAACAGAACTGGATGAAATCCCTACTCTCAAAGAGACTGTAAAAGAATGGCAAGGCAGCAGGAGTTGATAGGATCCCAACAGAGAACTGGAAACATGAGGGCCCAGCACTTCACGCTTAGCTCCATGAGACCTTTGTTTGCTGCTAGTAGCAAGGCATACTGCCACAGGACTTTTGTGATGTAATCATCATCACCCTGTGCAAGAAGAAGGGAGAAAAGGGAGAAAAAATGCTCCAATTACCAGGGGATAACTCTGCTCTCTGTCGCAATGAACATCCTTACAAGAGTAATCCTCAACAGACTGGTGCCCACTATTGGAGAAGAACTCCTCCCCAAGAGTCAGTGTGGCTTTAGAGACAACGGACATGGTTATTGTTCTCAGATAGCTCACAAGAGAAATGTTGAGAACAGAACAAGGGACTTTATGTGACATTTGTCGACTTTACCAAAGCGTTTGACACCGTGAGCAGGATGTGGCAAATCCTGGAATGTATAGAATGTCCTCCTAAGTTCCTCAAAATTATCATCCAGTTACATGAAGACCAGTGCAGCCAAGTCAGGCACAGCAACATCCTGTTGGAGCCCTTTCCAATAAATAACAGCGTTACACAGGACTATGTCCTTGCATCAAACCTATTCATGCTACTCTTCAGTATGATGCTGCAAAGGGTCACAGCAGACCACTGACGGCAGTCTGTTTAACTTAAGGCAACTAAAGGCCCACACCAAAACAGGGAAATGACTAGTTTGAGAGCTACTCTTCGCCAACAATGCTGCCCTTGTTTCCCATATGGCAACAGCTCTGTAGAGAATAACAATTAATTCCCTGAGGCTGCCAAGCTCTTCGGTCTAGAAGTCAGTTTGAAGAAAATGGAAGTTCTCCACCATCCCGCACTTCAGTAAGATTACTGTCTTCCTCACATCACTATTGGAGAGTCTGAGCTGTAAACAGTCCACCAGTTCACCTACCCGGGTTGCATCATCTCCTCGGACGCTAAGGTTGACAAGGAAATTGACAACAGACTGGCAAATGGTGCACTGCGGTTATATAAAAGGGTTTGGAACAACAAGCATCTGAGTAAATGGGCCAAGGTCAGTGTGTACAAAGCTGTTGTGTTGACCACTCTACTTTATGGCTTGGAGTCGTAGGTTATCTACCGCTATCACCTACGGCTTCTTGAGCGCTTTCATCAATGCTACACCATGCTCAACATCCACTGGAATGACCACGATATCAACACTGGAGTCCTAGAAGAGACAGAAGTCACTGGTATTGAGGCCATGCTGTTGAAGATACAGTTCCGCTGGGCAAGACACATGTCTAGGATGGAGGATGATCGGCTTCTAAAGATTGTGCTATATGGTGAGCTCACCATTGGTAGTCGTGACACAGGAAAACTGAAGAAGAGGTACAAGGACTCGCTGAAACTTTGATGCCTGTCACATTGACCATTGTTGATGATCGTCTTTAGCTTCGGACCGCAAGGTGACATGTAGGCATTCTACAAACATATCAACCATCCCTGTCATGGGTAAAACATGCAATTTATCTGACTTTGAAAGGAGGATGATCATTGGCTTTCAGGCTAAGGGGGGCAGTACTTCTGAAACAGAGCAGTTAGTGAACTGTTCTCGTACTGCCGTGATTAAAGTGTACCATGACTGGACAAACTGCACCATTGTGACTGTGGGAAGGTGTGTGAGGGCCAACTGACACACTACAGTTGAGCAACTCACTGCCCAAACGAACCAGAGGGCTACCAGACATTTGTCTAAAACAACAGTACAGCTCAGAAGCAAATAACTGGTCACTGCCCCCATGCTGACGAGGGTTCATCATCTTATTGATTTACTACCCACCGTCTAGCTGCTGTCCATGCTGCACACAGTAGTTATTTGGCATATTAGCTGGTATTCAGGATAATGTTACTTGACTGTGTATATATATATATATTATTGTTTATTTGTAACGCGCCAACATATTCCGTTGCGCTATACATGTGTTAAGTTCCGGGCAAAGACAAATTCAATATTAACACATTGCAAAGAGTGGGGGGCCCTGTCTTTGAGCTTAGAATCAGCTGTCCATAGTGCATTCCCCAGAGTACCATGCAAGACTGAAAAATCACAATCTTACAATATATATATTATATATATATATATATATATATATATATATATATATATATATATATATATATTTATATATATAGAGTAAATAAATGTTACATTTTTGTTCACATTTAAATATCTAAAATAAGTTAAAAGACTTATTTCCTGCTCAGAATTAAAAAAAATAACAGTTATTTACTGCATTCTGGGAACCTGGACAGGGACATGCAAATGTGCCCACAAAGGCTTCGCTCTTTAATCCAATACTATTTCGAACATGGCTCCTTTAAGGCATATGCATGCTGTATTACACAACTTTAAGCAAAGCCCAGGATGGATTATGCACAAAGCCAGGAAACCTACCCACAGACAGCTGTTTCGAGGTTACTGTCTCCCATCAGCGTGGGGCAGATTCCTAGCTTGTTTAGTATGTTTTGTAGGGAGGCAGTTTACCACAATAATCATTTAATTAATAAATATATATATTCTGTATGTGTGTGTGTGGATGAAAATACCTAACACTTACACAAGCCTGTTTCTAGGAGCCTGGAAGGATGCCATGCATAGAGATACATCAAACATTTAGGAGACAGAAGTACAAATACTATATATAGGGGCCCTGGCTATTATTCTTCTGAAATGATGGTCCTGCGCCCTGCATACATGATCTGTTATCCTATTACTATGAGTGATTAATTTCAGTAATAGCTTATTATCTCTCTATACCTGGCTGCATTATTATCAGTCTAAAGCCACATGATGTTGAAAAGAATGAAGTCACACAGGTCCTAGGAATTCATTAGCTTAATCAGTCTCTTCAATTTTGTATAGCTTAGAAGAACACACTCTCCTGAGAACATACATGACAAAATCAACACAGAAGAGAAAATAGACTCATGCAGTAAAGAAACATTGCAATTAAAAGTAAAAATGTGACGACTGTGTTTATTTTTCCTTGTTCCTAAATTAGTTATTAAAACCATATGGGGGGACAAACTCCCTATGTAATCTGGATATGTCCTTACTCAATATCCAGTAGCTAGTATATTGTGTGTAAACCAATAATGACAGGCTCAGTGACACAGAAGAGTAATACACACATTTGTATTCAGTCAACACCTTGGGGAAAACACAGCATACCTGTCCTGCATCTCAACACTATCTCCCCGGGTCATCTGTCCCTTCTATCTAATGAGAAAATCTAGAAACAAAGCACTGTTGGACGAGGTGCCCCTGAGACACCTTAAGACATCACACAAATGGAAGGCACGATAAGACATCATACAAACAATGTATATAAACGCAATTATATAGAATGACCGAAAACAATTCAGAAGGCCCAAACCAACCTCATCGTACCTAGGCATATGTAAGCAATATTATAATATAAATGGCTGATTATCTTCAGTGAATCAAAGTAATCGTCTATTTGTCTCACTGTACAATTAAAGAATATATGTTTGAAAACTTTATGTCTGATTGGGTTGGTGTTTCAATGGTTAGGATTCGGTGCTTAAACTGATTCCAGTCAGGGGACCAAGTGGTCACACCACCCTGAAGCCATGCAGGGTTTGGCCTAGTCAGTACTTGGATGGGAGACCACCTAGGAATACCAGGAGCTGTATGCTGTGGCCCAGTGGAGAATGAACTGGCAAACCACTGCAGTATCTCTACCATGTGGATCACCATGGTGTGTTGAGGTCACGGATAGTCAAACCCGACTGATCGGCGCAACGACAAACAAGAGTATAATTAATTACAGAAAGGGTACTTTCTTTTATGAGTGCTCCAGCACACCACCAGCACAGGTGGCAGCAGTGGCGGTGAGCATCCACTAGATGTCGCTGACAAGATTCTGCTGCCGATGTCATAGTTGTAGGGTTAGGGAGTTAGGGTAAGGGTTAGGGTAATGGTTTAAGCTTGGAAATTGTGTACGATCTCAGCAGCAGTTACAAACTGTGTACAATTTCCATCTCGCAGCTCCTTGCTGCAACTGCTGTTGCCACTGCTGGAATACTCATAACAGGAAAGATCCAGTGAAAGTCATGAAGCCAGTTTTAAATTAGAAATGTTGTTTTGATGCCTCCGCTGGGCCTGGAGGCATCCATAATATGTTGGTGGAAGCTGTGCTTGTGAGAGATGTGTTTACCTTTCTGGACAGCGATAGTGATTCAAGTTGTCTGCTTCTGGGCCTGTGAGAGGGGTGAGGTTGGGTGTCAGTTTTAATCTGATCTCCACCACCCCTCCATCTACTTATAGATAAAAATACAACCACCCATGGCTCTGTGCTTAGGAAGGGATTGTAACAAACATAAAATGCATTTGGTCCTGTAATACAATTTAAATTCTATATTTAGTTTTCCTAAAACGTCAGTTGTATGTTAACCCTGTTGGGGAGTCCAGCAATGCCTTGAAAGGGTTAACACAAGTTTCTACAGTTAAGATGGACAGATATATATATACACACATTTATATAGCTATTGACAGGTTAAAATGAACCCGTTTGAAAGAGTCGCTTAACATAACTCCTATCTATCCTGTTATGGTGTCGGGACAGGTCCGCCACTGCAGTGCGGCCTCCGACTGCTAGATGGCGCTGTCATATTTTTCAGCGCTGGTGATACGTGAAGTTCTAAGCTTATAATGTTAGCCTAACCCTTGAACTAAGCCTAATCCTAACAGTTTACCTAAGCCTTGGAATATCTGGAATACTGGAATATCGGCAGCGCCATCTAGCGGATGCTCGCCGCCACTGCTGCTGCCTTGTGTTGCGCTATTATAAGAGGATCGGTCCCATAACTCGGTCCTATCCCAAGCCGCGTGCATGATCTTGCCCCGCCGAGTTGCCCCATTCTAGAGGAAATAATAGTTATTTTGCTATACTGTGGGAGAGCACTTCAACAGCGGCGCACATAAAAACAGAGAGGTCCCATAACTTTAAGGAAAATAATTGACATTGGGTTTTGGTCTGAATATAAAAAAATACTTGAATACCAGCAAAAATTTGCATCACACACAAATGTTATGTATTATACCAAGTTCCTGAAAATGTATAATAATAACCAAATAATAATACAGTGTTAGTCTATGGAATGATTGGAATAAATCTGTACACCTTTTTACAAGATTACATTTATATTTAAATGTACCCCGGCTACATGCTTTTTTTAAATTATTTTATTAATTACAAAAGTGCTCCAATCCTATCAATAATTCTAAAATCACTTTATATAATCATATTTGCTCAATGCACATATCCTAAAATAGTTTTAAAACACTTTTTAGCAGGGAATTTACTGAGCATCTCATGACATCTCTTGATTTACTATGCAAAACAGTGCATTTGCCCTCTTCTCAGATAAACTTAATAAGCCCCCATTAGTGTTTTTTTTTTTTTTTTTTTAAATCTATCTTTAAAAAGGTTAATGAGATTAATCTGTAGGTGTGGTTGGGCCTGGTGATAACAATTAACACTTATGAATTAATTAAGCAAGTTAGATTTGTAAGGTGATAAATGTGATTAAGAAAACTTAGTTAGACATAGAGGCAGCATAGCTAATGAGGAGCCCTGCTTGAACGACGAAGGTTAGCTTTGGTGGTTTTAATATGATGTAAAATTAATTAAATGGGGTGTCTTGTGTTTAAAATGACTGTAATTTTGCTAATGAACAAAGTTAAAATTGTCTTAAATGAATGCTTAGAAAATATGATATTGCTCAAAGCATGCTTTTTTTTTTGGTATAAATACTTATTCTCTGTTCTGTATTGCATTAATACAACTCTTTTGATGCCTCAGGCTTGGGATCAGGCCTATAACTTGTCACTGCTAGTAGTCAGGCTTTTGGCTGCTCTGGGTTATTTAGGCCTCATTTTTAATGGCTCTCTTCTAGCATATGTTCCAGCTCAGTCTGACACTTCTGGTGGGGTGTGTATTTGTGGTATTCCATGTGCAGAATGTATGTTTGGCTGCTGTCCCATTATTGTAAGGGCTGGGTATGTGACCCTCAAAGGTGAGGCCTAGTGTTCAGTAAGTTAAAGGACAACTGTACAGTAGTGGAAAAGCTATGTATGAAAACCTAGCTTCACTTCGTGGTGGTATTATTATTGGATCCATAAGACATTGGTGGCATGTGTGTTATGTCAGAGGGGAGTTTATATTTCAGGAGAGTGGTTTGCATTGAATACAGCAACAACCTGGTTCTGGAATAGAGGAAGAGGTGTCATAAATGTCAGCCATATCCAGTTATCAAACAAAGGCTCTGGACTTCTGCCTGTTCTGTTCCAATGGTGTAGGAGTAGAAATAATGTGTATATTAGCAACTGTATCCTACCCCTCAAAGATCACAACTGTTTCTTCTGCACATACACCAGTTCTTATAGCCATGCTGGTTTCTCACCCCTTCCTCCATTAACTAGAAATACTTCCTTATCACCCCATCATGTGATGTAACAAACGCAATATGGATTCCTACATTTATAAACAGACTTCAAAATTCAAATTTTCCCAAAAATGTTATGTCCATGGCTTATTTGACAGTTTATATTTTATTACATACCTGACATGTAATTTTATTTTTTGCTTTTCAACTGCAGTGGTTCTGTATAGCCCTGCATCTAATAACATATAAACGTAAATCCGCTCCCACTACTTGTGAGTCCTTTATATGTTTGTACTGCAGACTGTTGGTGATAGGTTATATGTGTTTGTGTTTTTTTTTTGTGTGTGTATATGTACCACATAAGGAGGTCAGATTTCCTCTTTAAGATGCTTCTGAAAAATATATGCTGCAAGGCTCAGTTTAGTGAGTTTTATTCCAAATCAGCCCTGCATTTTCATAATGGCTTCCTTATAGGTTAGGGCTGGCTAATACTTAGATTTAGAGGATCCTATAGTGTCACTGTGTGATTCACCATTTTCATACCCCTGCCACAAAACAAATGTGGGAGTAAAGTATTTTAGAGGATAGTTGGGGGAACGGCCTTCCAGTGAAGGTGGTAGGCTTAATCCCAGTTAAGAAATATAAGCATATGCTGATCCAGCTTTAACTAAAGATTTGCTTTGGGCGATAGAATGGGCAGCCTAGATGTGCGTCTTTTGTTCTTTGCGCCCAACTGTCAAATCTAAAAAAAACCTTGGTCCCAGTAGAATTGTCTTGGTTTTTGTGTCTCTGCTGCTGGATAATGGTAAAGCACAAAGAGTTTAATATGAGGAAGGAAGCTATTGAGAACTCTGAAAGGAAAAGATAATTAAACTGGACTAAGAGTAATCCTATTAAAGCTCCTGTGTAATAGGGCTAGATGGGTCAGTTACGTTGTATACCACTCCCATGTGGTCTCATTATGTAGATATCTGGACTCCATTACTATAACTTAACTAGCATCTTCCAAAATGCTAATAGTGGTTTGATAATGTACTTGCAAGTTGTGTATTGTATGGCGTGGGTGCTGCGGGCCCGTCCCACCTATCAGTGTTTATGAATGAAAAGTGATGTGTGCAATAAAGTGTCTGTTTTATTACTAGGTTTGTGTCTAGTGGTAAGGCAAAACATTAATGGTGGACACTGTCATCCAAACTGGGGGGCGGGGTTTGTTTTAATTTAAACTGTCTGGTTTTAATTTAAAAAAAATAATATATATAAAATATTTGTTTTTGGCATGTTATGCCTTTAATGATAGGGTATTAAAGTCAACTTGTGGGGCTATATGCCTTCCAGTTAAGAGGATCCCTTCAAGAGACATAGGACTTTGTATTTATATAGACTCCTCCCCTTTTATTTAAAAAAAAAAAAATGCCATACAATTTAGCCTTGATATTTAAAAATATCTAATAGTTCTAATTATTTAAGGTTTCTGTCTTTGCTAGCTGTTTTCTCTACAGTAAATCCTACCTGAATTATTTCTCTATTTTATGCCAATGTGCAGTTTATGTTAATTTAACGTCCAGTATACTTTTAAAGACATTAATCTGAATGCATTCTAACTAGAACATCAGTGCTGATGGTATTTGGGAGCTGTGAAACGTAGCACAAACAATACTGACTTTCTCAGCAATTAATTACTCTAGAAAAATGGCCAATTTGATGTATAGGCTGTCATGCTATAAGAAAAATATTTTGAAAAGTATTTTGAGGGGCCAATCCCTGTCAGGTGGGAAATTCCCAAATTGTAAGAAAAGAGAAAAAACAAAACCTTATGCAGATGACCTCCCCCCAACTTAATGCAAGAAGCCGCTTGTTGATATATAAATATTTACAAGTGTTTGCTGTCATGACCTTATTGATGTATTTTGACACAAACCAATCTGATACATTAGATGAATGGTGTCCAGTGGCAAATTTATAGCTACAAAATGTTGCATGTAAATAACAATTTGCTTTTTTTTTTTTTTTTTTTTTTTTTTTTTTTTTTTTTTTTTTTTTTTTTTTTTTTTTTTTGCTTTTTTTTTTTTTTTTTTTTTTTTTTTTTTTTTTTTTTTTTTAAATGGAAACTGTATCATGGGGATATGTGTTCTTCGTACCAGTGGAGAAGGTCATGGTATGTATTAACAGAGTGACTATAAAGAGAATTGTATAAGATTGAAATTGACACCACAACCCTTTCTTCCTCATTAGCCCTGACGCAGACTGCTTGCTTCAGGAAATGCAACCAAATCCCACCAATGATGCCTCTGCAGTTACAAGTTGTATGTAAAAGGGCTGTTTATGTTTCTGGAGAGGTATGGTTGCAGTGAATGATGCAGTCTGCTTCAAGGCCAGTGAGGGAGAAGGGGTATGGTGTCATTATCAGTCTTATCCTATTATCAAGAAACTAAGGTGTTCCCTCCTCCTTCACCCTTCCTCCATTAACTACTGCAAACATACCCCAATCATCCAGCTTCTAGGTTGGGTTGTACAAATATGGATTCTTGTACTCCTCTTCAAAAATTCAGATTCCTCACCCACAAAATTACGGCCATGGCTTACACCAATGCCAATTGATACATACTTAACAAAGTTTCTTAATATTTGTACGATTTCTTCTACAAGAAGCTATGTAGCAGGACATTTGTTGAATTGTGCTGATCTTTAAATCTTCGTTGGTGTGCCCATTGGATAAGCAGCAACTGGAATTTCTCCAAATGGCATCAACTTCGTACATCTGGCCTAGCTTCCCATGCATTAAAACTTATTATAACCTACTACACTCAAGTCATTTCACTCTGATTTATAGCAGTCACATTCCATCACTAGACTTTTCTTCCGTCCAATGTTTTCTTGGTATTTATACAAATCATACCCATGTGACCATAACATGTAAATAGTGAAGATCTAATCCCTATCTAGCAATGATATATTGCACATAGTTGGGTTTTGGTTCTTGTTTTTTTTACTGTCAATGTTCTGCCTTTTGTGTTCAAGATGTTGGAAGGATGGTTCATAAAACTAATCTTTAACCGGTATTACAATATATTCTTAATTATAGTCCCCGCAGTAGGTCTAAAAAAAGGGCTAGGCCTGGATCCCAATCAGGGCTTCTGGCCTAGTCCGGACCTCAACATAAGAACTGCATATTCTCTTAAGGAATTACATTGATAGGATACCCATTTCAATGCCATTATATTGAAATATTTGTGTACTTTGTATTTATTTATTTATTTTATTTTATTTTTTTTAATTATGGACTCCAGATATTGACTTAATTTTCCCCAAATACATTTGGGCCTTGGTGGACATGACTCTATTCCTAACCTAGCGACATCCATGGTATTTTGCCAAAGGTTGTGCGAGTGGCATTTAAATCTCTGCAGGAGCAGGGCTTGCATTTTTTTTATTTTGCATCTACCGGTTTCTAAGCATGTGTAGGGGAATGAGTAGGTGTTAAATACAAAACAAAACAGTCAGAGGTGCTCATCGTTTGTTCTATAGGTCTGGCAACCTTTTTAGCTGACTTGTGCCCTTCAAAGGGAGAAATATCCTGTAATATATCAATATGGTCCCACTCACTAGAGCGATACAGCCCTGAAATACCAGGCAATTCTTCCCTGAACAGCAAACCCCAGACATGCATTTCGGCCTCTCTGGACCTCATCAGTAGCTAAACTGAAGTCCCCGTCTAGATGCCCCAATCACACAACAAAAACACCTCCAACCTTCTCCTTGTTATAATATATAATATCCTTAATATATGACCTTATTGATGTATTTTGACACAAACCAATGTGATACGTTAGACACCCTTGGATAACTTGTGTCCTCGGGCAAAGTTATTGGTGCAGATTGTTGCATGTAAATAACCAATTTTTTTTTTTTTTTTTTTGAAACTGACATGGAACTAAAAGTACGATCTAGGTAAACTAGCATTGTTTTTTCTTATTAAATGTATCAATTAATGTTATACTGGATAGTTTGTTCTGTAAACTAGTTCAAGAATATTGTACTTTATCAGGAATCTAACAAACCTTGTCAGATGTGTAAGGCTTGGACATAAACACACTTTTTGGGGGAAACCTGGATTTTTGAAGACTGATCTAATGAAACCTTCTTTCCATCTTCTAAAGATCTTCTCTCTGATCCTTTTTGTTCCCAAGGATTACATAGGTGCTAATGTTATGTTATTTACATACTTAATACAGTTTTGAAGTTTCTCAAATGGCAGGATTACTTTGGGAGCCCTTGACTTGATAATGGGGTGGAAAATATGAATATGTTCTATATGCAACAGTTTCAGTTGACTTGATCACCGACGTATAAAATGGCATCTAATTGAATTGGGCTTTCTTGATAAACTTTTATTTTTTTTGCCCTTTTTACAGTCAATTTGAAAACTCTTATTTAACTTGGTTTGAATTCGCTTAGTCTGTTGCAGGTCAAAGATAATCTCTCTAGTAAAGAACAGATAGTGCTTAATGGCATGTCCTATTGTGTGGTAGATCATACTAGCCCACATTGCAATGACCCAAGTTCTAGCTCCATTACTCTGATTCATCTACTGGATTCTTGTAAAGACCAGGCCAGCTCCTAACTGCCAGGTTCTCAAACTGAATGTGTGTAGCGAAGGATTCTGGGTAGTAATGCAAACTAGATAATCACCTTTTTGCTCTTACTTTAAACATCAAAAGCTGAGTGAGCTGATAGTGTCCTGGTCCTACCAGTCTCACCATGGCCATATGGTCCCACACCTCAACCAATTATTTAAAGTGAAGATGTATCTTGAATATCAAAGAAAAAACATGGAGTACACCCAAGTGTCCTCAGCAGGCTAGAAGAGCGGTTTTACTATACCTTCTCAAAACCCCTGGAAGCAGTGGGGGCCATGGGCAGAATAGCATGCAAACAAGGCTCAAAATATACCACTTTCTCAAGCTTCTTGCATGTAGGTTCTTTAATGACCTCTGCAATAAAGAGCAATGGTTTTCTACCACCACTGCAATCAGACAACTGTCTTGTTCCCCTCCTAAATTATAGAAGGGACCTAATTTCATGCCTGATTTACAAATTAGATACTGAAGGCCCCAATCTGCTGTGATTGCATGAAAAAATATTCATCAAAGTTATTTTATGTTTGCAACAAAAATCTTATTTTGCAGTATTTTCTGTTAAGTAATGTGCACCAGCTGAGTTATGAGCCCTATGGATAAGTCACCAGGTTCCCTGGTGGTACAGTGGTTAGGATTTGGGGCTATCACTGCTGCAACCTGGGTTTGATTCTAGTCAGGGAACGAAGGTCACACCACCCTGAAGCCATACAGGGTTGGGCCTGGTCCATGCTTGGATGGGAGACAACCTAGGAATACCAGGAGCTGTATGCTGTGGCCCATTGAAGAAGGAACTGGCAACTTGCTCCAGTATCTCTGCCATGAGTACCAAATGGATCAGTATGACCATAGACATAAAAATGTGCTCCATAAGTTTAGGCAGAAATGACTGAAGGATGCAAAAGATGTGTCACTAGCTGCATGTGATGAGACCAAAACCTCAAGATGTCCTGGCTGTGGTGCAAAAGCAACTTGTATACTATGTAAGCCTTGCAACACTAACTTTCCATGTAAATACAAAAAAAATAAATTAATGCGCAAACTTTCTGTGCCTGTAATGCTCCATAACATCAAATATAAAGCACATCTACTACTTGGATTCTCACTAGTGAATATGGACGGGGGGCTTTTTTTCTTGTCTATTAGGTGTTGTATAAAACTAAGACGTCAGATTTATGGATCTCTTCACTGTACAGGGACTCATCTCACAAACTTGCCACATTTTAAAGTAAATAAAATTACATTGCTTTACATTGCGCTATTTTCTTCATGCAAAACATTGTTTTAATCGGCCAGGTTAAGCACATTCTAACTTATTTATTTCACCATTAAATACATTTTTTTTTTTTTTCTGGCAAAACCTTTGCTGCAGTTTGCACATATAATTTAAAACCACAATTTAATTAATGGGTGCTGCTGCACCCCTCCCACTTTTTTTTTTTTTTTCTTTTTCTGAGCACCATTGCTGAGAAGCCTTACCTAGAACACCTAATCAATGTTGCTGACGTTGAAATCTGCAGTCGTTTGCACAAGTGTAATCAATGATGAACTAAATGGCCTTAATATGAAAAGTGCACTGGCCTGTATAAGTCTTCAGTGTTACTTCAAAGTACCAAGTCTCCTGGGATTTGTTTCCTGGAAGGAGCAGAGAATTAAAAGCTTTTTATATAAACAAAAATGCAGATTTTTGGTGACCAGAGGAAACGTGGGTCATGTAAATGCATTGTATGTATTGTAGTTTGGTCTCTAGGCAAATATCTAACTGTTCAGTCAGTCTGGGCAATGCAAAGGATGTCGAGACTAAGATCTTCATGCAACAAACAAGTTATCCTGAAACGTTATCTTGTACCCTCTTATAGATGTTACACAATGATCTATTAAAGGGACACTTTAGTGTTATGAAGGGCTCTCAAACATAGGACATAAGAGACACTAACCCTTTTTGTTAAATGTATTGTGCATTTATACAATGAATTACTAACTTTTTTTAATCTTGCCTCCCAGGCAGTATGAGCACCTTCTCTCCATCCCTTGTATTGTCTTTGAGTGATTGCCTTCGACAGGAGGAAGCTCTCCAAAGTAGATATACCATACTTCCAGGGTGATGTGGAAGGTGACTAGTAAGTGTTTGTGTATATTGGTAGCAGGTAATGTTGGCGGCTCCCCCCCCCCTAGTTTAGACAGATATGGAGTCTATACAGCGTGCTGCATGATTTAAAATATTAGTTAAAAGCACATCAGCGCTTTGGTTATCTTATTTAAGGGGCGACTACAGTTTTGGCACATCTTGGGGCAAGGGCATGACCATGCACATAAAGATGTGCATGGTGTGTTATGGTCCATTAGGTCATGGAGAATCGAACACAACTGAACGTAAACAAAGAACATCCATAGAGATTTCCTTGTAGTACACACACACAACTTGACCAGAAACAGTGAATTTATTTTACAAATTGCTCTTTATGTTGCTCGTAGCTTTGCCTTGAGTGCGCAATGACTAAAACTGGGTCTCTCCCACCTATAATTTATAACTGGGTTTGTAACCATCTGAAATGTGAGATCATATGGAATAAAAAAATATAACTACCTGCAATGGTTTAAAGGGCTCTCTAAAAAAGTTAGGTAGGCCCCAATCCTGCCCTCTGTCTATATAAAGGGTCCAGATCTCTTCACCTTCTGAATGAAGTATTCTAGCTTCTGTGCCTCCACCCAGAGGGGAGGGTTATCTAATCTGGCATACCACAACTGCAGTATGATCGTGGTTGATAACTAGAAAGTGTTGGCTAGTTGCTCAGGTTACCCTGCTATGTGCAATCTGCCCCTTCCATGTGAGCTGCTCCACTCCAGCCACATTACATCAATTCTGGGATGGAGAGATGATGAGCTTTAACAGTTTGGAGATCATAGAAAAATAGTTTAATTTACAGTAAAAGATTTTTATTCTTATAAAGCCTGGTCAAACTAGTGGTCTTATAAAGGGGTCTTGGCAAAGGTGCTTTATATGTCCTTGCAGGGCAATGCT
Organism: Discoglossus pictus; assembly: GCA_027410445.1. Lineage (NCBI taxonomy): Eukaryota > Metazoa > Chordata > Amphibia > Anura > Alytidae > Discoglossus > Discoglossus pictus. The sequence goes on along the minus strand of CM050168.1, from coordinate 262,718,430 downwards.
CTGTTGCAGATGTATAACATGTTTAAATACTGAAAGTTATGGAGTACTGTTCCAAACGTCAGAAAACTTTGTCGGTGACGACAGGCCTCCAGCTGCCATGTTAGCCCACCACTGCCCTGAAAAACCTATCTGGTCCTATGACTGCTACTAACAGGATAGTTTTTCAATAACTCTGCATAAGCACAGATGGGCCACAGAAGCAAATTTGCTTGATTACAATATTTTTTGAAAATTAAAACTACTCCAAAGCTATTTATCCCTTGCATTTAGATGGGCTAGTATGCTGGAACATATGGTGCTTTTAACATATCGGCCTACATTTTTAAAGCACTATGGATGGGAGATCAAAGACCGGGTCCTCCGACTTAAACCAATGTAGATGCATTGAGTGTTCAAAGGAACAAGTCCTACAGGTTAAGACCCAGCTCTGCAAGAAAATCCTACCGACTTCAGATTGAGACGTGGACAGTATCCACAAAGCCTTGGGGACCAAACTCTGGAATAACCACTTGGCTATTTGAAGATGTAGTCTGTAAACAAAAACTGATGTGATCAACATAAATATTTAGAGTTTGAAGGATGTAAAACTAGTTATCCACAAAATACTGCATGGTTTAGATACTTCTGTTTTGAATATAAAGCACCAAATCCAAAAAACAAAATGGCTCCTGTAGATGCATGCAGAGATCTGAAAGACTAAAACTAGAATAAACACCCAGCCCTGAAAGTATGTGGGCCAACAATTATGTAGTAAGGTTTTAAGAATCCTAATGGACTGTAAAGTGACACCTTCATTAAGAGTGCACCTCACCTATGCAGTAGGGTTGTTTTTTTTTTTGTTTTTTTTGTTCGTTTTTTTTTTTTTTTTTTTCTCCTGAAATATGATGCACCTGCCTTGTCATTTGGAAAAAAAGTGGTGGTGGTGGTGTCTTGTTTTTTTTTTTTTTTTTTTTTTTTTTTTTTCTCCTCTAGGTCCTACCCACCTAGGAAAATAATAAATCTCATGGGAGTTGCATTTCAGTAGATCGTTAGTCTTATTTATCTTGCTATCAATGTAGTTTTGTCATGTAATTTCATACCATGATAGTATCCAACTCTCTCTCCAGGAAAATCAAACTGGGCAGCCAAAAGCACCATACTGGGAGCAGAGCCTCTCAAAATGGCTACATATATTGTCTTAAACTACATCCTGCCAAAATCAATGATCTAATGTAAATAATAAAACACAATATACTTCCACATAGAACACACAAAACTGAAACCTATAGTTTCTACATGAATAGTGTTGATGCTGTGAGCAACTCTAAAGTTGTGGGTCCTGCACAATTGTTTGGGTTTTTATTTATATATTTTTTTTTTTTTTAGTTAAAACAATGGCTAGAGACCTTTTTGGGAATGCACTTAAAGTTTGTGCCAATTCTTACTCCCAGTTTGGGACATTATGTTTAACACTTAACCTGGCTACAGCATGTGATGTTGTAGCAAATGCACTTCAAAGAAGGGATCGATTGCAAAATTGGCCAACGCACTTAGGGTATTCAGCAGGTCATAAACCAAATGTGGTGTACTACGAAATGGGGGACCAGAGCCAAATTCCAACAAGCTCTGGAACGATACGTAGCAAGACCAACAAACATGACCCACTTTAGTGGGTGCAAATCTAAATAATGTAGGATGATGGAAAATGAATCTCCTGTCTGAAATAAAGTTAGAAATTCAGTCTTTTTTTTTTTTTTTTTTTTTTTTTTATACATTGCTTATGGGAAGATGTAATATCCTTGGTAATTCCTTCCACTCTGCTAAAGTTCTAAAGTTGACTTTCTTCACCATTGACTGATAATGATGCTTTATGTATTGCTCTTGTAAACAATGTTTTGCTTACTGTTGTGCAATTTTCTTCTCCCTAAAATTCAGCATGCTTTTATTTTCTGCAAAAAATGTTTAAATTAATATATAGATATGTCCCCAGGAGAAAGATCGCATAAATGGCCATACACTACAGCTTAGATTCTTTTTTTTTTTTTTTGCACAAAAGTTTGAAAACATACGAAGAGCATAATTAAGTCACAAAGGCCATATAGCTTCTTTTTTTTGTTTTTTTTTTTTTGTGATCAATGATACTTTATGGTGTGAAATGTAGCTGTTGCGCTTAAGAAATGTAATGTCCTGCTTCTGGGCCAGTGAGAGGGAAGGGATGTGGTTTCCACTTCAATCTTATGCAGTTATTAAACAAAGGCTTTGGGCTGCTAAGTGTCTTTCTCGCCATAACTCCCTCAGTGATATCTACAGACACTGTCCCATCATTGATGTGATGTAACAAACACAAAATGGATTCCTGTAATCCTAGATAGCCTTAAAAAAAAAAAGTTTCCTCAATGTTTGTCAATGGCTTATACAACAAATGTTTGATACATATTTGGCAAAATGTTTTTTGTTATCTTTAATAATGGTGGTCCTTAAATTCTTCAAAAAATGTCACTACTTTTTTTTTTTTTTTTTTAATGATCTGATCTGGTTATTTACCCTAGTAGAATTAACAATTGCACATATAATGTGCTTTTTAAAATATATCTTTATTGGATGCTGTGTGTATTAAACATCCAGATCTAGGCTAGAAAGAAATGTAAAAGGAGCACCTATAGCAGAAATGTATATAGTGTAGGTGTTATTTCTGAGACTTGCACATAGAATGTGCACTGCAGGGTTGCATGAAAAAATAGGATCTTGAATGGAGAAAATTGGGCGTGTACAGAAAGGATATAGTGATTAAATACACACGGCCAAGTGCACTGAAATACTTGGTGAATCCTAGATTGTTGTATGCATTTAATCGGCTTCACTCTAAATTGGAATTGTATCTCTAAAATCCCAAAAGGCCAGAGCCAAGGCAGGCAGGAGTTATGAAAGCTGCAGAAAAATGGTCTCGACTTTAAAAAAAAAAAAAAAAAAAAAAAAAAAAAACTCTTGACGTGGACAAAGGTTCGAGATAATCTTTTGGTGTGTGGGAGAAGGTGTCCCAGCACCTAGTAGTTAAGTTGATGAGCAGTCTATGAATCTATGTGGCTCGCACCTGGAATAACCTCAGTGATATGAGGTATTTTAACAGCTCTATTTGAGTCCTGGATGCTCTTCAAACAGGGCTCACAGGAGATGGTGTGTGGTATAATTCCCTGGTAAATGGGAAGTGTCTATTTGTTTGGTCAGCATTAGCCTGCGTTCTATACCAATAAAGTAAATTTGTGTAGGATATTGTATGGAAGGTTACAATCGTGATAAAGGTGAAATACCACAATGGTCATTGTGACCCAAAGTTTTTTTTTTTATCTCTAAAATGTTATAAAATAAACATTATCATAGTTAAGATATGTTACATTAGTGTAATTATCACATACATTGTGACAGATTAGCACGTTTCACTGCTCTTTGCAGCTTCCTTGGTATCTAGTAGCCCACTGGGTTTGTGAAAGTAGCACTTGAAGAGAAATATTGAGAGGTAACGCTAATAAAAGGGAAAACTGGTTTTATAAAGTGTGTCCCTTTTTTGCTTCTTTGGATCAAATTATTTTTTTTTTGTCCTTGTATACAAATACGCTTAAAGTATGTGTCTTTTCTTGGCAAAGATACTAGAGTGGGCTGCCAGTTTATTCTGACACTTGCTTTTTTTTTTCTGACCTCTGCTATGATCTACCCATCTTGGGTGACACTAAATGGTATAGCTCACAGCATCATTGGCGTGCACAAGCCCTCTCACCACAACAAGGTAGCAATCCAGAAGTGGTAGGAAGCTTTACCACTGCTGTAAGCTCTGGCAGCCATAAATGACAAATGTAAAATTCTGTAGATGGAAACTTCTGGTGCAATCAATGTCTCCCACTTAAACTTCCTTATAACCAGAAACAAAGGGTAGAACTGCATAAAAGTATTATATTTGAGGCTGTATTGCATTTTCCATTCTGATGACAGGGCACTTTTTTTTTTTTTTTTTTGCATAGTATAAAGAGTTCTTTGAAATGGTGTGTTTCTATATATACATTTGGCCACAGTAGTCCTTTTTAAAGCTCCATTTTTCAATCTGAGCTTCCTATTACCTTCTGCAACCAAAATCACTAATTTCCCCTTATATAAACACTTACAAACAATACAACACATGAGAGAAATCTAAAATGTAGGTATTTATGTATGTGAAATGACATACCATGAGTCTGTCTGATTTGTTTTATCTCCTGTGGCTCCTTTTGTGGATGCATTTTGCCTTACGATTAGTGGGGCCTTAATTTGGCTTATGGTAAATGTGAGCTAGATATGCTCCCTCGCCAAAGTACATGGAGTATTTTTATTTGCATAAGTTACTGCACCCTTTTAGGGATCCCCCTTCCCTCACCCCCAAAAAACAGCTGAGCCTTTCTAGCACAAATGGCTTGATGCCTTGCATCGGACTGTTATGGATTTTACTAGGTATGTAATAAACCCATGTGTTTTTTTTTTTTGTTTTTTTTTTTCTGTACCTAAAATCAAACCATCCCTTCATTTGGTCTGTCCACTGCAGCTTTTGGAGACACTTTTTATAGGCTAGGACACTACATATCCAGCACTATCTGGGCCCATGTCACAGGAAACAATGCTGAAATGCACACTTTAGTAGCAGAGAACAGTGTAACCGGAGATGCTGGTTATGTACAACACACTAGCTACCACCTGCTATAATACTGCAGCTTGGGAATGAGAATTTAGATGGCAACTTATCGTCAGGTGGTTCTACTCATGCCACAATACTTCTGGCAGTGTAAGCTCCAGATCTCTTAATTCTGCATGGAGGCATGACTAAAACAATTTAACAAAAAATAAATACATTTATGTATTTAAAGTCCTATCTAACAAGTCTTTAAAGACCACCAAAGTGCTCATTTAAATGATCACACTTATTTATCATCCTGAAGCAAAAGTGTGTGTGTGTGTGTGTGTGTGTGTGTGTGTGTGTCTTTCAGCTCAGAGTTCCAAGAAAAAAAAACGTTAAACTGCATTCTGGGAAGTTGAGCTGGGACACACAAATGTGGCCACAAGTGCATCGCTCTTTATTCCATAGCCATTATCAAACATGGCTTCCTTTAAGCTTATGCATGCTGTATTACAAAGCTTTAATGCAAAGCCAAGGTTGGAATAAACACAGGCTGACTATCCAATCCATGTACAGCTGTTTCAAGCTTACTGGCTATCATCAGCATGGAGAGGGATCTCAGCCTGTGTTGTAGAAATTATGAGTAGGTAGTTCACCACAAGAATTATTTATGCTATGGTGGGAAAAAGAGCAATAGAAGCCCTCCACCGTACAGTAAATAAAGTGTGTGTAACCTTTTTTTTTTTTTTTTTTTTTTTTTATATATTCCACCAGATGAATTGTAAACTAACTTTAAAACTCTGGGACCATTAAAGAATATGAAATCTTGCATGTAAGAAAGATGTGTATCTGATTTAAGTGGTCTTTAAATGTAATTATATGCAACTTTTTTTATTTTTTATGGTGTACAGACATTCCTTTTTATTTGCTTCTTTGACTGGTCACCTGGGAAGATGGCCTTTTTTGCAAGGTTCATTTACATAGTTACATAGTATTTAAGGTTGAAAAAAGACTTTCAGTCCAAGTTCAACCTTTTAAGATCTCCTCTGATCTGCAATATGCGGATTAACTATTAATTCATTAGTTGTTAATTAATTATTAATCAATTGTTGTTTTTTTTTTTATTAATTAGTCCAGAGGAAGGACTAACCTTTTTTTTTTCTTGAGAAATTTAATGGAGGTGATATCTGGTCTCCTGTGACTGATCAGGTTAGAAAAAATGCTTTGTCCTATGTAGGAGTGTCTTGTAACAATTATTCAAGGCTGATAATATTTGGCTCATGCCCTTACACTTTAAAGCTGAAGGCGTATGTTAGTTGGGAAGTGCATATTTATCTTGCCTGTTAAATGCTAACCCATATTTTTAAATGAATATATTGTTTGCTAGAATGAAGTGAAAATAACTAGCATTGTTTGTGGTCCTTGTTTGGGGAACACAATCGCATTAGTATGACTCTTTCCAGGACTCACACAATGGCTTGTTGACTGTTGTGCTCATGAAACCTTTGTTTATCATGTGCAGTATCAAATGAACAATAGCAGGTGTTGACCATGGACATTAAACAAATCATATTTTTCTCTAAATTAAGACCTTAAGATAGTTCATGGATGGAGGAATCCATTTTTAACATATAATCACTTCCTGAGAGCTGGTCATGAGTTTGGTTACCATCCATCTCTCCATCCACTCTTTTTTTTTTTTTTTTTTTTTTTTTTTTTTTTAACAAATCTAGTTTAAGAAAACATGGAAGATTCTCCTAACTATATAAATGGGAAGGAGTGTAGTGTTCCTTTTAGACTCATAAGTAGGCTTCTTGCTTCACTCTCCAGAAATGTAAAATCTCCTTAGATGTTACTTCCATTAAAGTATCACGGAGCTCTGAAAAGGCATACAAATGTCTTCCAGAATTAAAGACTAGCTTTATGACCTCTTCCCCCTGCTTAATGGTTGGTCTGACTTAAAAACTATTTTTCCTTTTTTTTTTTTTTTTTTTCAGTGGTCCTTAAGTTTTTTTTTTTTTTTTCTAATTCAGAATGTCGTGGGCCTATTTCTTTTGGACTTATCACTATATCCTGAGTGGCATGGTTACTCTACTGGGGACTGCTCTTAACCCTTCATCTACCACAAATAAGTCAAGGAGATGTGGGCACATTTTTATTTTTTACCTACGGTATTTATGATTTATTAAAGGCCTATCCTCTTAAATTATCCAAAAGGCGCATATTAGAAAAAACACCTGTGTTAAGTAGTTAAACAAATTTAGTATCTTCTAAAGATAACTTCATCCAAAATCACCTGTAATGAAGACTTTGTAAAGCTATTCTAAAAAGTTTATCCCATTTTTTTTTCCCAATTGTATTTACTGTCTAGACTCTCCCTAACTAAGGCTTGTCCTAATCACTGGTTTGCTTATGCATTATTTCCAGGAACCTCTTAAAACAAAATGTACACATCTGCTACTGTATAATCTGTTTCGTGAGAATTTTGTCATACCACAAAGGTGCCCAGAATGAGATCTACCACCCAACCAGCACGATGCCCACTCAGATATGATATAGTGTGTGTCTTTCCAACACATGCGGCTGTGGGAGGATATTAACAATATGCAGAGATGTCTAAATGTTCAATTCAAATAAAGCTTTTAGCTAAACTGCTACATTTACTGCCCCCCCCCCAATTACATGGTCAACTTTTTTTTGCTTCATGCTATGATGGATTTCACATTGTCTCAAGAAATGAACAGTGACCCAAATATATAACCCATTTATCTGTGATGTATAATGTGCAAATACAACATCTGTGCAATTGTGGTCAATGTGAAACCTAATCAAATAGAATCTCTTATCTGGACCTACAAAACTATTCTCAAATTGTTCAATGTGGATCTAGAGAGAATAGGTGGTACATTTCAGCAACATGTACTGAATCCAAGTTTAAGTGTAGGGTTCTGTAATGCTTCCACAATCCCTTGCTCAGTTGCAGCTAACCACAATTAACAGATAAAACACTGTTCCTGCACCCCCATTGGAAATGTATTAGGAATGCAGATCTATGACTAGGAGGGGGGAAAAAACACCCTTGCTAACAGGTAATCACCCCCCTTAAGGACATCTCCCATCCACTGCACACCAATAGATCATTCTATAGATATGTTTCTGCAAAAAAGTGAATGCTGGATAGATTATGGGGGGCATGTTCCATATACTGGTGCAGATCTCGCATCTGAGGACTCTTTAGAACGAAGACAACATTTACTTTAGCAGATGAAATGTGCAGAGAATAATATTTCACCAGGGTCCTCCATTCACTAGCTCCATGTGTCAGCTACTGCATTTGCCTGACTTGCTTCCTTCATAATTTGGTCTATTATTTTATGGAAGCCAATCCTAGAATTAGCCAGATATGAGGTCTACGATGTATATGAAACAACTTATTTTATATTTTAAGCCTTTCATAACTTGTCTCTTACTCACGTAGTGTTTTTTTTTTTTTGTATTTACCCCTTAATAATCCACCACTATCACTACATTGGTATGTTGACCTGGCACACTACAGATCACTCAGCACCAAAGTTTTCCCGTACTGTTACATTGCTCTCCCAATGCCTCTGCCATATAGACATAATCTGGTCAAGATCATCCACCCACTCCTTGCCCACTTGTATCACCCCCCCCCCCACACACACACACACTTATGTACCCCTTCTATAAATCACTATTGATAAGTCCCCTACACTGCACCCCCTAGAGATGTTGCATCTACTGAAAAGCTGCCCTGTGTCTGATCCCCCAAATCTCACCATTGTTCTCAGATGGCACTTCTACTTGACCTTACAAGAAATCTGTAATATCCATCTGTCTCCTCTCTGAGGTTCTTAAGGTTTCACATGGGCCCAATTTCCACAAAGGAACACATTATTTTTCCTTTTTGTATCTGAAAGCGGCTGCTTAATACCTTATTTTTTTTTTGAGAGCATGACTTGAGAAAAAAGTAATAAGATTTAAATGGTTTTCCTGATCCGGGCACCTGCCCTTGAGCAGGAATATAGATATGAATCATACTTCGCCATGAAGTCTATAGACGTACGTATAATCGGTGCACTTCCTGGCAGTTTAAATTCAGTTTAAACAGGTTTTACTTAATAATAATTTTTAATTCAACATATAACCTTGGTAATACTGAAAACATTCTCTCTAAATGCATAAAAATCCAGTTTCAGTGGCCATTTAATACAAAATGCAGTGGGATACAGATACCAATGGGAGTTTGGTAATACAAATGCTAAATAGATTTATTAACATTTACATTTTGCCAAGCACGTTCATGGATTTGACTTAAAATATTAAATGAAAAGATAGATAAAAAATATATTTACAGTAAATAAAGGGAACAAGAGAGGTTGCAACAAACTCTGAACAATGCTCTTGGCTTGTGGTTCCACACCCATCAACCAGAAAATACTGGTCCGATAACAACCCTCACTGTATGTGGGACATTGGGTTGGGACTAGGTCCTATCAGGGTTTGATTGGCTATTCAAAGCTTCCTAAAGTTAAGACCATGTGCGTTATACCAGGACTTTATTAAATAAAATAACATTTATCTATGCAACTGCTACTAGCCCCAGGCAAGGAACTGCCTGCCCTCACCGGCCTAGGGCTAGAACAGGATAAAGTAGCGAAGGTGGATAGACCCATACAAATCTCTTGGCCTCATTACAATACTCATTTGTGAGTGAATTAGTCAGCAATTAGCATCAGACTGATCACATTATCCCCCATAGTTTGGATGTAACTTCCTTACACTTTGGGTTACAATAGCCTGGTCTTGCATCCTGTCCTACTATATAGGTACACCACATATACTGATCTGCAAGCCTTTGTGTTTAAAGGGACAGGGTATTATATCTTACTAGCGAATTGCCCGTCAAAAAATGACGGCAATCAAATCGTAAGGTACCTAATGCTGTTTGGTGTGTAATACTAAAATATCTAATACATTAATAAATGAATATACTTTACCTATTTTGAAGCATTGTGATGAAGAGCTGGCAATCTGTGTTGATGTTGCTGCAGCATTAGTGGTGTGGAGCTGCTGTGTAAGCATGCTGAATGTGTGCAGTGTAACACTGTGCGTGCGCGAGACCAAACCGTTAGCGTAGTCGTGTACTTCCGCATTGGTGTAAAATGGCGAGTAATGTGTGGTATAGGTCTGTATCGGAATATCCGTAGGTGTTTTGTGGTGTTTTGCGAGTTTATAGTGCTGTAGCCTCGTTTTCGTTTTGTTCGGCGGCCATTTTTTCTCTCGCTTAGAATTTTTGTTAGTCTCTAAACTGTTTTATTTCGCGTAAAATCGAGGTGTAAGTTGCATTTTTGAGGTCCTGGGTGCTCCCTCTTGGTGTAGGTAAGTTTTTTATGTATGTGCTGTGTGTATGTATTGTGTTTTAAATGTTTGTATGTCGGCGTGTTGCGTCCGATGTTTGCGAGGTCGTAATGTGTGGTAACGTGTTTCGTACGTTGTTTGCGTTCCTCGTAAAATTTAGCGAGTGTCGTAATTTGTGTGTCGTGTTTTTTGAGTAGCGACGTGAATTTTGCGAGTGTCGTAATTTGTGTGTCGTGTTTTTTGAGTAGCGACGTGAATTTTGCGAGGGTTTGAGGCCCTTGCCCAGTGACCTCGCCAGCAACTGAGGCCCTCGCTTCGCGAGGGGCCTCAGTTGCTGACATGGAGCGCCTTCGGCGCTCCATGCCAGCAACTGAGGCCCTTGCCCAGTGACCTCGCCAGCAACTGAGGCCCGTGCCCAGTGACCTCGCCAGCAACTGAGGCCCTCGCTTCGCGAGGGGCCTCAGTTGCTGGCATGGAGCGCCTTCGGCGCTCCATGCCAGCAACTGAGGCCCTTGCCCAGTGACCTCGCTACGCGAGGGCCGCGGCTCGCTGCGCGAGCCGCGGCCCTCGCTTCGCGAGGGCCGCGGGCTCGCTACGCGAGCCCGCAAGCGTGAGCAACGACTCGTACGCTCACAACTATATATGTGATTTCATGCAGCAAGAGAAATATTATTTAGCCAGATTTTATTTCGATAGTGACCATTGAGGTTAAACTGTTCTTAAAATATAACTTGTAGCTAAAACTACTGTACATGTGCAAACCACAGTATAGCAAATATTTAATGTTGATGAACTAAAAATAGGGTGTACACTGGCCTTTTTTAAAGAACAGACCTGGTACACTTGGTGTACAATACTGTTAAATAAACCAATCTACAACTTTTTTTTTTTTACTACTAAACATACCATACTACACCTACTACAGACCATATTTAAAGGTGATGTGCTGCAGAAAGCTTGGAGGTGTCCTTTATTGATAAGCCATACAGTAGAACCTAGGTGTGAATACGTACCCAAATATCCATTTATAGAAATGGGCACCATATTTGAAGTTGGTAAGAAACAAAAGGCGCCCAGTTTATCTTTCTAAACATGGCAAGACTGTCGTGTGTTTGTTTGTTTTTTTATTTTAATCCCAGGCATACTTAAACTCCTTATCTGTTTGACCCCATTGCTTCATCTGGAAGGTTGTTCCATGTTCTACTACTCCTTTCTAGAGCTACTAATTTTTACATATAACCCTATATCTTCTAATCACAAACTCTTGTTTGTGATATCTACTCTTTGAAGGATCTTTCTCTCCTCAACTGGATGATATAACTTTATCTATTTGGTTACTCCAGGAATGAGAACTCTACAGAGCCTTTAAAAGGTATCAATGGAATAAGATGGGATTGGGAGACCATCAAGAATACTCAATGATTTCTAATATATTGATAGTCTGCATGCTATATACTGCTGTACCATGAACCACATGTACTAAAGGTCAGACAAATTGCAGGCCACTGGGAACCCACTCCAGTATCTTTGCCATGGAAATCTTCTGTATTAGCACACCAGGCACATAATGTGTCTTGATGTGCTGTGGTCCATAAGGCCACAGTCGGACACAACTGAACCGACAGGTCGGTAAACTAGAACATGTATCTAATGTTGCTGCTGATACATAACACTAAGATATTGTCAATCCCCAGACTCTATAATAACCTGCTTTTTGTTAAATTTAACTTTTTATTTTTTATATAAAGACAATGTGATTTGTCCAGATCTGCTTCATAGTTACTGAAACTAAACAAAGGAGCAGTTTAGTAAACGGTGTGCGAGCAAAGAAACTGGGAGCTGCTCCAGTGTGAAACTGCCATGGCCCCAGGGCCCCCCCTCAGGGTAAAGGGATCTGCATGGAGTAATTGGGTAATTACATATGTATGGACCCAGAGGGTGTGATATAAACAGACTGGATCTACATATCCATGAGACATAAGGGGGCTTTTATATGCAGAAAGTAGAGGTGCTGCACCCCAACACCATCACAATATAATAGTATATTGTAATCAACCCCCTCCCCATGATTGAGGGGTGCTTTATACTACAGACAGTTTAGGGGTGCTGTAACCCCCACGTTATAATCATGGTGTGTGTGGGTACCCTCCCCTAGTCCAAGAAAAGATCTACAGCCAAAGTAAAAAATAAATCACAAGGAAGGGAAGGATTAACTAAACTCTGTATCTGCCTTAACGTGACTAGTTTAGGGTCTCCAGGCTAGCTCTGATTCCTTGGCAGGTAACATTACATTCCTAGTCCAACCTGGGGTGTGGGGGGGGGGGGGCAACATTAATCCTAAATATTTTAAATTTCCCCAAACAGGGGGTACACCTTCCCTTTAGAGTCCCCCCAATATCTGCAGCTGTGTACTCCCATGTTCTTGGTATGTTGTGCCTCCTAGTCAGGGGTGCTGTGTACAGGCACTGCTATAAAGCATGAAATGGGGTAATAGTTTCAGAACTACTATGTGGGGGTGCCCAGTCCCTGAATGTGGGGTACAGCATCCCTGAGTTGTGGTGATGAATCTGGGGTACATGGTATTGTCCAGGAATACCAATCATACCTGCACCAGGTGTACAATATCCCTGAAACTGCTAGATACAGGTGTCCCTATGCCATGTACCCCATATTCATCTGTACAGTGTACCCCAAATTCCAGTTCCCATGCAGCAGTGTAGGATGAAACAAGGGGGGTACATTTCATTGTATAGAAGCTATAGTGTGTGTGTGTGTCTCACACACATTGGGGGGGGGGGGTTCCCCATCACCCCCATCACCCCCAAGTTCCTAGATGTGCACCCCCTGTCTGTGTAAATACACACAGCAGACTTGGGTGCTGTGTACCCCAAATACAGATGCCTCGTACCCCCTCATCCCCATACTCAGGTGTGTGCTTCAGGTAGACCCCCCAGGGATGCTCCACTCGCCCCTCCCCCAGATCCTGTTGCCCAGTGACCTTCAGACTCCCCTCTGTGTGTCTCTGCTCGGTGCCGCCTCCTCTGACGTCACTGGAGGACGTGCAGATTTAAAGCTCCCAGAGCTGAACCAGAGCAGCACAGTCCTGAGACCCAGAAGAGCTCCAGCATCACCGGGCACAAGAGCTCCAGCATCACCGGGCACACTGCAACAGGTAACTGGGGACCAGGGTACAGGGATGGGGGTGTAACCTCACTGTACCCACCATATATCCCTATACAGAGTTAGCAGAGGCATTGGATCATAGCTTATATTTATATGGGGTACTTTCTCTATAGTGTAACAAAGTACAGTGTGCACTAAACTGGAGGTGCAGATTGCATTGGGGTGCACTTAGTATACAGTAGATCACTTATATTGATGATTGTATAGATGTACATTAAGGCTGTCTATTGCCCTGTACTGTTAATGTGGATTATTGATTGTATTATGACTCTTTATGCTGCTGTATGGGGGCCATTTCTATTCGATATCACTATTGATAGCACTATATATAGATGTATATGCTAGATTGCATGGAGTAGTGTAAATTGATAATTGTGATTATTTTTATTTTTTTATTATTGAATTGTGTGGCCTTCTGCTATAGACTGTATATACATAGTTGGCTATAAAGGTGGTGGTCTGTATGTATTATACCAGGCTGTTGGTTTTACAGCTGCACAACCCACCTACATTTATCTAGCAGATGTATCCCTATGCTGTGGGTCATCTCTATGGTCAGGCCAGCATTGAGGCCTCCAGATGTTTCTATATACAGTGTATGTCTGGATATCTATTGGTTTTCTCCATTTTTGGTTCTCTTGTTTATGTAAACACCACCAGTTTCCAATCTCACTCACATTGAAATTATTCTACTTGCATATGTATGAGTGGGTGGGATGCACAATGATTACCACCCCAGGCTCTTCTGCCCACCAGTATATCCTGTCCTTAGAACAGGTGGCTGATGGACCAGTACATTAGCTTCAGCTAAATGACCATTTGCATAAAACTTACCACCAGCTGCCATGCCTGGACATCTGTTATGTGCCGGTTTTGTTTGCCCATGTATGACTGATTGATCTTCCTTACCTGGCCCAAATATATGGATCTTTTGAGTAGTTTAGCAAAAGGTATATTGCAAGTAATCACTGGATCACAGTAACTATATATTCTCCAAGAAACTTATTTTGGATTTGCATAGAAGTCCTAGCATGCATTCACCAGATGGGCCTGGTTTTATCTATCAAATCTATATGTGAAAGTTTGCCTTAATGGTGCATTTAATGTATTTTTCCCCCATTGCATCTGAAAGAGGGTGCTAATGTACTACAATTTGCATTTTCCAAATGTAATATTGTGATCCTACCTCTCACACTGGAGAGCCGTTCCACTTATATAGTACTTTGCAGAAAGGATAATGGATATCTTCCAGCTTCATATCTCAACCTCCTGTCTTTCCCATGGAAGACACTACTCCTGAACTTTTGGCTGGCAATGCATATTGTTTCCAAGCCCTAGTGGGATATGGACATAATGTATAGGAATTGAGATTTTATATATATATATATATAAAAATGTAATCTAAGATTCAGTTTTTTTTTCCTTAAGTTATGGTATATACTTATGTTAAAGTAAATTTGTATATAAAGTACACTATAACAATCTGTTTATTTACTGGGAATACTTCTAAATTCTGTATCTCTTGGTCTCTCAACAAAGTGTAGTGTTAGAGCCAGGCAAGCGTCCAAGCACCAACCCAAAAATAGAGCAGCTGTCACTATTGCTGGGTGCAGGTTATTCTGGTGTCGGAGACATGATTTCTTGTGAGGTGTAAATGTCACTAAAAGGACAGTCATTCTGCCATATTTCCTTATTGATTCCCGCATGATGTAATCTTAGGGTAAGAGGCCCAGCATAGGGCATGGTGGATAAAATAAAAGCTTCTGATGAATTAAGCCACGAATGTGCAGCAGACACTGCAAACAAGGCCAGAGCTATTAATTATTAAAGCTTTATATCATACGGACAAAATGGAAGGGTGGGGATTAATTGACAGCATAACAAGTAACAGCCCTGGCAACGTTGGCTTAAACTAAATGGAGAGGGTTATTGGAGCGATTAGGCTACTGAAGTACTAAATGTATCAGTGAGCTTCATTAATTAATTTCAGCTATCCTTTAATAGGATTGTGGAATTGACACCTTTAGAGACAAATGGCACTATGGCCTTCAGACAAGGACGGGGTCTTAAAACTGGCTGGAGGGGCGCAAAGGGCAATATTTTAATGTCAGTTATGTCAAGGGCAAAGCTCAAATGGGACACTAGAAAAAAATGTAGTCTAAACATAGCCTTGCATACCCCTAAATCTGTCAGGGGGAAACCGCCTAAATGTCAGCTCAGAGTACAGAATGTGTCAGGGTAGCAATTTGTAGGCGAAACGAGTCCCTCGGTTGTAGTCTTAACAGTCCTGATCGGTGTCAAATTTTTTGTAGCAAACTATATATGTGTGTAGTTGCTCATTCAATAGTTGCTAACAATCCTCATGCATTTCCTCTCTCCACTCTATTTTGTAACCATGATACCTGCACGTATCCTTATAACCCAAACAATAACACTTGGAAATTCAATATATTGGCATGTTGGAGAAGTCATTTGAATATTATCGTACTCTAACACCTTTCCCTTTTTTATTTATAGGTGATAACCAGACACAATGGGAGGAGTTGCTCTTGACGATGGTCCATCCAATGTAAAGGCCCCTGATGGAGGATGGGGTTGGGCTGTTCTTTTTGGCTGCTTCGTCATCACCGGATTCTCATACGCTTTCCCCAAAGCTGTTAGTGTATTTTTTAAAGAACTGATCAAGGAGTTTGGCATTGGATACAGTGACACTGCATGGATCTCTTCAATCTTGCTAGCTATGCTTTACGGAACAGGTGAGTTACTATATTAGACGTGTACGGATGGACTAAAACCGTGCAAATTTTAACCTATTTAGGGTCAATTTGTAAAAAAGGGACCGTACAAATGTCAATTCTACACATGGAATAGATTTTGATTTATCTTCAGATTAGGGTATTGTAGGCTCAGCCTGTTGACAGTCTTGCTATCATGGTTTCATTCTGAGAGTAGTATAGAACTCCACATGTCCAGGATAAGCCCCTGAACATCCTAAACTTGGCTAGGAGGGGTGACCATTAGGTTGCCCTTCCACGACAAGGAAGTTACCTTGAGGAAAGACAGACAAAGTCATGTGTGGAGCTATGCCAAACCTTTTCCTTTAAGGACTACAGATATTAAACACATATTTTTGGAGATAAATAGTAAAATTTGTACATAACCTGGCACCAGTCAGTGCATCACTTGGTTCGGTCTGTCATTAATGTGCCAACTTGGGTCAGATCTGATCCAGTGGTCAATTTATTACTGAACATACTAGGTATGACCATGAAATGCACATATTAACCCATCTTTTCAATCCTCTCCAGGCCCTCTATGCAGTATTTGTGTGAATCGCTTTGGCTGTCGTCCAGTCATGATGGTCGGTGGTCTCTGTGCATCCATGGGAATGGTGGCTGCTTCTTTTTGCACAAACATTATTGCACTCTACCTCACTGCTGGTGTCCTCACAGGTAAGTTTGCTCTAGATATTTTTTGTCTGTAGAATTATTTACCACTGATATATTCACGTATCAACTTTATTTTTTATTGCCCATTATAGATTTATTAATCTAAGTTTTTTTTTTTGTTTTTTTTTCACCAGGTTTGGGTTTGGCTCTGAATTTTCAACCATCTCTCATCATGTTAAACCAGTACTTTGATAAACGGCGCCCACTGGCCAATGGACTGGCAGCAGCAGGAAGCCCAGTATTTCTCTGTGCCCTCTCACCTCTGGGGCAGGTACTTCAGCAGCATTTTGGTTGGCGTGGGGGCTTTCTCATCCTTGGTGGGCTTCTTCTCAACTGCTGTGTATGTGCAGCCTTGATGAGACCCCTGGTACCATCAAAGAAAGAAGAGACCACTGTCGTCGAAGGAAAGAAGCCTAAGAAGAAGCTATTAGACTTCAGTGTCTTCAGGGATGCTGGGTTCCTTATTTACACTATTGCTGCTTCTATCATGGTGCTAGGTCTGTTTGTCCCACCTGTGTTTGTTGTGACCTATGCCAAGAACCTCGGTGTAGAAGATACCAAAGCTGCTTTTCTCCTAACAATCCTTGGATTTGTCGACATATTTGCACGACCCACCTGTGGTGTGCTTGCTGGACTAAAATGGGTCCGACCATATACTGTCTACATCTTTGGATTTGCAATGGTTTTTAACGGTTTCACCGATCTCATGGGTTCCATGGCTGATACTTATGGAGGCCTTGTTGTGTTCTGCATCTTTTTTGGAATTTCTTATGGCATGGTTGGTGCCCTCCAGTTTGAAGTCCTGATGTCAATCGTTGGCACAAAGAAATTCTCCAGTGCGATTGGATTGGTGCTACTTGCAGAGGCCATTGCTGTTCTTATTGGACCACCATCAGCAGGTAAACATTTTATAAAAGTAGATTGACATATTGGTAATAGAAAAAACAAGAGTTGGTTTAATAAATGGGCAGGGGGCAATAGTGGATGAAACTTTGATATTTCAGATGGCAATGAAACCATTGGTGCAGTAGACCAGGTACACGCAAGCATTTCTCTGTACCTCCATAGTGACTTGGTATGACTCCATCTTAAACATAGTTCCTATGTAGTATCGTCCTTTTCAGAGCTTGAAATTTTCCATTGGAGGTGTAGCTCATCATTTATTCCATTGGAGGTGTAGCTCATCATTTATTCCATTGGAGGTGTAGCTCATCATTTATTTTATTTATATTTTTTTTTCTTTCAATTTTTAGGTAAAATATTGGATGCAACTGGCAAGTTCATGTTCTTGTTCATCATCGCTGGAGTTGAGGTGGTCATTTCATCAATTGTTCTAACCGTCGGTAACTTCTGTCTAAAGAAGAAACCAGAGGAGCCCCACTGTAAAGAAGCCATTGCTGAAACCGGGGAACTCAAAGCAATAGAAAAAGTGCCTGAACCCAACACGGACTCTGCCGAGGTGGAACAGTTCATAAAAGACGAAAAAGAGAAGAACGGAGAGGTTTCAACGAACCCTGAAACCTGTGTGTAAAGACATTGGAAAACTAGGAATTTTGCTGTTTACAGGGATAATGGAGAAACTGGCTTTGCCAGTGGTTTGATTCGAAAAACTGACTTTGACGGGAAACCTTTTTATTTACAGATGTGGTGCAGCGTGTAAGCACCACCATTTTAAACGGAGTGAACGTGTTTAAAGCCTGTAGTTTTATGTAAATTGTTGTAACGACCCATCATGCTTTGGGGAGAGATTCTAAGGCTGTTAAAACTCTATTTTTAGTATATAATGTCAACTGCCTCAGTTGTAACTGTTAAGTGTGATTGTTTACTGTTTTTATTTATGAATTTCATTTATAAATTCATTTTTGTGATATATTCTTGCATGGTCTTTTTCTTGGGTTGTGGGAGTCATGTCTTTATGGTGCTTCTTAAAGTAACATACAACTATTTTCTATTGCTGAAAAGGTAGATAAAACCCTGCAGTTGTAAGCAAAAACTCTGGAGCATCCTTACGTAATGTACCAAGGATCCTCCATGCTCATCCAGCACATGTGGTGCCCCGGGTGTAGCAGTTGTTGCTTGGTGGCACAGGTCATCCTAGTTGGCATAGTGATGCAGCAATAATTTGTGGGGCCTCCAATTTCCGAGTTGAATGTGATCTCACCCCCTATGGTCAGATTTCAACTTAAAGATAAAATTATTTTATTTGCAAGTAAATAGAATGCTTGAAGAATAAAACCAAGAAACTAAATCAAGAGCAAGGAATTTGTTCTGGCTGCAGTAAATATCTTGGCCATATCTTCAGTTCATAGGGTTTAATAACTAGACATAATGGGTGTTTTATGACATGATTTACCCTGGGTAGACATGATGTTGCTAGCTTTTTGCCTTCTGTAAGGAGCTCTGTAGACTGACTTTGTATATAACAAAATCAAAGTCACCACTCCATACCAGAGATAAGAGTCTACAACTCCCCATTTAGT
Source organism: Discoglossus pictus (assembly GCA_027410445.1). Lineage (NCBI taxonomy): Eukaryota > Metazoa > Chordata > Amphibia > Anura > Alytidae > Discoglossus > Discoglossus pictus. The sequence goes on along the minus strand of CM050168.1, from coordinate 262,699,321 downwards.
TGTAATCCAGGCAGACGACTCCAAGGGGAAAAATGGCTTTATGTGCAGAATAAACTGAGGTCCTGAAATGATAAAAAAAGATAATTCTACCTCGCTCAATTTTTGACACTTGTAGATCGCAATAAGACCTCCACCTCCCTTCCAGTCTTGTTTGTCATATGTTTGAAGTATGCAACAAACTAGGTTCTCTTTCGCTAATCTAGTGGTATCCATCTCAGAATGATGCGTTTCCATTATACAGTAGCATCATTTACTGACGTAGTTCTGGTTGGGTTACAAATAGGAAATGTACTAATTCTTTACACTGGATTACATCATTGTGGTCTTTTGTAGAGTAAAATGTTCATGAGAAAAACCACAAATGTCTTAAAGGACCAGTGTAAGAACTTAAAGTTGAAAATAGATTTTTAAGATCAAAACACAACAAATCCGATTTTAGCCAGAAATAGAACCTAAACGCCTCACTCCACTCCAGCCTCACTTCTCACTGTCCTAAGCACTACAGATTTCAACTATGAACATGAATTAGGATGTCGTAGGAATTGAATATGAACTCTTGAAATCTTTCTCGTCCCTTCAGTAGAAGTGGGGAGGGGTACAGTAATGACTGAGGTGAACTTCCTAAATTATATTCTGGCTAAAGCTTTGTTGCAGTTCTGTTTCTGATTCACTGAATAGGCTCAGCATGAAACGCCCGGGCCTATGGGAGTATTTGTGACTTGTTCCATGAGGCCTGGGGCAGCAGTCTTAAGTTACCAGGGTGATGCTGTGGAATATAAATGCTGAGTATTTGGTGTACCTGGAATATAGCAAGAGGAAAGGAGCAGTATCTGTTTTTCTTTTTTGGGGCGGTGGGCACATCACGAACTGTCCAGGGACTGCAAACATCTAAGTATGGCAGGGCCTGGCCCTTTAACATGCTTTCTAGACTATTCTAATGACCCTGTGATGCGGACTTTCATGGTCAGGTAAAAGATTTATAATCTGCTCTAAGCTTGTTTGTCTGGGGATTGTCTGGAGTGCATCTTACTAGGATACATGTCAATCATAAACTCCTAATATAGAAGAATTGTGGTTTGGCTTTAAAGATTGTGTTTCTAGATTTTTATTTTATTTTTTTACCTTTATTTCTTTAGTGTATGGGTTTTTTTTTTTGTCACCCTAAATTCAAATTTTAGTCCTCCATAGGTAGAATGTGGGGCTACAAAGAAATGGTGTCCTAGTTAATACATAAACATGTAGAACACAAAATATTTAAAACCAACTTTATTGCGTGGTTTTAACAAACCCCTGTGCTTTCAAGTCTGATAGGCCTTTAATAATTATATATATATATATATATATATATATATATATATATATATATATATATATATATATATATATATATTTTCCGTAGTAACGCGCCAGGGGGTGGGGTGCATGCGCACAACAAACTATTTTGCACATGCGCAGTATTAGAAGGTGAGCAAGACGGGGGGGGGGAGTCGGTAGCAGGCAAAGGTGGGGGGAAGAGACATTAAATATTCTATTTTTATTGGGCAAGTTACTAGTTTCTATATAAAATTACTTTTATAATCCCATTTATTAATTGTGGAGAGTATTTGCTTAGTTGCTATGTGAATAATACTTTCATAGGGAATGCTTCAAATGCTAATTAACTTATAATATTTGCTTATGATCCTGTGTAGAGCTCCTCAAAGTTATGTTTGATTTCCTGTTCTAGGTGTTTGCAAACCAGGGAAGAAAGAGCACTGAAGAAAATACTTATTTGTGCCAACAGATATTTGCAGCTGCATACCAGAGCTGTATGCTGTGGCCCACTGGAGAAGGAACTTGCAACCCACTCCAGTATCTCTACCATGAAAACGAAGTGGATAAGCATGGTGTGTTAATGTCACGGAAAATCTGACACGACAGACAAATTCACAAGCCATGTACATGACGTTTTAGGGAAAATCTCAAGACGGAGTACAGGAATCACTTTGTGTTGCATCACTTCCTCAGAGCTGAATCATGAGGGAGTGTCCTGGCTATTGGGGAAGGAGGGAACAAAGCCGTTGCATCTATTTAATCGTAAATCTTTTTAACACCCATTATTCATTCAGTAGCCCAGAATAAAATACCTTGCATCATTCACTGCAACAATAACTTCCAGAAATATAAATGAGACAAACTACCCCCCGTATCACTGATCTGCAGGAACCTGGAGAAAGGCATCAAAACATTTTTTTTTTTTTTTTTCCGGTTGTAGCATAATGAAGCAAGAAGTCTAACCACTAGTTCTGTAGTTAGACAAAGTTTGTTGTGCTGAGGTCCTTATACACTCTTTTTTTTCTTTTCTCTTCCATAGGTTTGCGACTCTGATCAAGCATTGCATGTTCTCCTTTCCTGTTGTCACTCCAGGAGACTTCCATGTAAGTAAGGTGTCCCTGCACACTCTTCCTCCAGGCTATGTGGGTGACCCCAGAATTGGCTCTCTGCACATACCTACATAATTGTTATAGCTGCCTCATAGTGACTTGGCAGCAAAGGAGGATATGTAGTGCTTGATCAGAGTTAATTTTTTATTTTATTTAAAACATTCATGCAGTAAATCTTCTTAATCACCCCTTACTGCAATTAATACATTTAAAGCAAATGTATTCGATAATTTTATCTTTAAAGTTGGGCATTATCAGCATACATTTTTCAAACAATAAAACTTGTTTGTAACATTTCTGCCATAAATCACTACATAAAAATATATTGTCCTAATATGAATAGTAAGTGCTTCTATTTACGGAACGATCTAAAAAGACAGAAAAGGTCCCATTAAGTCTGAAATCTTATACACAAACAAGTGGTGCATTAAAGGGCCTCAAAATACAATATTGATGATTTCTTAGGTTTTATTATATTGGATTAAATAATGACATATATACATACGTAAGTTGGCGAGTAAGGTGTGCTTGCTCAGCCCTGGCTAATAATCCTACTTGGACAGTTTGCCACATCCTTGTAAACAGTCCAAGGGATGCTCCGGACGCACTAGCTGCCTGTGGTCATTCTATAGTCTGGACACCTCTCGCTAGCTGACCGGCATCGTTCCAGACGTCTTGCCCTTCCATGACTTTGAGTTATGCCATTTCCGTGAGTTATGTCACCTTGATGAAAATGGCAGCTCTGATGGGTTGCTTTTCAGAGCCAAGTCTAGGACGTGCCAAGGCTGTCGCCACCCTGGAGATACAGAGTAACGTGCTCGCCCCAGAATAAACACTATTGAAGCAAACCGATAAGACTTATTTTATTTGTTTGCAGCAGCGGTGGGCGAGTCTGGTCCTGGATACCGAGCTTGCCCATCCATGGCTTATAGCACCGCTCCACTTGATCAGCAATGTGTGGCCTAAAGGCACAGGGCAAATATTTAATTTATTGCAGTAATGAAGAATAGGTTTAGACATGACGGCAAATGGGTGTGATTAGAAACTGAGAGTGTTGGAGAACAGAGCTGGCAAGTTATGTATTGTAAGAAAAAAAAAATACCTGAAAAGAGTTTTGCTCTCTGCTTATATGTATTTCAGTCGTTTCCCACTCTCTGTGACCTCATGGACTAGAACACACCAAGCACATCTTTATGTCTGTGGTCATGCTGATTCACTTGGTATTCATGGCAGAGATACCGGACTGGGTTGCCAGTTTCTTCCCCAGTGGGGCATAGCATAAAGCTCCTGGTATTCCTAGGTGGTCTCCCATCAAAGTACTGACCAGGCCCAACCCGGCTTGGCTTCAGGGTGGTGTGACCTCTTGGGTCCCTGACTTGAATCGAACCCAGATTGCAGCGGTGAAAACACCAAATCCTAACCAATGGACCACCAGGTGACTCGTTTCTGCTTATATACGCCTGATTAAAGGGACATGGACCACAACAGGTTTTTCAAACCATTAAAAGAGCACATTTTAAACATTATAAAAGTTAAACGAAAAGTTATCACAATTACACAAAAGAGGATACAAGTCTGTAACATGTTCTTTAATATGCAGTTATGCTACAGTGAGTTTATCATTTTGGTTTTGGCTGATCAACTTCTTTAAGGCTTTGTATGCAGAGAAAACGTTACAATGAGAGCTAAATCTGCCAGAGCTTTTAATAGGACTATGCAAATCTGTTTGTCATATCGTTCTGAGAAAGAGGCAGGTAGAATCAACTCAGAAAAGAAAATAGAAGCCCACCCTAAAGAATAATTCCATATGAGGGCATGCAGAACAGTTGAGGATATTATAATTGGCCAAAAAGGGGTACACTATTTGCTGGGTTTATTGCTGTTCAAGACCAATGTAACATTATGTGCAAAGTGTCCAAGTATTAGATATATATGTAGTATGATCACAGTTGTTTTTGTTCAGTCATGTCCGACTCTCCGTGACCTTATGGACAGCAGCATGCCAGGCACATCTTGTGTCTGGTCATGCTCATCCATAAGATTTTCATGGTAAAGATACAGTGGTTGGTTGCCAGTTCCTTCTCCTGTTTTCTTCTGCTATGACCTGCCCATCTTGGTTGACCCTACACGGTATAGCTCACAGCTTCATAAAGGTACACAAGCCCCTTCCCTGCAACAAAGTAGAGATCCAGATGGGGTTGTTCAGTCCCCTAAAATATATATCCCATAGGACAGACAATAACTAGAGAGGAACTGGATAAAAAAAGAGGAACATGGTTGGGCTGAAATTGAGGGATTTGTACTCAAAGGAACACTGGATTTTAGGAAAAGCCTCATATGTTTGTGAAGTTTGTAAGCCATGGAGAGTTTTACAGAAAACCCTTATTTTAAAGATTCTGTTTGCATATAAAACACTTCCATCTTGTTTGACTTGAGTTCTTTATGACGACTTTCAGCCTGAGTGTAAGTGTGCGCAGCACATCATCAGTGGTGCCCTATAAAGTATATACCAATGGGGCTCCTGGCTGGTATGGCATCCGCCATGCTGCTGAATGTCTGGATCAGGGGTACTCAAGTTCGGTCCTGGAGGGCCACATACAAGTCTAGATTTGAAGATATCCTTTCTGTGCACAGGTGAGTCAGTAAGGATGACTGAAGAAGTGATTGACTTGTGTGCACACCAGGGATATCATCAAATCCAGGCCTGTGTGTGGCCCTCCAGGACCCCTGAGTACCCCATGTCTGGATAGTCTCTGGCGAGTCTTGCTCATATCCTCACCCCCGTAACATATCACAAGGTTTGACTGGGGAGAGACACAGAAGAGGGAAAGGGGGGGGGGGATAATAGGGGAGGGGAAGAGACAACCAGAGAGGGGTAAAAGACACAGGGGAGGGAGAGGGAAGAAGAGACACAGGAGAGGGAGAGGGGGAAGAGACACAGGGGAGGGGAAGAGACCACCGGAGGTGTGAGGGGGGGGGGGGGTAAGAGACACAGGGGAGGGAGCAAGAGACACAGGGGAGAGGGGGGAGAAACACAGGGGAGGAAGAGGGATGGAAGAGACACAGGAGAGGGAGAGGGGTGAAAGAGACACAGGAGAGGGTGAGAGGATGAAAGACACAGGGGAGGGGGGGAAGAGTCACAGGGGAGGGAGAGGGGGTGAAAGAGACACAGGAGAGGGAGGAGAGACACAGGGGAGGGAAAGGGGGGAAGAGACACCTGAGAGGGAGAAAGAGACACAGGGCAGGGAGAACGGGGAAGAGATGCCGGAGGGGGGTAAGAGACACAGGGGAGAGGGGGTGGAGACAGAAGGGAGGGAAGAGACAGAGGGAGGGAGAGGGGGGGGGGAAGGACACCGGAAGGGAGGGGAGACACAGGGGAGGGAGAAAGGGGAAGAGACACAGAGGAGGGAAAGGGGGAAGAAACACCTGAGAGGGAGAGAGGGTGAAAGAGACACAGGGTAGGAAGAATGGGGATGAGACACCGGAGGGGGGAAGAGACACAGGGGAGGGGAAGAGACCACTGGAGGTGTAAGGGGGGGTAAGAGACACAGGGGAGAGGGGGAAGAGATACAGGGGAGGGGTTGGGGGGGAAGAAACACAGGAGAGGGAGAGGGATGGAAGAGACACAGGGGAGGGAGAGGGGGTGAAAGACACCAGAGAGGGTGAGAGGATGAAAGACACAGGAGAGGGTTGGAAGAGACACAGGGGAGGGAGAGGGGGTGAAAGACACCAGAGAGGGTGAGAGGATGAAAGACACAGGGGAGGGAGAGGGGGGAAGAGACACCAGAGGGGGTAAGAGACACAGGGGAGAGGGGGTGAAAGAGACACAGGAGAGGGAGAGGGGGGGGGAGAGACACAGGGGAAGGAAAGGGGGGGAAGAGACACCCGAGAGGGAGAGAGGGTGAAAGAGACACCGGAGGGGGGTAAGAGACACAGGGGAGAGGGGGGTGGGGAAGAGGGAGGGAGAGGGAGAGGGGGGGAAAGGACACCGGAACGGAGGGGAGACACAGGGAAGGGAGCAAAAGACACAGGGGAGAGGGGGTGAAAGAGACACAGGGGAGAGGGGGGAAGAGACACAGCGGAGGGAGAGGGGGGGGAAGAGACACATCAAAAATTATACCATCATTCATGAAGGGCAAACGACTAGTAAATTGTAATAACGAAATGTATGGGGACACAACATATCTTATAAAAACACAGGGGAGGAAGAGGGGGTGAAAGACACAGGAGAGGGAGAGGGGGAGAGACACAGACGAGGGAAAGGGGGAATAGACACCTGAGCGGGAGAGAGGGTGAAAGAGACACAGGGCAGGGAGAACGGGGAAGAGACACAGGAGGGGGGTGGGGAAGAGACAGGGAGAGGGAGAGGGGGGAAAGGACACCGGAAGGGAGGGGAGACACAGGGAAGGGAGCAAAAGACACAGGGGAGAGGGGGTGGAAAAGACACAGGGGAGGGAGAGGGGGTGAAAGAGACATAGGGGAGAGGGGGGAAGAGACACAGCGGAGGGAGAGGGGGGGGAAAGAGACACATCAAAAATGATACCATCATTCATGAAGGGCAAACGACTAGTAAATTGTAATAACAAAATGTATGGGGACACAACATATCTTATAAAAACACAGGGGAGGAAGAGGGGGTGAAAGACACAGGAGAGGGAGGGGGGGAGAGACACAGGGGAGGGAAAGGGGGAAGAGTCACCTGAGAGGGAGAGAGGGTGAAAGAGACACAGGGCAGGGAGAACGGGGAAGAGACACCTGAGGGGGGTAAGAGACATAGGGGAGAGGGGGTGGGAAGAGACAGAGGGGGAAAGAGACACGAGAGTGGAAGAGACACATGAGAGGGGGAGAGACACAGGGGAGGGGAAGAGACAACCGGAGGGGGGTAAAAGACACAGGGGAGGGAGCAAGAGACACAGCGGAGGGAGAGGGAAGAAGAGACACAGGAGAGGGGGTGAAAGAGACACATGGGAGGGAGAGGGGGGAAGAGACACAGGAGAGAGGAAGAGACACATGGGAGGGGAAGAGACCACTGGAGGTGTGAGGGGGGGTAAGAGACACAGGGGAGGGAGAGGGATGGAAGAGACACAGGAGAGGGAGAGGGGGTGAAAGACACACCAGAGAGGGTGAGAGAATGAAAGACACAGGGGAGGGAGAGGGGGGAAGAGACACCGGAGGGGGTAAGAGACACAGGGGAGAGGGGGGGGGGGAGAGACACAGGGGAGGGAGAGGGGGTGAAAAAGACACAGGAGAGGGAGACAGGGGGAGAGACACAGGGGAAGGAAAGGGCGGGAAGAGACACCTGAGAGGGAGAGAGGGTAAAAGAGACACAGGGCAGGGAGAACGGGGAAGAGACACCGGAGGGGGGTAAGAGACACAGGGGAGAGGGGGGTGGGGAAGAGAAAGAAGGGGAGGAAGAGATAGAGGGAGGGAGAGGGGGGAAAGGATACCGGAAGGGAGAGGAGACACAGGGAAGGGAGCAAAAGACACAGGGGAGAGGGGGTGGAAGAGACACAGGGGAGGGAGAGGGGTGGAAGAGACATGGGAGTGGGAGAGGGAGTGAAAGAGACACAGGGGAGAGGGGAGAAGAGACACAGCGGAGGGAGGGGGGGGAAAGAGACACATCAAAAATTATACCATCATTTATGAAGGGCAAACTACTAGTAAATTGTAATAACGAAATGTATGGGGACACAACATATCTTATAAAAACCTCCTCTCTACCCCTTTAAGGGAGACCACCTTCCATTGCTGCCTCAGTCAATTGCTAGGGTGGAACCTCTATGGGAATTTCTTTGAGAGAGTTGTTTAGAAGCAGTCCAGCTTATTAGAAATATTTTTTTCTTGTTGGGGTGACCAGCTGGGGTGCATAAGTAAGGGTGCTTTGATTAATCTTGTGAGCTGCCCCTGGGTTTCTACAAACATAGGGGTCTGTTAGACTTGTAAGTTATTGCACCACTTCTACTCTACTCTCTGGGGCTTTCTCACTAGTGTTTGTGAGAAAACCCCATGGAATCAGCAAAAACAATTAAAAATAGATGAAAGAGTATACTAAAAATAAATCCCAAACTTTTACAGTGCTTTGTGTGAAAGGCATTAAATTATTACAGTTCACAAACAAAGTTTATATTAAATTAACTAACTTTGTTAGTTAATTAGGTCTTTCAAAATTTGACATTAGCCCCTTCCTCCAGACATGCTCAATAGCAGGAAGTTGCAGGGATAAGTGCAAGCCCTGCTCTTCCAGAAATGTATACACCCCTCTAACAGACAAAACCTTAACCAAAGTATCGAGGATGCCTCCAAGGACCAGCAGAGACATCAAACTATATTTTTCAAACTAAAAACTAACTTTATGATTTTTTTCCCGGTCTAATTATGCTCTTAGTCAGGTTTAGAATTTTTAAACATATATTATTTCCTTGTCCAGCCAAAAAAGTAGAGTGGAAATAGTTTTCTAAAATATAACTTTTCCCACAGGGAACATGAACTGAGTAAAAAACATTTTTTTTAATGAATTTGAACATTTCTTCCTCCATTAATAAACTTTAGTTTGGGCAAAACGAAAATAAAGAGTAATAAATTAAGTCAGCTGAACTATATGGTGGCACCTTGGTTCTCATCCTCCTTGGAACTCAACATTTTCGATACTCAGCCCGTCTAGATGAGCTAAAGACCTTGGTACTCATCACGCTACCTTGATACTCATCATGTTTGCTAAAACCAATTTACATTACTCTTTATGGAAGTTTGGGACTCAACCTTTTGGTACCCAACCTGACGTCTGGTTGAGAACCAAGGTACCATTGCATATACAATAATAAACAAGGTACTTTTTGAGTCTTTTTCTGTTTTTCATTGATTTTTTTACTGAATACAAGCAATAATAATTCACCCCCAGTGCAGAGGTAAAAGAAATCACACAATAAAAATCAGTAGCAATATTTATAGTATTTAGTGAATTCATAATTAATGTATTATGGGTTATCAATTATCCTTATTTCGATTACAAAGAAAATTTATAATAATTACAGTATTTAGGTGAGGTTGTGTGTGTTTGCGTCATTTGGTTGTGTCCGACTCTCCGTGACCTCATGGATCTTAACACACCATGCTGATTCATTGGTACTGGAGTGGGTTGCCAGTTCCTTCCCCAGTGAGTCCCACATACAGCTTACAACTCCTTAAATAAATATATGTTTAGAAAACAGTTTCCTCTAAAGTTTGGTGAATTTGACCCTTTAAAGGACCACTGTACAATTAAATAATATACATTTGAATATGTTGAGCCAGACTAAGATCATAATTAAAAAAAATTGTAAAGTTAGTTTTTAATTTAAAAAAATATAGCTTGATGCCTCTACTGGCCTCTGAAGGCATCCTTGATACTTTAGTGAAGGGATTTCAATGGTGAGACGGGGGTTTACATTTCTTGCACTTATCCCTGCAACTTCTTAACGTCTTGATCTTCTGGGGGAAGGGGGTTAGTGTCAAATTCTAAAAGATCTAATTATTTAACAAATCATCCCCCACCCCCACCATCATTGATAGATAAAGATAATCAGACCCTGCATGCTTTAAGATGTTAGAACTAATTAAATCAGCCAAGATATATCCATCTACAAAGAATAAAAATCAGGATTTTCTCTAACAATATGTTTATGCTCATGCCATTAACATTGTTATATATTTCACAAACATGCGCAGCTTTTCTTGAACTACAGTGGTCCTTTAAATATTGAAAATGACTGTTTTAAGAGAACATTTTAGGATATGATTATTGTCCGGAGCCATTTTCACCATATGAAATAAGAGTTTTCAAACACTATTAAGAGATAATGAGATCTACCAATGTATCAGCAAGAGCTGCGCTAATGTGAGTAGAAATGTTGCATCTAAATCTGCCATCTAGTGGCCACAAGCATGAATTAAATGGCCACTGTAGTTTGGGAAAAGCTTCACATTTGTGAAGTATGCAACAAACTCACAACATGAGCATAAAACCATTTTATGGGGAAAATGTTCCATTTAGGTGACTCTACTTGTGCCATGGGAGCTTCCACCATTGGCTATTAGCTGGCCTGGATGATGGAGACGTTATCCTGTTTGCGCTTCTGCTTAGTATATTCTTGACATTCATAGTGGCAGTCTTTCAATAGACCCGAATCTGTACCCAGGGTTCCTTTCATACCTTCTATGAATCTTATCCTGTTACGAATTAAAGCAAATGTCTGTCTAGATAAATGCAAAATTGAACGTAATCATTCAAAATGAAAGGTTGTATTTATTCATATTAAGCTTTCTAAAAACATTTTACCAGATACCAAGCTGTTCATATGAGCATAATAGTATGGGATACAGGTGATGAGTAGTAAGAAAAGCATGGAGGACTAGAGTCTTGTAGCGCAGGCGTATTAAACAGGCGTTACTAAATATTTTTTCATACAGATCACAATTTTGTATGAAGAGAAAAGAGAAAAAGACACTTCTATATCGAATTGTGACCCTAAATAATATAACACAAGGAAAAAATATATATAAAAAAGTATATTTATTGTTACATTTAAAATATAATAATATACGGCGATTAAAAACTAAAAAATAAACCATTGGCTTCCAGGCATGATTACGATAGAGATAATTTATCAGACTACTGATTTGATTTTAAACTCTAAGGCAAAGCCCTCCGTTCTTTTTTCTGCATTGTGTTAATATTGTTTTGACTTCAGCTTATCCCTGTATAGAGCTACGGAATATGTCGGCGTGTTACAAATAAAGGAAATAATAATAATCCCACAATCTATAGTGACTCGCAGCCTGATTAGGCCATGAGGGAGACCTAGGAAAGATGGGTCTGCTCCTGTGTGTTATAATTCTGCCTCCAGTCTTGAACTTCAAAGGGGATTCATTAACCTTTCAATGCAGGAAAAGCCTGCCCAGTTGTATAAATAACAATAATGTTATAAGTTTAAGTCTGCGAGTTTCAATCCTGCGCGGTGCTTTATGGAAAGCGATATGGACACCGGACTCCAAGCTCAAAGACAGGGTCCTCCATTCATTGCAATGTGTGAATCTTGAACTTGTCATTGCCTGTAACTTAACTTATGTATAGCGCTACGGAATATGTTGAGAGGTGATGGGGCTTAGTCAGTTCGTATCAAGTGAGACCTTTAACCCGCCTGGCGTTATGATTTTGTCAGTATTTAGAATGTTAAAGTTCTAAAATACTGACATAATCATACCACCTTTAGACACCATTACCCCTTACCTCTCTCCTACTCTCTTTCCCCCTATCCTCCTCCTCATCCGTTTCCCCCTATCCTCCGTCTCTCCGCTTATCCTCCTACCTTATCCACCCCCTTTCCCTCTTATCCTCCTCCCTCCTCATTCTCCTTTTCCCTGCTCATCCTCCTCTTTCCCCCTCATCCTCCTTTTCCCCCCTCATCCTCCTTCCCATCCCCCTCCTCCCTCTCCCCCCCTTCCCCCATTCTCCTCCTCCCCATTCCCCCCCATCCTCCTCCTCGCTCCCGATCCTCCCTCCTTCACCCCTCTCCAATAACATCCCTTTCCCCTCTCTTCTCTCTTACTAGCATCAAATAAGCTCCTGTTGCTGATACTTCCCCCGCAGCTCGTCTTATACCATTCACCAGAACTGGTATATGCTAATGAGGTGACGCGTGTGTGACATCACATCATTAGCATTTACCAGTTCCAGTGAATGGCATAAGACACGCTGCGGGGGAAGTATTGTCAGCAAGAGGTAATTGGATGCTGGTAAGAAGAGAGGGGAAAGGGTTGTTATTGGAGAGAGAGGAAGGAGGGAGGATAAGGAGGCAGAAGGAGGATCGGAAGGAGGTGGAACGTGTGCTGCGGGGGCCCAGGCAAATTCGGCAGCAATGGGCCCCCTCCAGATCCCCCCTGCAGTAACCCCAAGCATTCGGGTTACCGCTTTAGGATGCAAAAATTAACCCCCGAGCCATGCTCGGGATTACCGCTTGGAGGGTTAAGATCAGGTTGAGATCACACCAAAGTGCCACTTGTAAAACTCTGTTGTGTTATGCTGCTGTGAGTCTTTGTTCTGCTTGTTTCACTGGCACAGCTGCTTTATCCTACACTGCATCTAGCTTCTCTTCCTGTCTGGCAGGGGTCATGCTGCACCAAGTACTCTGGTCAAGTTCCAGCATTCATGTCCACCTGTGTGCTCGTTGCTGCCTGCAGTTCCCAGCCTGCTCCTGAGAACCTATGATTCCAGTGTTTGCTGTTGCATAGCTGCCTGCTGCATTGCCAGTCTGCTTCTAAGTCTGCCTGTTAATTAGAGCCATACTACAGTGCCTGTCTGTGTTTCTGTGTGCTCCTGCCTCAATTCCTGCATGAGCTCTGGTATGAAGAATGAAAAAGAGTTAGCGACTTGGGATGTTGGTGTGAGGTTAATGTAGGAGGATGGATTCATAACATCTCAGTATTTTTCTATGGATAGTGGAAAGCTATCCAGGTCTTGCAAACCTTGGTATTAATTATTAGGAATTTCCATATTGTGTATTCTTCCCATTTGTACTTTACAAAATACAAGATGCTATGTTTTCTTGTTACCTCACCCTTTATTATTTTATCTTTACTTCCTGCTTTTCTCATGTCTATACCTGCATCCCTGTTAGTTGCTTATTCAATCATATTTCTTCTCCCCTTTACTCTTTGCAGTACGTTCAATAATATGTTAACCACAGAAGTATTGCAAATCTTCATATTTTGCAATTCTTACATCCTGTTTGCCCATGTTACGTCAAAATAAACAATAACATAAAATAGTAATTAAATACAAAAGGTTCACTTTATATCCAAGCAAAGAATACCAATGTTCGGCATGGTCCAGTTGTAGCGGTTTAACATCAGGTTGAAGCAGTACCGTGAACAAAACAAAATGAACAGACACAGAATGTCTCTCTTCATCACAGAGCTGTATTATCTGCTGCATAAATACCAGGTTGTGTAAGCTGAGACCACCATAAACCCTATTGCAAGAACCAGATCTTCTTGCCACATTCCATTGTAGCAGGTGAAAGTTTGCTCTGCATTCAAGATCTCGTCCTATCCATAAAAACTGATCAGCAGAAACAAAAATGTATATAAAAAATAACTGTTGATGCCTCTGCTGAACCCTGGAAGTATCGATGAAACGTTGTGTGTAAGAGGGACATTTACAGTGCCTTGCAAAAGTATTCGCCCCCCTTGGCATTTTTCGTGTTTTGCTGCCTCACAACCTGGAATTTAGAAGGATTGTTTGAGGATTTGCATCATTTCATTTACAGAACATGCGCACAACTTTGAAGATGTTTTTTTTTTATTATTGCGAAGCAAACAACAAATAGGACAAAATAACAGAAAAAGTCAATGTGCATAACTATTCAGCCCCTAAAGTCAATACTTTGTAGAGCCACCTTTTGCGGCAATCACAGCTCCAAGTCGCTTTGGATAAGTCTCTATGAGCTTGCCACATCTTACCACTGGGATTTTTGCCAATTCCTCCTTGCAAAACTGATCCAGCTCCTTCAAGTTAGATGGTTTGCGCTTGTGAGCAGCAATCTTTAAATCTAACCACAGATTTGCTATTGGATTAAGGTCTGGGCTTTGACTAGGCCATTCCAACACATTTACATGTTTCCCCTTAAACCACTCAAGTGTTGCTTTAGCAATGTGTTTCGGGGTCATTGTCCTCCTGGACGGTGAACCTCCGTCCTAGACTTAAATCACACACAGAGTGGTACAGGTTTTGCTCAAGAATATCCCTGTATTTAGCACCATCCATCTTTCCCTCAACTCTGACCAGTTTCCCAGTCCCGGCTGATGAAAAACATCCCCACAGCCTGATGCTGCCACCGCCATGTTTCACTGTGGGGATGATGTTCTTTGGGTGATGTGTTGGGTTTGCGCCAGACATAGCGTTTTCTTTGATGGCCGAAAAATTTAATTTTAGTCTTATCAGACCAGAGCATCTTCCTCCATACATCTCCCACATGCCTTTTCGCAAACTCAAAACGTGCCATTTTGTTTTTTGCTGAAAGTAATGGCTTTCTTCTGGCCACTCTGCCATAAAGCCCAACTCTATGGAGCGTACGGCTTATTGTCATCCTATGTACAGATACTCCAGTCTCTGCTGTGGAACTCTGCAGCTCCTCCAGGGTTACCTTAGGTCTCTGTGCTGCCTCTCTGATTAATGCCCTCCTTGCCCGGTCCATGAGTTTTGGTGGGCGGGCGTCCGTTGGCAGGTTTGCGGTTGGGCCATGTTCTTCCCATTTGGTAATGATAGAATGAAAGGGGGTTCCTGGGGATCATCAAAGATTTGGATATTTTTTTTATGACCTAACCCTGACTTGTACTTCTCACCAACATTGTCCCTTACTTGTTTGGAGAGTTCATTGGGCTTCATGGCAGTGTTTGGTTTAGTGGTGCCTCTTGCTTAGGTGTTGCAGCCTCTGAGGCCTTTCAAAAAAGATGTGTATATGTAATGACAGATCATGTGACACAGATTGCACATGGGTGGACATAATTTCACTAATTATGTGGTAATTTGTTGCACCAGAGCTTTTTATGGGCTTCATAACAAAGGGGGTGAATACATACGCACATGCCAGTTTTCTATTTCTAGTTTTATGTATATATTTTTTTTTTCATTTCACTTCACAAACTTAGACTATTGTGTTCTGATCCATCATATAAAATTCAGATTAACAAAACATTGAACTTAAGGTTCTAATGTGACAAAATAGGTAAAAAGTCAAGGGGGGTGAATACTTTTGAAAGGCACTGTACATTTCTGGAGAGTGGTGGTTGCATCTATTATAATTACCTAACTATGTCTCCTGCTCCCTCCTACCTATCTATCCATCCATCTACGAAAAGAAAAAGCACATCCTCATGATGCAGCTCTCAGGAAGCGATGCAACAAATACAAACTGGATTCCTCTTTTCATAAACAGTCTTCAAAAGTTCTGATTTCATGTTCATGGCTTCCATGTTTGCTAATGTTGTTTGATTGTTACATGCTTCACAAACAAGAACACTTTCTCTTGGACAACAGTGATCTTCTCAAACTAGTCAAAATATCTTTATGTTACCATAAGCTATAAAAGGATTAATGTTACTAGAGGGGACCCTTCTTTTCTGACACAGCTGAATTTGATCAAACTTAAAATAATTATTTTATGAAATAAATGTATATGGATTTAAATTCCATTGTAGCACTGACAACTTGGTCTAAAACTAGGAGTTAATACATTTTGGTACTTCAACAGCTTTTAACTGGGCCATATAAAATCTCATCACCTTCTGGGACCTCCCCCTTCCTTCCTGTGTCTCTCCATGCCGACTAACGTATTACACAGTAGTAACTTGCTTGTGCCTGTATGAGGCCTTGTTTTTGCTTCTGCACTTGCTAGCTTGGAGACTAAGTGGGAGTGTTCTCCTAATTTTTATCAGCAAGAGTTAAAAGGAGGGGTGTTGTCAATTGGTGGATTTAGAGGACTTCAGCATCTTCTCCCTCTCAACCATAGGCTCTAAAATGGCAGCATGATCTGTAACCACCCCTTTTTCCCTTATTATAGTTCATTTATTACGCGCTGACATATTCCGTAGCGCTCTGCAATTTGTTAATTTGTATTTTTTGTGTGTGAACTTAACTTATGTAAAGGAAGGAGGGCCCTGTCTTTAAGCTAGAAATCCAATGTCCATGGTGAATTCCCAAAGTACTTAGGATAGAAACTCACAGACTTAAAACCTAAGGTATAGTGAGTGGTAAAAGGGTGAGAGGTGATAAGCGTGTTAGGGTGGAAGGTGATACGCTTCTTTAAAGAGAGATGCTTTTTAAGTGAGGTCTTAAATGTTTTGAAGAGGATAATCTGGTGGAGTGAGGCAAGGAGTCGCAGAGATAGGACAATCATGGCAGCCTCATCGCAGTAGTAGTCTGCTAAACTAACTAATTTATATAGCAGCTAATGTTAGTTTTTTGCATACTTCACAACCATGCAAAGCTTTTGCTAATATGCAAGGGTCTTTTAACAGTATTGTGTGGCAAGATTAAGGAGTAATCAAAAAACAAATTAGGGGTACTCAATCAGAAACCCCAAAACAGCTCAATAGGTTAGTTCTATGGACAAGATAACCCACTCTGCGAGCAGCCTCTTAGCTCATTGTACCCTAAAATATCCTGTAGTATCAGCCTGGTCTCACTCAGAAGACGGATCCAGCCTTGAAATACCAGGCAATTATATCCTAAACAGGAGAAGCAACAAACTCCAGACATGTGGTTACGCCTTGGTTGGGCCTCATCAGTAGCACATACAATATTCACTGATCTGACCATTTACTACCTATTTCGGTCTTGATACTTATACTCGCTATGTCTAAGCCTACACACTTTTTCTTCCACTCCCACCCCAGTCTATAGACTAAGCTGCACTCCTTGTTTTATCCCTGACCACTCTTTCCCATATTTGAAAAATAAAATTAGAACCAGAACTTTATTAATATTTACAAAAATACAACAGTTTAAAGTTTCATCTCTTTATAATGTCTTCCAAGCCTGGTAAAGGTTTACATTTGTATGAAAATATTCAATTTTGTATGTGGAAATACTCCATATAAAAGAAGGGTTATAATGGATATATTATTAAAAGTAAATGTGGATATAGCCTGTATACGGGAAACACATTGGAAAGTAGGAAGAGAGACAAACTTGTCCAATAGGACATTTGATATTATGATTAATTCCAACTATAAGTCTAAATCAAGGTGTCTCAATTTGGTTTAACAAAAACTTGAATCTAGTCGAAAGTTACAGAGAAAAGACTTAGATGGTAGATTATATGGATAGGTTCTATAAATGGAGATCCATATACCATAATGAATCTGTATTCACTTAACAGAAAAAGAAATGATAAAACATGTAAATACATTAAAAACTGGATCCCTCATATGTGGGGATTTAAATATGTACCATGACTAAGTTGGACAGAATGTCATCTGTTAAACCAGAACTCGATCTAGAGGCTAAAAGAAGATCGGATAATTTCCCAGAAAGCTTAATTAACTTTGAGATATACGACGCTTGGAGAGCTTATGATAACGAGAGGGATTATACCCATTTCTCTTTCAGACATAAATCTTATTCCAGGTTAGACTACTTCTTGGTTGATGCTACTATTATAGATAGGATTAAACATATAGAAATTAAATCTTTGAATCTTTCAGATCATGCAAGTAGACAAAAAGCAAAAATGTAAACATTTTCAAAAAAGATTGATTTATCTTTATTGAAAAGGTTAGAAAATAAAGAGAAGTTTGAAAATGAGCTGAATGTGTTTTTTGAATTCGATGAACAATCTGTAAATTGCAACGTATTTGTTTGGAACATATATAAGGCCTATGTAAGAGGCATATTAACAGCTTGGAAGATCCAGGCGATTAAGAAAAGAGGGCAATCTCTTAGAGATTTGAATATTAAATTAATAAAAACTGAAAGGATGAATAAATTGCATCAGAATCAAGAATACAGTCAGGTCCATAAATATTGGGACATGGACACAATTCTAAACTTTTTGGCTCTATACACCACCACAATGGATTTGAAATGAAACAAACAAGATGTGCTTTAACTCATCAGTGAAGCATGGTGGTGGTAGTGTCATGGCGTGGGCATGTATGGCTGCCAATGGAACTGGTTCTCTTGTATTTATTGATGATGTGACTGCTGACAAAAGCAGCAGGATGAATTCTGAAGTTTTTCCGGCAATATTATCTGCTCATATTCAGCCAAATGCTCCACAACTCATTGGACGGCGCTTCACAGTGCAGATGGACAATGACCCGAAGCATACTGCAAAAGCAACCAAATAGTTTTTTTAAGGGAAATAAGTGGAATATTGTGTAATGAGCAAGTCAATCAGCTGACCTGAATCCGATTGAGCATGCATTTCACTTGCTGAAGAAAAAACTGAAGGGAAAATGCCCCAAGAACAAGCAGGAACTGAAGACAGTTGCAATAGAGGTCTGGCAGAGCATCACCAGGGATGAAACCCAGCGTCTGGTGATGTCTATGCGTTCCAGACTTCAGGCTGTAATTGACTGCAAAGGATTTGCAACCAAGTATTAAAAAGTGAAAGTTTGTTTTATGACTGTTAATCTGTCCCATTACTTTTGGTCCCTTAAAAAGTGGGAGGCACATATACAAACTGTTGTAATTCCTACACCGTTCACCTGATTTGGATGTAAATACCCTCAAATTAAAGCTGAAATTCTGCAGTTAAAGCACATGTTGTTTGTTTCATTTCAAATCCATTGTGGTGGTGTATAGAGCCAACAAGTTTAGAATTGTGTCGATGTCCCAATATTTATGGACCTGACTGTATATGAAGGAAATGCAATTTGTTCACAAATAAGGAAAATCAACCAACTTTTGGTAGACAAAGCTATTTGGAATTTTCAGAGTAAACATTAGCATTTAGGAAATTAAATAGGAAAATTCCTTGCAGATAAGATGAAAAAAAAAAAAAAAACTCCCTCAGAGCAGAATAGAGAAATTAGAAGATGAAAAAGGAATGTTAAGAAATAAGCCGGAGGAAAAATGGGAAAGATTTTCTATAATTATTATAAAAGCCTGTATAATCTCGAAATAAAAAAGTCATTAGAGCTACAAAAAATGAAATACACGCATACCTAAATTCTATTAACTTATCCAAAATATCCGATGAACAGCGGAGAGATCTGGATGGAGCTATTACTCAGAGAGATTGAAGTAGCTATAAAAGAACTTAAAAACGATAAGGTGCCTACATCCGGATGGGTTTCCAAACCGATATTATAAACTTTTTTCTCCTAGATTAATGGATAAATGAACAAAACCATTTAATGAGATTAAAAGCACCCTCTGAAAAATGTTGGAAGCAACAATAATTACATTACCAAAACAGGAAAAGATGCATCGAAATCTGGTAGTTACAGACCTATCGCGCTGTTAAACACCAATATTAAGATCTTAGCCTCTAGGCTAAATGTGTTGCTACCTGAACTCATTCATTTAGACCAGACAGATTTTATAAAGAACAGACAAACCATCGACAACTCAAGGAGATTTGTAAATACATTTTGGCTTATACTAAAACAAAATAATATTCTTAGGTTGGCCCTGTCAGATGACGAAAAAGCTTTTGACAGGGTCAACTGGGAATATTTGGAATTGTTTTTTTGGAAGTTCAGATTGGACAGGTTTGGAACACATACTATGAAAGCATTATACACTAACCCTTCCGCACAAATATCTGGAATTTGTTTGAAAACAAATACATTTAAAATTTGGGTGAATTATATGATAAATTAGAACTTTTTAGTAGAAATTCCTATTATAAAATCAATTTAGATAAAAAAGAAAAATGATGGCTGAATTTGAGTTTAGAACAGAGGGAATCACTAACAAAACAATTTCATATTGATTGGTCAAATAATAAAACAGACTATTTGGGAATAAAATTGACCCAGTCATTAAAGAATATAATAACTAACTACCAATGTTTATATCATAAAATTACAGATATAAATTTATAAAATGTGAGAAATGAAAGATTCCATGGCTTGGAAGAATTGCAGCAGCTAAAATGACAATATATATATATATATATATATATATATATATATATATATATATATATATATATATATATATATATATATATATATATATATATATATATATGAGAATGATTCCTTTAAATGTTCCTAAAGTAATCTTGAATAAATTTCAAAGTCTCCAAGATATTTCTATATATCCAGATAAGATTAAGGGTAAATATAAATGAAAATACATTTCACCAAGGGAGGATTAGCCACACCTAATATTTTGGATTATTACGATGCAGTTAGGTTGGCACAATTTTTGGAATGGCCCTTAGGGAAAAATATAACTAAAAATGGAGAAACAGAGAGATCATTAATGGGGGGGATAGATATGAAAAACTGCCTCTAGTATCAAGATCAACTTAATTTTGAAAATACACAGATAACTATTAAATCCAGTATGAAAGCTTGGTATAAGATCATTTGAAAAATGGAAACTTATAGAATACCCATCAACTTTGACACCTATACAATTTATAGGAAATGAAAAACAAGGATATAATATATGGATTGGGAAAAACGGGGAATTATACATTTAAGAGATCTTTATGGTAAAGATAAGATTAATTTGAAGAAGTAAAACAAGAGTTTAATGTACCAGACTACAAATGGTTGGACTACATGTCATTGATTAAAAAGTAATAAATAATTCCAAATTTAAAGTGATAAAAAAAAAAAGACCTAACAAAATTGGAGAAAATGCTTTTTAATAACCAAATGAAGTTTAATATTTCAAGCGGTCATGACTTGTTGAGAGCCCATTTCCAATTAGGAAAAACATTGAGCATGATTAAATGGGAAGAAGATTTTAATTGTAATTACGATGTGGTAGAATGGTTTAAAAGCATTTGAACTTACCACTTGTACCACTTTTATTATTATTATTATTTATTATCGTTTATTTGTAACGCGCCAACATATTCCGTAGCTCTATACATAAGTTAAGTTACAGGCAATGACAAGTTTAAGATTCACACATTGCAATGAATGAAGGGCCCTGTCTTTGTGCTTTGAGTCCGGTGTCCATATCGCTTTCCCTAAAGCACCGCGCAGGATTGAAACTCACAGACTTAGAGAAACATACTTTAAGATAGTACAGGAGGTGGTATAGATTGCCTGATTTTATAGAAAAAAAAAAAATATACCCTGGTAAAACATTGGGGAAATGTTGGGAGAGGATGTGATTCTAGAGGAACATTTAAATATTATGTGGGATAGCCAGTTAATTCAAGATTTGTGGTCAAATTTCTGATATTAAAATACCCAATTACACTGTCCCCTGAATTGATATTGTTCCATATGTTCCCTAAAAGGTTAATGAGATCATTGAAATGTGGTTATTGATGAAATGTTGGAAACAAGATGGAATACCATCATGGAGCGAGATTAAAAAATACAATAGAAAGAGTTTCAGGTAGAAAAAGACTTCCAAATGATAATAAACAAACAACTTCGTAATAAAACCCTGTCGAAATGGGAGCAATGGGTAAATTAATAATTAACCACTGCCAACTCCATTGCACAGTAAATGTTTGTGCAAAACGTTGGATTTGGATTGAAGTCAGAAGCAATTTTTATTGTTAATAAAATGTACCATTCTTTTTCTAATATAAAAAAATAAAAATCTATTTTGGTAAAAAAAAATAAAAAATAAAAAAAGAATAGATCAGTTTAGCACGCCATGAAGAGCACTTACAGTGAGGTAAAGTGACCCTTTAAGCATACTGAACCACTCATAAATGACTAGTTTCAACCAAATCTTTAATATAATGAAAGTCTGTTCTCATATAAAAATTTAGAACACCATCTCTTAAAGGCCAAATAATTTTGGATCCACATCGTCCTTTTAACCACCTCAAAACGTTGTGTATACTTCCTGTAATGACACTTATATTCCGTCCTTCCTTTACGTAACGAAAACAAGAACGGTTGCGAAACACAAAAGAAATGAGAAGTTATGAATTTATTATTTACACACTTGGTAAAATACACAAATACATTAGTGATACAAATTGGTTACTGAGCAATAAGTATCAGTATACAGTTGTAGTCAGATCCCAGCAGAACTTTGTTAATTTTTATTATGGCAAATTGAGAAAAAAAAAAAAAAAAAATCTCCAATGAGATAAGAGGTTACTCTCAAATATAGCACTTAAAGTGAACGGTTTGTGTACAGTGGTTAGAAAAAAAGTTGATTTTGTTAGTTATCAGGACATCCACAGATATTTACACACACAAAAAAAAGAAAATTGAGGGGAAATAAAAACGTGAAAAATTGTACACAACATGGGACATGCGGAACAAATTACATGTTAAACCAGCGCACAACTATCTGTTACAATCTTCAAAAACAGGGAAATACTCACTATTAAACTTCCTAAAATGTGAATGCAAATCTCCACCTACAGTAAATATCCAACTATTAAAAATGCAGCCTTCTGTACCTTACGATCAACTAAAGAGCGGTTATTTTTTTTTTCCTTCTCATAGAACAACATTTAAAAGGACTACATAAAACACTTGAACGTCCCCCGACAGTTTAAAAATATTGCACAAGCCCTCTGTAGAAATTTATTTAAACGGGGACTTGCATTGTTTCAAATTAGATAAAAAACAAGAAAAAACAAAAAACAAACAAAAAACAGAGGAATGATCAGATGTTGTGTTTAAACACACACAGCAGCCTCGTCCATTACATAGTACAGTGATAATCAGCCTGGCTCTAGGTTCGATAAGGCACTGCACGGACGGGTTTCAAAACTACAAAAGAAAATGGAAGGAGAAAAAAAACAAAAAAAACACGACCACCAAAAAGTTGACATATCCATACTATAACTGCACAATAATGCTCAAAACATCACACCATACTTTCTAAACCTTCAATATAACTACACAGGATTAAGTGTTGTAATAGGGAATGCTTTTATTTAAAATATGAAAGGTTTAAAAAAGTTAATTCTAGAAGTGTTCTTCCAATCTTGTTTAAAAGGAAAAAAAAAAAAAAAAAACCACAAGTTTTGTTTACATTTCCTAAATTATTTCAAAAAGGAAAAGAAATGATTGAAAAGCACACTCCAAGTAAAAAGCATCCATACTTACACACATTCCTGTCTATACCACCAGAAATTTCACCTTTCTATACCATTTTCATTTTTAGAAGCAAGACACACAGATCTGGCACAAATATATACGTTAAGTTGTTTAACAAACTGATACAAAACTCCTAAACCAAGTTGATCGAATAAAAAGGGATTTTAAGAAAAAAAAATTAAATAAAAAATGGCCACTCTGAATTTGATGTTTTAAAGAGTCTACTTGCACAAAAGGGCTTCCTTCTCTAATTTCCAAAAACTCCACTTCTGACAGCGGGTTATTTATTGATCCATTTTCACAAGAGCGCCTTGGTAAAAAGCATGGAAAGCTCTGTTTCGATGTCAGGTCTTTCTGTTTTTATTTTTTGCTATTGTTGCCACAGATAGATGAGCCATGCATTATCTGCACTCCATAAGAAACCAGTTCATCGATGTACGGTGGAAGGAAGACCGCCAGATGTCACCCGACCGGGGATCTGCAAGGCAAAAATGGTGTAAGTAGTCGAGTGCTAGACAGGTAGAAACAGGTGCAAAAAATAAATAAATTATTGCATAAAAGCAAGCATAAGGTTTCTGATACGTAGAATTAAAATAAAGTCGGTATTAGATGTTAATTTTCCTTTAAGTTCTTTTTAACATTAGCGGACACACAATTCATGATTATATTAGTTATTGATGCATCTATAAAATCTTTTTACAAACTTATAGGAAATGTAATCCCCCCCTCCCCACTAAACTAGAGTACTATAAACAAGAAAAGAAAAACGGGACTATAATTCAAGCTAAATTTTTATTATGTTGGATAACAGCGGCGAGATAACATTTAAAACAAAATTAAAAAACTGAATCACCCTTTGTTACCTTTTTCAAAACATCATAGAGTGACTTCTCTTTATTTAGGTTAATTTAAGTTAGAGTATTACACTCTCATACTCTTTTCCCTTTTTTTTTCTTTACGTGTGTATAGAAGCTTTGAATATCAAAAAGAGTAAGGCACTCCCAATATATTTTTGGAGTAATGTCAATGATTTTTAAGTGTGGAATGTAGGATATTTTACAACATCTTGATATTTTTATAGAACAGATATTTTTTTGAATAAATGCAGGGTATTTTGCAACATCTTGATATTTTAGTACAGGTATAGGCTTATCCTTAGAAGTTCATGCTAGTTCAGCTATTTTCACTTAGTTGTTATTAATCTCTATACCATTGATTTTGTTTGTTTTGTTTTATCTTGTTATTTAATTATGTTGTTTAGATCATTTTGATAGTTCATTCCTACATCAGACTAGATACTGATAAGTTTCTCATTCCTTAATATTAAAATTATTAGATGCCACTATTCTTTACTTTGTTACTGAAGAGACACTAGATGTGGCCAAGCGCAGCTACCTATTCACACTTCTAAACGCACTAATGCGGCGTCTGACGTCAGACTAAGAAGTACTGCCCTAACGCTCGTTTCCACACCCTGATAGCGTCTTTTTCAAAATGGGTAGACACTGCAAATGTCCAACTATTTATAATCTTATGTTACCATAGTAACCCCCAAGTTGTTGGTTGATATGGTAGGTGTTTGAATATTGTGTCTCTCCTGCTCACGGTTAAGGGAAGCCTATTTATACTGGAGTCTTATAGCTATGGTATTTGGAAAATACATTTATTGATGTAGGTCTCCAAATTTTATTTTACACTTCGATCAGATCTTTAATAATCTATTTGTCATTTCCAAAGCATACAATTGTACTTATTATGGATTGCAATCAGAGGGTAAGGGAAAAAAAAAAATCTATTTGTCTTTCTTTATAAAGGAGTACCTTTTCACTTTTTTCCAAAAATTTGATATTTATAGTATATGGAATTATGATATTTACAACTTTTTTATTATATATATTTTTTATTATATAGCCTCTTTTTTAGATAAATATTAAAAATGTTTATTATGTAATTTTTGGAAAAGGTAATCTTATATACAGTCAATATTGTATAAGTTGATTGGAAACCATGATTTTATATATTTTTAGAGGACCCCCCCCCCCCCCCCCCCCAAAAAAACAAAAAAAAAAAAACACACCAGACCCCAGCAACCGAAACAAAAAACATCCTCCCATCTCGTATTCAAAACCTCAAAAAAGGTGAACTTCCCCATCATGAGAAGTATAGATGTCCTAATCAATCTATCCAATTTTGCCTCCATTAGAAGTACATTTAATTATAAAGAAAAAAAAAAAAAAGAAAAGATGTGTGTGTATGTGAATATATATATATATATATATATATATATATATATATATATATATATATATATATATATATATATATATCATAGTAATTAAGGTCAAAAAAAAAAAAAAAAAAAAAGACTTTCCATCAAGTTCAACCTTTTAAGGTCTCCTCTGATCTGAAACATGAGGATTAGTTATTAATAAATTAATCAACTTTTTATTTATTTTAAT
Source organism: Discoglossus pictus (assembly GCA_027410445.1). Lineage (NCBI taxonomy): Eukaryota > Metazoa > Chordata > Amphibia > Anura > Alytidae > Discoglossus > Discoglossus pictus. The sequence continues at coordinate 262,673,691 of CM050168.1, read as the reverse complement.
TCGTAATTAATCCAGAGGACGGCAAGCAGAAAAAAAAAACAACTGAAATTTAGCCAATCGCCTCAAAGGGAGAAAACTAAAAAAATTCCTTCCTGACCACAAATACTGGCGATTGGATTTCTCCCTGGATCAACACACTCACTCTAATTATCCAGGATAACCCTGAATTCCCTTAATTAGAAATAAATCCAGTCCCCTTTTAAAGTTATCTATCGAATCCGCTGTCACCACCTCCTCTGGTAGAGAATCCCACAGATTAACCACCCTTACTGTGAAGAACCCTTTTCTTTCTTTAAAGTGGAATCTTTTTACTTCTAACCTCAAGGGGTGTCCTCTTGTCAGCTGAAAATCTCTTGGTACAAAAAGCTCCCCTGACAATTCTTTATACTGACCCTGGATGTATTTATATAAGGTAATCATATCTCCTCTTAGACGCTTTTGTTTCTAGAGAAAATAAGTTTAATTTGGTTAGTCTTTCTTCATAACTTAGCCCCTCCATTCCCCTTATTAGTTTTGTTGCCCTCCTCTGTACCTTTTCCAGTTCTAAAATGTCCTTTTTATGAAGTGGTGCCCAAAATTGTACTCCATATTCCAAATGAGGGCGTACTAGAAATTTGTATAGTGGCAGAATTATATTTGCCATTTAAATATTGGTCCATACCAAGCTTTAAAGTAGTGCTAGATTATAACATCTTCGCTATTAAATATTGTTGACAGTACAATATAATGAATAATATCAACTTTTTCCAATCATGATGTAGTAAACCATATTAGATTGCTGCACTCAAAACTGCTTGAAGTGTGTAATGTTGCGATAAAAAGGAGAAAGTGCTAATAAATAAGAGTTCAAATATACTTTACTGCATTAGAAAAAGTATAAACAAACATACAATAAATGGTGAATGAGTAAATAAAGTGATAAAAAGTGCTCTATAATGTTAGCATGGTGCCATTTTAGAAAGGTAAATCTATTTCACAATTATTAACATGTGATAATACAGTGACATGCAATATCATGTGTCATGGTATTCTAACGATATATCTTGTGCACATTTTGGAAAAGTGCCATGTTGTGAGCTATATGTAGAGTTTTTGCATTATATCATATATAATGGTGCATAAAACAGCATGTTTTATCCTTGATATAAAACTATGTTCATGAACTATATATCCCTAAAGATGAGCTAATAGCTCTTCTTTATAATATTTCCCAATAGGAATGAGGAGACTTGGTATACCTCTCCTATAGAAGACATTTTTTTTTAGACTTGCATTTCTCAACTTAAGTCAAAATTATGTTTGCTTTTCTCTTGTAAGCCTTACCCCATAATCAGTCTATAGGAATATTCCAACCCTTATAGGTTGGGGAACTTTTTCCTTTTCCCCATAGGTCAACCTTACGAAAGCCTCACCATTTTTGATCCCTTCCATGGGCGATTGCCGTTGTGGCTGTTATTTCACAGATGGAATACAGTGACCTTAATTTAAGCGAATGTATGTAACAAATCTGTTTTTATCTTCAAAGGAATGCACTAAATGAGAATCCCTCATTGAGACACACCGGTGTCTGTGCATGTAGCATGTACATTTATTGACATTCATTTATTAGAAGAACCTTGTCTAGGTCTCTTTTCTTGGCCTAAAACTGCCCTGTCAATGGAATAGAACTTAAGCAGGCTCACATTTTTTGTTGTGATAAAATGTCATATGCCTAGCCAGGGCGGTATCCAAATCTTTTTCAATGGCATAGATGTGTTCTCCTACTCTTCGCTTTAGTGGTCTACTGGTTTTGCCGACATAGATCTTATCACAAATACATTGTGCCACAGATTACCACCAAACAGGTACTACAAATGTACAATTTTTTTTTATAGTAAATTGCTGTTTGGTCATAGGATGTATGAAGCTTTTTGAGGGTCTTATGAATTTACATCTTCCACATCTATAACAACCCTTCAGTGGTTGTAACCATTTTTTCTTTTCCATGTATACTTTTTTTGTCAAGTGGCTATGGAGCACTTTTTCAGGTTTTGGCCTTTTCGATAGATTATATTATACTGTGGTGTTAGAATTTTTGTGAGGTCATTTTCTAAGCTTTTTTTTTATATTTTATAGAAGAGTGAAAAGAACAAGTGTAATACTCTAAATTAAATAAATTAACCTAAACAACAAGAAGTCACTCGATATTTGGAAAAAAGTAACAAAGGGTGATTCTGTTTTTTTATTTTATTTATTTTTTTAAATTCTCGCCACTGTTATCCAACCTAATAAAAATATAGCTTTAATTATAGTCCCATTTTTTCTTGTTCTAGTAATCTATAAATCTTCACAACATGCTTGGCTTACTGTCCAATTTATCAATTAGTTGTTAGATCTACCCTTTAAGGTGTGCAACTTTTCGATTTTTAACAAATTATAAATAAAATTATAAATCAAGTTATACAAGTACAATACAGGATTGTGAATAAATTTATATTTTAAAGCAAAAAACCTTTGAGAATACGAATATGTTTTAGTTTTATTCCAAGAGGCCAATCTCTGCCTACATACAGCATTCGTCATTCTTGTTAACTGTATGATTATACTAGGTTTATAATATTATGTGAAAGTTTGATATGTTTCTGAGGCTTAATCTTATGGAATTCTCACTTTAAAACGGTTGGTTTATTCTAAATTATAGACAAACTGCAATTACAGAATTCACTGCAGAAAATTTGACCAGGCATTTTAGGTAAAATTAGACAAAAAAAAAAAAACTAATAATTTAAAACATTGTAATATAGATTTTAAAAGTATAATAAATCTAATTTCTGGATTTATATATTTTAGTAAGTCTCAAAAATATTTTAAGTGTTTTGCCATTGCAAGTAATGCTGATAATATGAGACTATATAGAATATCTACTGTAGACCAGTTTTGTTTGGGAGGGGGAAATTCCAATGTTTGTTTTACTTGGGGGGGGGGGGGATTGAGAGATGGAGAAAAACCATTAGAAAACAAAAAGCACACACAATAAATGTAATCCTGGTTTAACAGAATAGAAATAAAGAGCAATTGGTAAACTGGATTAAAAAAAATATATTTATAATTAATATATAAGAGCCCTTGGCTGTACCCTGCTACCATTTTCAGGCACAGGCAGTCAACTAGTGTTTTTTAGGGGAAAAGCCTGAAAGAGAAATGTTATAAATAAGAAAACTGGCTATTTTGAAAAAAAAAAAAAAATCCAATTTCAATTCTATTAACATGAAAAGCAGAGTCCATGCCATAAAGTAGACAACTGGTACCATTTTGTTGGATTTGTATAGGTACAGATATATTGAACATAACAGCTGCTCCAGTAAAAGGGGTATAATTTTGTACAGTTCTTCCATGCCTCTAACAAACTACAATTAAATAACTTATTTGATACCCATTACAAGCAACGGAGGATCTTCACTAAAATATTTAAAGTACCCAAAAAAAAAAAAAAAAAAAAAGAGGTCTACAGGAGAATTCGAATTCGCGAGAGAAAAATCATTTATACAAGACTTATCGCAAAAAGTTTGTATAGTCTTTCTAAAATTCTACCCTGAAGAAATACATTTAACCAAAATAGTACATTATTAACGTACCCCCATCTCCCACTACAAATAGTACATACAGTGCCTTTCAAAAGTATTCAACCCCTTGACTTTTTACCTATTTTGTTACATTACAGCCTTAAGTTCAATGTTTGGTTAATCTGAATTTTATGAGATGGATCAGAAGACAAAAGTCTCAGTTGGTGAAGTGAGAAAAATAAATACATAAAACTATTTTTAGGAATAGAAAACAGAAAATTGGCATGTGTGTATGTATTCACCCCCATTGTTATGTAACCCATAAAAAGCTCTGGTGCAACCAATTACCTTCAGAAGTCACATAATTCGTAAAATGATCTCCACCTGTGTGCAATCTAAGTGTCACATGATCTGTCATACATACACACACACCTTTTTTGAAAGGCCCCAGAGGCTGCAACACCTAAGCAAGAGGAACCACTAACCAAACACTGCCATGAAGACCAAGGAACTATCCAAACAAGTAAGGGACAATGTTGTTGACAAGTACAAGTCAGGGTTCGGTTATAAAAAAAAAAAAAATCCAAATCTTTGATAATCCCCAGGAGCACCATCAAATCTATCATAACCAAATGGAAAGAAAATGGCACAACAGCAAACCTGCCAAGAGACCAGAACTCACAGACCAGACAAGGAGGGCATTAAATCAGAGAGACAGCACAGAGATCTAAGGTAACCCTGGAGAAGCTGCAGAGTTCCACAGCAGAGACTGGAGTATCTGTACATAGGACGACAATAAGCAGTACGCTCCATAGAGTTGGGCTTTATGGCAGAGTGGCCAGAAGAAAACCATTACTTTCAGCAAAAAACAAAATGGCACGTTTTGAGTTTACGAAAAGGCCTGTGGGAGACTCCCAAAATGTATGGAGGAAGGTGCTCTGGTCTGATGAGACTAACATTGAACTTTTCTGCCATCAATAAAAACGCTATGTCTGGCGCAAACCCAACACATCACATCACCCAAAGAACACCATCCCCACAGTGAAACATGGTGGTGGCAGCATCATGCTGTGGGGGGGTCTTTCAGCAGCCGGCACTAGGAAACTGGTCAGAGTTGAGGGAAAGATGGATGGTGCTAAATACAGGTATATCCTTGAGCAAAACCTGTACCACTTTGAGTGATTTGAGGCTCGGACAGAGGTTCACCTTCCAGCAGGACAATGACCCCAAACACACTGCTAAAGCAACACTTGGGTGGTTTAAGGGGAAAAATGTAAAAGTGTTGGAATGGCCTCAATCCAATAGAAAATCTGTGGTCAGACTTAAAGATTGCTGTTCACAAGCGCAAACCATCCAACTTGAAGGAGCTGGAGCAGTTTTGCAATTAGTAATAGGCAAAAATCCCTAGATGATGTGGCAAGCTCATAGAGACTTATCCAAAGCGACTTGGAGGTGTGATTGCCGCAAAAGGTGGCTCTACAAAGTATTGATTTTAGGGGGGAAGGGGGGGTGAATAGTTATGCACATTGACTTTTTTCTGTTATTTTGTCCTATTTGCCGTTTGCTTCACAATATAAAAAACAAACAAAAAAAAATCTTCAAAGTTGTGGGCATGTTCTGTAAATTAAATTATGCAAATCCTCAAACAATCCATGTTAAATTTACAGGTTCTGCAGCAACAAAAAACACCAAAAATGCCAAGGTGGGTGGCACTGTATAAAGACCTTACATTTATCATTTATATCCAAGTGGTTTTCCATACTGCCATTCTGGAACATGTACCAAAATTGATCATACTTCTCAAGAGTCACAGCTATCTAGAAAGCAGTCAGTAAGGAAAGGTTTTACAATACAAACCATGTACCAATATTCTTACAGCAAAAACAATTTTGAAATCCCAAGAAACCGTATTTTTGAGGCTGTTATCTTACAATAGACATTTGGGTGAATTTTTTGCTTGTTTTTTTTTTTTTTTTTTTTTTTACACAGAAGAGAGAATTACAGATCAATATCATTCCTAAAAACAGATCTCAAAATCTTTACAAAACCAGACAGGCTCAAGAGAACATCCAACAAAATATCAACCTCATTTGGCTCACCAATAGCAGAAAGGACCCTACTCTTGATGCCGAAGAAGCTTTTGTTAGAATACTATTCTTTCCTAAAGGAGACAATTTCCAAATACATAATGGAACCAGACAGGGCTGCCCATTAGCCTCTCCTTTTTGCATTAACTCTTAAACTAAACCATGACATTTTTGGAATCTTATAAAAAAGGAAAAAAACGTGAATATAAAATCTCAGCAAATGCAGACAACATACTGCTTTCACTGAGAAATCCTTCTAAAATTTCTCCCTCACCTAATGGAAGAACTTAATCTACTCTCACCTTTCAGGTTTTAAAATAAACTCAACTAAAATTAGAACATTTTCCCCATTCACATCCCTCATATGGGATTCCGCTAGACAAAAATACAAGCTAACAACTGACTCCTCACCTCTAACTCCATTATTTTTAAATAAGGATACCAACCTGGTCTTCATTCTCCAGTTTCAGAGGCATTAAGATAGCCAAGATATAAAAATAAAGGACTGATTTCCTAGTTGAACACACTGCTTTAAACAGCAGAGAATTCTCACCCTCTTCCAAATATAGCACAATGGGAAAGACCTAGGGGAAAATCTGGACTCAAATAACTGGCAAAGTATATGGGAAATACATAACTCAATCTCAATATGTTCTAATTATAAACAATCAAATAAGACTCTCCCTCTTAGGTATTTCACACCAGTTAAATTATATAAAGAGGAACATGTGGCTTCGAGGGAAAACTGGTCCTGTCGCCTCTCCTGTCCCTGGGAACAATACAATACATTAGATCTAGCTAGACCATATCTAGCAGAATCATGCAAAACCTTACAAAATTCCCAAAAACTAAAAAGACTGTCACTGACAAAATTAGGGAAAAAACGATCGCTAGAATGAAAGGTAGCTTGACCTCATTCTAAATAAAATGGCTACCCTATTTTACTTATTTCTAAAGGAAAAACATGGACCTAGAGACCTTTCTAAATCTCCTTAAACCTTTTTGAAATGTGTTTACAAAGCACTATCATAAAAAAATAAAAATCACATACTTGTTTGTACTAATGATGAGACCCTTGCCCCAACAGACTTTATGTTAAATTATAGTGTCAATTACTCAAATGAATATAGTACACAGATAAGAACTTCTATCAATCTACTCTTTCCCCATCCCCTTTTCTTTATGTACCTTCACCCCCTCACAAAATATGTTATTTTAAATGATCTGTTAAACTATTCAAAACCAAAATAGAGTTCAAAAATATATATGTTTTACAAGGATGGAATAGCGAGGAGCAAATATGAAATGGTTATTTGGTGCTATATATTGATAGCAGCTCTGTGAATATTAGGAAATATGGTATTAATAATGGTCAAAGAAAAACATCTTTAAGCATAAAAAAAGGAATGCATGTTTCCAAAATAAGACCTATGCAAAAAGTTGAAAAAGGTGGATTGTTAGATCTGCCATTATCTTCAATTAGAAAAAAAGGGAGTTGTCAAAATATTCCTGAAAAGTCCTCTGTGTTCAATAGCAACTCAATTTCAGCAAGAAAACCTAATAAATGGGTTTATCTTGGGTCTGTGAATAGTTAGCAAGCCCAATGTAGGTATTATTACCAGATAGTCTGTTGTATGGAGAGAGAGTAATTTGATAGAAAGTCAGATATTATGAAGGTATTGTGATTGAGCCTGTGTCTAGATATCAGTACAGTACAAGACAAAAATGCATATCTTGGGCCTTTGACTGTATAGCCCATCCACCCCTAGAGAGTATTTTGGCCCTGCAAATAGTTTGAAGGAAGTACTGAAAAAAGTGTGATTACTGGGCCTTGGAGAAAATTATTCCAAGAAATAAGAGTTACACTATTACCACATTTTAGAGACTTACATAAAAACTTTAAAAATAACTACAGACACACAAGTGTCAAATAAAGAAAACATATATATATTTATTAGTCAGTTTTGTGAAGCAAGACTAACCTATGGACTATTACTTGATTGCCAATCAAGAAGCGGGCTAAAATCTCTGGCCTGTTCCAATGCCGCCAAATCAAGAGAGGAGGCATATTTTGAGCTTGCCATCAGAGGACTAGAACCTTTGAGGGAGCATATATTGGGTGTGCCTCTGGATAACCAATCCTTTAGAGGAGAACATCTTACTCTACTTGAATGCTCAGCTCTTAGGACGTAGTACATATTGGGTGAGCTCCTGGGTGCCTGATATTTGGAAGGAGAGCATCTGAGATCTGTAAATGAATGTTTAGTCCTTTGGAGAGGCTTTAACTTTGGTCTAAGACTGGGTGGCCAATTTTGCGGATCAGAGTATCTTTGGACTGGTATGCCAGATCTGGAGCAGTAACCTTTCCTCGGCCTATAACTGGATGGCAAATAATTGGCTTGTAATGGTGCGTCTGGTCTTCCAGGAGAGTATCTTTGGCACATGAGTGAATGGATAGGCAAATTATTATTTGACCTGCACCTAGATGCCAAGTCATTTGGAGGTGGCTTATCTTGGGCGTCTAAAAAGGCTGAAAGCCCTTTAGAGGTGGAGTGTCTTGGACATGTGACTAAATGGCCAATCCTAAGGAGGGGGAGGATTGTTCGCTTGTGAGTGATCGACCCACATTCTGAAGGGGATGTATACTGGGCGAGTGTCTGTATGGCGAGCCCTTCTGAGAGGGCATGCTTTCTGCCAGTGACTGGATTTTCAGTCCTGTGGTGAGGGAGTATCTTAGGCAAAATCTTTGGAAGGCGCGTACCTCGGGCCTTGGAGAAAAATGTAGCAAAAAAAAAAAAAATTACTGTTACACATTTGTCCTGCATTTTTAAACTGGTATTTTCTACGTGAATAAACTTTAAAAAAAAAAAAAAAAAGATACACCCACTTTTGGAGGATACCAACATCATTCTTACATAAACTATATTGGAAGTTAAAGTCACAGTGTTTTCATTTGCCGATATGTGAATTTCTGCAATTAGCCTTTAGTTTATTTTTTTCTTCAAATACAGATGGTTAAAAACAAACGAAACCCCAATATATTGTTCCTGTTATTGACTGTGGTGACAGATTACCACAGAAAGTCATCAGATAAGATTACAAACGGGATTTCTTTAGAAGACCATTCTTTGTGCTGTAGCTATGGAATAAAGCAAAACTCTGCAAACCTAACAGTGAGAGGGCTCTAAAATATTACTTCTAACTTATTACATATACACCCTCCCTTGACTAGTAAAACATTCATTACAGTTGTACAAATGTCTGACTGATTCGTAAACTTGATACTTTTTTGAGTATTAGTCACATTGCCTTTAAATCTGGAAAAGTTACTACCAAGGATCGCAATGGGTGAAGAAGAGGGAAAAAAAAAAAAAAGAAAAGAAAAATCACTGAACCACACCATAAGGAAAAATATGCTGTATGGGGGGAAAAAAAAACGGAGACCACAACGCAGCAAGTAGAGGGTAGAATGCAAACAAATGACAGCAATAAAATTTCAAGCCTGGCAATGCGGTTTGCCACACAATGCAAGGCTCTCCCCTCTCTAACTTGCTCATTGTGAGCCTCCCCGCCCCCTCTACTTTTCGGTCCCAGCACCACTTGTGCCCTTCACAGGGATAAAAATCCTATAGTATATGAGTCTGGTCTCTCTTGTAGTGATCCAGCACCAAAATGCCAGGCAATTATTAGCCTGAACAGGAGTAGCCACAAACCCCAGACGTACATTTCGGGCCTGTGTGGGCCTCGTCAGTGAGGTGTAGTGTAACTCTCTAAGGCACAGTGAGCAAGGAGTCCATTGAACTTACCTCTATTTTGGTTTAACAAAAACATGTCTTTAAAAATTGCATAAGGGGTAAAGGCCTTTCCCATGCCTAGTGCAAATATAAATCCCAAGAAGAATACAAGCTATAGGTTTACAAAAATACTCCTAATTCTCATGGTAAAAATGAACGGTGTTGCGTCAAAAATAACAGATTTTAAGTATCAGAACATGTTTGACTAATTGGATGCATTTTAAAGCATGTTAGATGCAATGAGCTGTACCCAAGAGCCTTAAAGGGCAAGTCTCACCTAAACAAACATTGCTCTTCTATGAAAGTTTGCTTACTTTACCTTCAATTGTGTGCGCACCATTTTTTAGCCCTTGCCTTTGACACAAGATGATCTGTATGTTATGTTTATGATTTGCTGAGGAACAAACAATATAAACTGTCACAGCTTAGTTGTCTTTTGCGGTCTAATTAGCTCTTGGACCAGCTCTTACACCTTTGACCCAATCTGCTAAGAGGGCTCTGTGTTTGTGTCAAAATAATTTAAATGGCAGCTTCCTCTCTGCACACACATGGAGCAACTGGTAAACTTGGGAAATTTGATAGCTTTAACATAGATAGTTAATCTTGACTATTAAAAAAAAATAAAGAAATAAATATTTAGGTGGATCTTACTCCCAACACTTGGGATTAGAGAGATACTACTACTAGGTAATTTGTAGGACTGGATTTTGATAATGGACATGGTACAAAAGTGCAATTTGGTATTTAGTCTATGATGTTTTTGTAGAATCTTCAAGGGCCTTGACTGCTCCAATTAGGCAAACAGTATTTCATTTAGTACCCTAAAATATTACACATTACAACCAAAGGACCACTATAGACTGGGAAAGACGTCATAGGTTTGTGAAGTTGGTGTTAAATTAACAACTGTATAATTAAAAGCATTTTTAGGTAAACTATGACCCACTACTTGTGCATGAAGGATGCTATGTTGGTGTTTTCCCCATACCTTTCCTGTGGCTTGGAGGCCGAGTGAGAGAGTGTTCTAACTTATAATCTTTTCAATAGTTTAAAGTCGTGCAGGGAGGAAGAACTTGGATTTGTGGACTCATTGGTGGATTCATATAATATTTTAGCACATAACACCATCCCCCTGCCTAACAGAGGCAGCTTACAAGTATACTTGCAAACCTTGCTCGTCTTGCTCTGTAAAGACTCCCCAATGCCTTTAAAATGAAGTATGAGTACCATGGCAGCTTCCATGCACTAGCAGGGTCAGCCAAAAATGAATTATTTTCTGAAACGGCTTTTATCTTCATGGCTTACACAGCTGCTAATGTTGTTAGTTTCCTGCATACTTCACAAACATGTGAAGTTTTTGCGAATCTACAGTGGTCACAACTAAGGCAAATGTAACAATTAGAATTTAAATTTCCTAACTGGTCAGGCCCACAATTAACACATGCCACTTTTCCCTCTCCCGCCAAAGTGGTTTGTGTACCTGAGATGTTGACATGCGAGAGGTATCTTGCCGACCAGTTAGATCAGATGAAGAGATATTGACAGGTGCCCCACGGTGTAATCTCATACTCACTTTGCGCTCACGTTCCATTCCAGATACAGGCCGAGGAGAGGTGTTCGCTAATAAAGACACAACGCTTTACAATTAGAAATCTGCTTTTGGTTTAGCCAGTAGATTATATTCACCAATATTGGTGGTTTCATTAGTATAGGTCCTCCTACAGATCATATACTAGAACATTGTATAAACAAGTTTTATTCATTTTAAATATGGGACATGAGTGTCTATATTTGCAAATAGGTTTATCTGAAAAGCATTAAATGGACATATAAAACTTTATTGAAAACTTGTTTTGTCTGGACTGGGTGCCTACATTACAATGCTCACTGGGACTGCCTTTGAGATCCACAACAGGTTGACACTGCCACGGACACACTAGTTTTGCATTGATTTGAACAGCATATACTCCAAATAATGGTAGTGATAGGATTAAAGTGTTCCTGAAGATCCATAGTTAAGGTCTCAAGGCTTGCTCTATTTTAAGTTATTGTGACTAACACTTTAGGTGAAAAGAACATTCCCCCCCCCCCCCCCAGTTAAATAGGTATGTATTAAGCTAGTATGCTCACCTGTGTGAGAGGTTGGGGTTAGTGGCGTCGGTGGCGTTACTTCTTGAGTGCCCCTCAGTCTACCTGAAGCCGTAGAGGGCAGAGCCCTAGTCCCTGGATTTCTTGTGTGTCTTAGACGTTCCTCTCGTTCTCTCCTCTCACGTTCTGCATCTTCTGCTGCCCGACTTGCGCCCTTAAAAGAAACAGAAAATTGTTTAGTTTCTTGTCACCATTTTCTTTCCCTGGTCATTTTCCATACACACTGTTAACTCATCTCATATTAGACAGGGCAAGGTTGCAGCTTGCATTAAAGGATTGCTCCCTCCCTGCCCTACAGCCTAGATACAAGAACAGGCAGATAATTACTCATAAGGCCGCCAATAAACGCATAACCAGGAAAAGAGAATTAAACACAAGAAGGTAAACAATTTTCTTGGTCACCATGGAAGCATTACACACTGGGTCTTCCGCAACCAAAGAAAGGGTTGGTAACTGATCTAGTTTGAATAAAAATGTATTGGTGCCAAATAGAATGAGGATACAAACAAACAAACTTATCTGTCCTCACCCAAAGTTCTGAAGTGCAGCGTTTCAAATTAGCCTGTCAGTGACCTCTCTCAAGGAGCACGTTCCAGAATGTTGCCACTGACTGGTTACTATGAGACAGTGCAACCCCTGTACTTGGAAGTACACTCTCCTTGAAATGTATAGGGGAGAAACCGGTTAAAAACTAATTATAGGATTCCAGGCAAAAAAATAAATAAAATAAAAGTACACAAAATACATACGTCTGTTATATTCCTAGTGAAATCCAGAAACTTTCCATGTCCCGTTAAGGGCCAACAGGATGGACCAAAGTTTCAAATAAACTATGGAACGTGAGGGTGTGATTCATGACATCATGATAACGCACACAAGGGAGTCTAATGCCCATACCTAGAACATATATAATATGCAGAATTGATGCAGTGAACAGGTCTTTTTTTGGGGGGGGGGGGGGGGGGGGATTGACATTCAAGATAAGCTGATTTTTAAATCTAAAGGCATGGGTAGTGAATATGGCCCTGTTACTTTGTAACAAAGGTAGATTCAAAAGAATTCAAATAAGTACCTGCAACAAGAGCGCCAACAAGACTTTTGGAGAAAAGGGTAGACCTGCAAGTCTCGAACTATTTCAACAAGAATTGTGATGAGAGATGTTTGTAGGACCACACATGCAAGACTGGAGTTCTAGGCACTGCAGAGAATCTCAATCTATTGCTACGATCACCAATGAGCAGTCGCAGTCTTTAGTTGCAAAAAATAGACAGATTTCCAATGTAAGAAAACTCAAATTTGTGTTTAAAATAGGATCCTAGCTATTGAAGACAAGAAGAAGGAACCTTATGGCAAGGAGACAGATGCCGTTATAGAGGAATGAAATATTGATATTTTCCCATAAGGTTTGAGGGCAGTACTATACCAGTGTGTAATGCTGCCATGGTGGCCAGGAAACCACAACCAGTGGTACCAACTAAACCAATTCTCGAGTTTATTACAGCTTAGTCTATTATAATAAAGCTAAACCTACACATATAGAACGCTAGATCTGTATATATTATTGTACATTTATATGTTACCAGTGCTATGCAAATCGTTATATGTAACATTTTAGAGCTGCAGCCATTTGGTACCCCCGATGCATCCTATAAAGCGGACAGTTTTAACAAATTGACTTCTCCATTATATGAATCTTGACAAAAGATGGCAGAAAAGGGCCCGCAAGGAAAACCCTCCCTCTCAAGCTACAGGCAGACTAGCAGTATAAGATAGATTCATCCACGAGTCATCTAAATAGAAGAAATTCTCTGAAATGCTTTTATGTTCCTGTCTTGCGTACCTGATAGAGATATATATATATATATATATCCATCCATCTCACTCAATGCTTTTAATCTGGCTGCTCCCATCGCTCAGTCTCTACACTGGATCCCTATTTCCTTGAGGATAAAATCCCAAATCCTTAACCAACATACAAAGCCTTCAATAGCACAACTCCTCCCTACGTCTCCAGACACGCACACCACCCATCTGGCTCCCTCCTTGATATTTGACTGTAATTTTCCATCATTAGCTCCAGCCATGGTCTCCTAAAAGGACTTCTCAAGAGTCACCCTCATTATTTGGAAAAATGTTTGCGTCGTTCAGACTGTTTGTGACCTCATGCACCATAACACACCAGGATATTGTTATGTCCCTGGTCATGCAGATTCACTTGGTATTCATGGCAATGATACTGGAGTGGGTTGCCAGTTCCAGAGCATAGAGCTCCTGGTATTCCTAGGTTTCTACCATTCAAGTACTGACCATGACCAACTCTGTTCGGCTTTAGGGTGGTGTGACCTCTTGTTTCACTGACTTGGAATCGAACCGTCTCAGTGGTGAAAGCACCAAGTCTTAACAACTAGACTGTCAGGTAACCCATTTGAAATGTGCTTTATGACTATTAAACCATCATCTAGTCTTCACGTATTAAAGGGTTCTTTGAATATCCACTCAACTTTGTAATAAGTCATCTCTGGCTTTTCTAACCTCCTGCCCCAATCACACACACCCATCCATCAGTCCCCTTACCTCACATTTCTTTCCTCTGTTATATTAGATTGTAAGTGTCACTAAAGCAGGACCATCATCACCTCCAGTACGGTAATGTATGTACATTGTGAGGTCATGTCCACCGCACCCTAGAATTAATGAATTTGCTAGCACATAATTATAGTAGGATATGTTTTAACACATATTTCTATATAACAGATGATACAAACAGCCTTTTCCTTTTTCGCTTTTTTAATTAGTGAAGAGAAGAGCAAACTCGTTCCTGCCCCACAAACATGCATGCCCATGTCTTCTGTGGTCTCACCCTCTCTCATTCTCTCAAAGCACTGCCACTCCTTCCTCGGACATATGTACTCTCTCTCCTCTCCATCACAGTAGCCCTCCTTGCTCTCTTTGCCTCACTCTCTTTTTTCCCTCCTATACATAGGCATGCACACATGTTCTCTTCTACTGAATCTCTTTCTTGGTGTTGCCGAGCTTCCTGATCTTCTGAAGTTCTCTGCTCCTTCTTGGTCCATCCCCGGCCTTTTAACTGGGTCAGAAAGATGGGAGGAATTTTTTTTAAATCCTAAAGCAACAGTTGAAATGTTGCTAACTGGGGGTGTTGGGGGCACATAAAAGAAAGCTAGTTATGGGCTATTTATTTACTGTACGGTAGAGGGCTTCTATCGCTCACCATAAATTAAAATGATTGTTATGGTAAACTACCTCCTCCAAAAATCTACTACATAGGCTAGGAACCCGGCCCCACGCTAATGAGGCAGTAACCTTGAAACAGCGATACGTGGGTAGGATTCCTGGCTTGTGTATAATCCAACCCTAGCTTTGCAATACAGCATGCATATGCTTAAGGGAAGCCAAGTATGACATTGTTATGGATCGCAAGAGTGAAGCCTTTGTGGGAACATTTGCATGTACCTGTCCAGGTTCCCAGAATGCAGTGCAATAACTGTATTTCTCGAAATTCTGGGCATGAAACAA
Organism: Discoglossus pictus; assembly: GCA_027410445.1. NCBI lineage: Eukaryota > Metazoa > Chordata > Amphibia > Anura > Alytidae > Discoglossus > Discoglossus pictus. Next base: position 262,658,583 of record CM050168.1, on the reverse strand, counting down.
GTTTGTACTATTTATTTACTATATCTATCTACACACAGTCATTGTAATTATTTTATACATGGTTCCTTTGAAGTATATTCTCGCTGTATGACACAGCTTTGAGCAAAGCACAGTATTGCATTTTGCACAAACCAAGAAAACACAATATATATATATATATATATATATATATATATATATATATATATATATATATATATATATATATATATCCCTTTTACCAAAATAGCCTACAAGACCTTCTCATTCAACTTCTACTATCCTAACATGAGGACAGACATGTGTATACATTTTCTTTGGGAACATGATTAAATTGAGAGATAAGGCAAAACAGTTTCAAATGAAGGGCCCTATTCCCCATAAGAAGACAGGGAAAGAGCGAGAGAGGAAAAAAAACAAAAAACAGAAAAACAACGACATTTCCAGATTGTGATACAAATGTTTCAGTCTTTACTTCCTCCCGATTGGCCAAAACATTTTTATTTTCAAAAATTGTATATCAGTTTACCCTGAGTTTGGAGGGTGTTAAAGGTATATGCAAGTGAGCTGGTTTATGAATGCATCCGATAGAGGGGAATTAGTAGTGTAGGATTACATTTATTTACATGCTTTATGTTTTTTTAAGCTTTGCATAAAAAAAATAAAATAAAAAAAAACTGTTGCAGGTGATGTTTACACCACCAGGATTGAGCTAGGCCCCTGAGAGGGTTTGATTTTTGTAAAAATGAACCCCGTCTATGTGAGCATGCTCAGCTTTGCAGCTTAAATCAGCAATGCTGTATGCAGCCAGCTAGATGAGGCTGCTACACTGGGTCCTTAAAGGACCATATAAAAAAAAAAAAAAAAAAAAATCGACATTCAAGTAAAAATGCTTTAGCTTTTACACGGTTGTTCTTTAGACATACACCCTCTCCTTGATAAATTCTGACAAATTATAATTGTTCGGAAACGAAACATTTCAGCTTCTTCCCATTCAAATTAGTCTTTTAGGCAAGTAAGCATTTATGCCGATTTATGGTCCTGCAAAGTTTGAGGAAGAGTACGTTCATGGTCTCTGTGAGAGGGAGTCTGGGGGCAGGGAGAGATCACAGGGGCAAAAGGAGAAGTATCACCTGGGATGTAGAGAAAACAATCCGTGAATGAGGGGACACAGATCTTGTTCTGGTTATTATAGAAATCTAAAGGAAAGCTGCAGCTCAATTCACAGACCAAAAAAGATACAATGTATTATGTATGCCAATTTTTGCTGGGATATTCAGGGGGTGTCAACATTGATAGAAAACAAAGTTTGCAAATGCAAGAAATTCAGCAAACTTTAAGGTAACAGTTTAAGTGTTTATTTTGGTATAATTCTAAGGACAAGACAATGCTTTTAAAATTAGGATTTGTATATCTTTGCGACCATGCAATGATAAATGTGGAATCAGATGACCGTGGGTTGACAATATAAGGCTTTAAATCTCAAACCCATCACAAAGCTAAAAGGGCAAGGGGATTCTGGATTCATCGCCTACTAAAAATAATACTGTAGGGCAGGACTAAGCAGGTTCAGCCCTGGATTTAAGTATTTCCTTTCTGTGCACAGGTGAGTCCACCAGGATGACTAAAAAAAAAGCAAAAAAGTGTGGTCTCTAAACAGCAGTGATATCCTCAAATCAAGGCCTTGTCCATCCCTGTTGTAAGAAACCCTAGATGCTACTGTAATAATCATCACCTAGGGGCACAGCGCCCATAACCTGAAACAGAAAAGAGGAACACATTGGAAGGGCACTAAGTAACCATGGGAGCTATCAGGCCATGGTTACAGTTTAATTGACTACAAATAAATTGCCATACGTGCTCTGCGCCATTAGTTAGAGTGTGGAAAATGTGTTTATATCTTTAAAATGGATCAAGAGTCACTTCAATATTTTCTGTATGAATAAAAAGTCTTAAAGGAAGAGCGTGCTGGTGTAGCCGTAAGTGTTCCGAGGGATTTTGTTCATTGCCAAATCATAAATAGTCGATCCCCTGCCTGGCACCTGTTTATCTAATGTATTCTATATATGTGTGTTAATAAATTAGTCAAACAAAACCGTAATAAAAACAAACAACGACAACAACAAATGAATGTCATTAGATTAGAATCAATGACAACATTTTATGAAACACTTCGCATTACACCATTGCTCTTAATAGCACATATAGGGGACCTTTGTGGTCCATTAAGCTCCAATAATGTGATCATACACCTCATCCAAAACACTTGACAGACAGATGTAATTTACTCCATCTGCATCATGACTAAAACATCTTACACAGCGCATTCAAATAGCTTCTATCTCTCTTTTGCCCACCATAAATACAATTATTATTCTGGTAAACTACCGCCCCACAAAATCTACAACACAAGCTAGGAACCAGCCCCACGCCGATGAGAGGCAGTAACCTTGAAACAATGCTGTCTGTGGGTTGGTTTCCTGGCTTGTACGTAATCGATCCTGGGCTTGATGTGTAATACAGCACGTATATGCTTAAAGGAGCCATGTTTGAAATGGTGTGTGTAATACGATACACACACCAATTAAAAAAAAAAAAAAAGTATGATAAGTAAATACCTTATAGATGTAAATTACTTATTGAGATCCTGAATATTGCAATAAAAAAATAAGCAACTGACATAACACTTTCGAAACTAGCAAAGTGATAATTACCCATGGTGCACCACTGTATACATTTGTCTGAAAGCCACATGCGGGTTTGTTATTAGAGGATATAACTTATTGATTTGTGTATATACAGTTCCGCTATGTACTCACAAATTTCAGCATGTTCCAGTCAAACACGTAATCATAGGAGAAGCCTTGGCGATGGAATAAGTTTCTGAATAGCTGCCTTAAGTAGGAATAGTCTGGCTTATCATCAAATCTTAAAGACCGACAGAAATTGAGATACGTAGCAAATTCAGCTGAAAAATAAAAAGCAGAAAGAATCCATTTTGAGATAAATTAGCACAAAAATATGAAATTAAACAAATATCCATTTATTTGTTCCAAGTGTTTCTGATTCTAATAGGTTATCAACAGTAAAACAAAATGGTTTTAAAATGAAGATTATCCATCCGAGGAGCTGGATCGACGGTCTCATCAATGGCTTTCAGACAAGGTCGACACATGAAAACAGTTTAAACTATTTAATAATAATACATACTTATATCTTTGTCTATCCCTATGGTCACCCCCCAACATGATGTCAGTAATTTATTAGTTGTTAATTAACCTGCTAAAATGCCTCAGTCACAACTTATGGACAATTAAGTGGCTGCCAGATAACTTCAGTGGCTTAAAGACCAACAATGTGAGTCATGCAAGTCAAATCCAGCACCTCAGGCAGGTGACTTTCAGATCATAACCATTTTATTTACAGTTGACTTCAAAGTGACACAAACATTCATAATATTACATGTAAAAAGTGTCCACTGGCATAATTTAATATACACAACTTGCATCATACAAGTTAGACACAGAAAAATGATTGAACTTGACTGCTTTTACTTAGAATATTTTTTTAATATTGGCAGGTGACTAGTTGCAGAAGAAATGACGATAGCGAGAAAATGTAAAATATACTTGTTTGTAGAAAAAGAAAACACTTTGCTTGTATGTATATGTACAGAAAAATGTAACGTCATGTCTATATTAGACATAAATACATATTTTCACTATACATTTATAGACATTGCACTATTAGTCAGATAGTAATTTTGAAGTGCATTTTACCATTGAAAAAGCCCTGGAAAAGGGTGAAACGCATCTGTTATAGTGAGACACTGTTTTGTGTCTTATTTCTTACATATTATATATATATATATATATATATATATATATATATATATATATATATATATATATATATTCCACAACAATCATTTAGTGTATGGTGAGCACAGAAGTGAGAAAAGCTCTCCACCGTACAAAGTACAGAAAACGAATAATACATTAATAAGCCCATTTGCATGTCTAAAAGGCGGGGACATGCAAATGAGAATACAATGTACCTCACTCTTTTAATCCAAAAATAGCAACTTTATACATTGCTCCCTTAAAGCATATGCCCGATGTATTAAACAGCTTTTAAGCAAAGCATCGTATTACAAGTCATGTTAAATTATATTTGATTATTATTACAATGTCCAATTTGATGGCTTTTAATTGAATCAGAGAATGTATTTTTTTTTTTTTAATGGACTATGGAGGACTTGCTTTTGAAAAAGGGTATTTATATACCTTGTTGTTTCATGTTAAGGATCCATGAAGAACCCCTTGCCTGAAAGAAACACGTAGGTGTCTGTTCTGTCATTGTTTTGCGTATATATTTTCTAAACTTATAATAAATAGTGGTTTCACTTCATATCTACCATTAAACACAAATAAGGTTTGCTGAATTTGTCCGACTCCATGTATCACACCCATACCCACATCTGGGGCTGGCAAGAGAGAAGTATGTTGATATGTACCAAGCTATTTTTGGCACTCATACTTTAAATTAAAGCCATTCCTTATGTAGGGGACATCAGAAAGATCACTTACATGGATAACCTTTACACAGCACTTCTATCGGCGTTGACATTTTCTTCTCACTGATGCGTTCATACTTTTGCCTCTTGGTGGCAGCTTTCAGACCTTGCCATGGGAGAGACCCCAGGTTGAAATACATCAGAACATAGCCCAGAGATTCCAAGTCATCCCTGCGGGACTGTTCTAAAAGAAAAAAAAATCAGAGCATTAGGTGTGAATCCAAAATGTTAGCAATTCATGCAAGTGTATACAGGGCTTATTCATATAATCGAAACATCCATACGAATATGCAGATTATTGCGTTCTGTGTCTCTTTAATATGTAGAGCTAGAGTAGATGCCTCTAAAAGAGAACAATTCTGCAAAATCATCTATTTAACTTATGCCGCCGTACAGTTTTGTAAATAGACAACCCAGCGGAGGCAAAAAAGAGACCAAGAAACAAGAATCTGACTCCGTAAAGGCTGGTTTCCAAAAATCCACCTGGGTGTTTCGGATTCAAATGTTGCCAAGGAATGTATAAAATACACAATTGCCAAATATAATAAAAATGGTTTATACCAGCAATACATAACTGGAGATGCTCAAAAAAAGAAACACACATGGAAAAATGCATGCAATATGTTTTTTAAAGCGCAAAAATTAAATGGTTTGTGAAAGGCAGAGAATTAAAATGAAAGGGTAATATATGTATAGAGTGTGAGCAGAAGGGTTTTGTGAAATAAAACCAGTTTTCGCAATCCAGACAACAGCAGGCAGGCTACTTGTTCCCTAAAATACATATATTTTCAACCAAATAGTAAGCACTAAAGGGAAGGCCGCCAAAATTATATAATTTAGAGACATTATTTAAGCTCAAACAGCTTTGACTTTGTATATTGTGGTCAAAGCCATGCTGCGTTTTTGCTCAACTATGGAGGTGTGGGAAGAGGGAGACATTCTTCCCGGTGTACCATTCTTTAAAAGTACACTGAAATGTACTTACTAAATGTATACCTTCAGAGACCCTCTAGACGTTTAGAGTAGGGTTAGTGCGAAGGTAGACTGGAGCCCAATCAGGATTTTGGCTCCTTTCTTTTAGCTCTCCACGGCCTCATTTCAGTGGCTATTTATCTGCCCTATAGATATTTTAAATCTATATATCACTTTAAAATTGCGTCTTTTGCAAATATCTTTTCCTCTAGGTAAGTTATCCTCAGATATCCTTTGAATGCCATGTTAAAATATTGTTTGTTGTGTTTATCAATGCAATATTCATTTTCACAAAGATTTAGACCTTGGTGAATTTTAAAAACATTAGTTGGCTGCTTTAAGGAACCCTTTATTTTATGGTTTATGCCATATTCACACTACTTTGTTTTACCACAGCCCATGTTTGGGGTAAAATCCTTGGAACCAAATAATCAAGAAAGAAGCCATAATAAGAATAAGAATAAGAGAGCCTTTCACACTCGGCATATCTTGCATTTTTTAGATCACGAAGACTGACTAAATTAGCTTATTTAAGAGAAAGCAATGAGTGTAAAACGATGTTGAGGTTCTCTTTAAGGAAAACAGCAGGGCAAGAGAGATATTTGTTTTATTATATTTATGAAACAATTATATTTGTCATTGGATAGTGTTAGTGTGCCCATGCAGGCCTCCTGCACGGCCCATTTAGCGCACAGCAGCGCAATGCCTCCTGCACGGCCCATTTAGCGCACAGCCGCGCAATGCCTCCTGTACGGCCCATTTACCGCACAGCCGCGCAATGCCTCCTGTACCGCCCATTTAGCGCACAGCCGCGCAATGCCTCCTGTACCGCCCATTTAGCGCACAGCCGCGCAATGCCTCCTGTACCGCCCATTTAGCGCACAGCCGCGCAATGCCTCCTGTACCGCCCATTTAGCGCACAGCCGCGCAATGCCTCCTGTACCGCCCATTTAGCGCACAGCAGTGCAATGCCTCCTGTACGATCCCTTTACTAAACAGAAGAGCAATAACTCCTTTATGATCCCTTTACTGTACAGAACTCCAGTAAGAGTGATGTTCTTGTAGGAGGTACGTACTGTATAAAAGCACTGCCGCCTTATGACGTACTGTACAGAAAGCCGCCTCCTGATATGGGCTGTGCAGTTTCACACCGTATCAAATACATAAATAGAACAGAAGGCTCATCCTGACACCATTGCTGGAGTATAGAGAGCAGAAGAAGTTTAACCCTTACCTATTCCAAGGTGTGTGTTGATTGACGCATAACGGGCAGTTCCTGTCAGGTTCTTGTTCTCACGATATGGTATATGCTGGTGTGTGCGAGCATCACGATACTTCTTTGCAAGCCCAAAATCGATGATGTAAACAAGATTTCCCTTCTTTCCAAGACCCATCAAAAAGTTATCAGGTTTCACGTCTCGGTGTATGAAGTTCTTGGAGTGAATATATTCAATGCGACTAATCTGTAAAGCAAGAGGCAAGTAATGTATGTTTATGCCATGGATCCGAAGGTGGAAACTTGTTGAATATTTTTGTCTACTTAATGCTGTGAAACTTCCGTTTAGATGGGAACAACCCCAAACCCATATCTCTAATGTCCTGGGCGGTAACTGTAAATTCAATTGAATACACTATAGGACATGACCTACTTCTCTAAAAGTTCCTGTATTAGGTTTTTTTTTGGAGGAAGTTAAATGGATCACTTTGTGTTCAAAAAGAGGAAACCCCATGATGTGTACAGTTCCACTTGCCCATTTGTTTTCTTCTGAAGAAGAAAATTAGTCTTGGCTTGCAAGTGTTCCTTCAAAGGAGCAGTGTAATCCAGTATCTACACAATGATCTTTTGATGAGCTAGACTTAATAGCTAATACTTTTTATAAAATAAATACAGACTTAATTATTAAAAAGGACCACTGTAGTTCACTTATTTATGAAATATGAACAGACTAAAACATTAGCAGCTATGTTAGGACATCAGAATTGTTAAAGACGCTTTATGAATCGATGACTCAATTTTGTCTTGGTTATATCACTTTCCGAGTTAGATCATGTAGGTTTTTTTTGTTTTTTTTTTAAAACCGAGGAGGGAGAACAGAACAGGGAGAGTCTTGTTAGATAATTGGCTTTGGTTAGAAATGACACAGCTCTTCCTCCTTACAGGCCCAGAAACAGTCTGCTTGCATCAATAGATGCAAACACTGCTCTCCAGAAATGTAAATGTCCCTTTCACACACAATTTACAACAAAATTCAGACATATGTCTTTTTTCTTCCATTGTACAGTGATCCTTTACGTATTATACAGTTATTCCTTATGGGTAAATTATACTAGATGTTTCCTTTAAGACTAAAGTAATAGCTATAAAGAGCAGATCTGTATATGGGAATTGTTAATATGTAAAATTTCAATTAGCTGTTTGCTAGCACAATCACATATATGCCAAAATCCGTTGGCAACGCAACATTAAAACTGCGGGCTCCTTGCGCTGGTGAAGATGAGTGACGTAGGCGCTCATCCCTACGACCCCGCGGTCGAGGTGGAGGCTCCCATGTCGGCTGCAATGAGCAGACTGCTCATTGCAGGCCGCAAATGCGGACCCTCGCAAAACGAGAAGCCGCATTTGCGGAGGTGGAGGCTATACGGCGCCTCAACCCGCTTACAAACACCCACACAAGCAGCACTTTACCAAAATAGATGCAACACGCAATCACTATATACAGGCATACACAAAAATACACGGACTTGGCTGGACTTAGAAAAAAAAACATAACAACCTCGCAAAAATACGACCTTAACGGCCGAATCGCACGCGCACCCGAAAACATTAAAAACCACAATAAATACACACAAAAAATACATAAAAGCTTACCCACAAGCAAGGGGGGGCACCCAGGACCTTTGCAACTGAAGTTACACCTCAATTTAAGTCCAAATTCCCTAGTTTAGACCCACGAAAATCCCCTAAGCAAAAGAAAAGATGACCTAAAGACGCAAACCACCACCAAGCACATCGGCTTTTCCTAAAGAGCAGTACGAGGTACAAGATACACTCTTACCAAGGACGCAACATCATCCACAGCCGCGTACCACACACATTCACCGCCATTTTACAAAACTAACTTACACAATGAGGAAGTACACAGCTACCCTAACGGCTTTCCCTCGCGCACGCAGCCTATTTACACTACACACCGCACACATTGCTGACACTTACACCTCAGCTCCACAACACTGCAAACCTACATTGTATGCTGCAGGAACATCAAAACAGATTGTCAGCTCTTCAGCACAATGCTTCCTGCATATATTACTTCCAAATATGTAAAGTATATTCATTTATTATTATTTAATTAGCATACAATAAAAAAAAATACACATTCACAATAAACACAAAAGCCATTCACCGCGCCACTAACAATGAGCGCCAACGCTGCTCATAGCACACAAAGCCTTGCAATAAGCACAAAAAGCAGATCACCACCGACCAAACAACAACCAACAAAAGCGCCTATCAGAGAAAAAAAATACAACAACCAACAGCGTTGTAATTAACGCCGAAGGATCTCGGACCACCAACAAAATTAATGTCTGGTCATCAAGTCGCTAGTTTAATATATATATATATATATATATATATATATATATAAATAAATAAATAAATAAGACACACACATACATAATTAGGGATGGAAACCTCAAAAAGCTAGTTTTAGTTGAAAAGTACTTTGATGTCTCTGCTGGACCTTGGAGACCTGATACTTTGCGGAGGTTGTGTGATAGAGGAGCTTACATCTCCTGATGAAAGCTTGTCTGATACTCCAGGTCCCAGACGCGATTATACAAAGACCAGGTGAATTCTTTAAAAAGAAGACAAGACCAGGTTCTCTCTCCTAATGATTTTATGCTCATGGCTTATAGATTTGCTTATCTGTTATATACACCACAAACAAGTGATGTTTTTCTTGATGTGGCCGTTTAATCTTCAGAAGGAGACTACATGTGCCTATTCCTCCTCCAGATCTAGATTAGCACCATGATCTTCTGACACTGATTAAGCATCCCTTCCTACAGTATGTACAGGCCAAGGAGAGGAGTTCTTAACCCCACTCTGCAACATTTTATCTAAACATTGTTATTTTATCACTTTTCAAAGTGATTAAGGAATTACATTTTTATCTCAAAACTTGATAATAGGCAATAAAAAGAAAGTAAATAAAAACACATAGCCTTTACATTTTTCACTATTATTTTCCTTATTTACTGCAGGCTTGCACTTTCTTCTCCAATGCTTCTCTCTCACACCATGGTTTATCCTTGTGATGTAATAAGCTTTCCATTAGACCGATGAATGCGCAGGCAGTAGTACATGCCAAATTCCTATTATGCAGATACAAACATCCAGTGTATTCAAAGTCTCCTCCTACTTCAGGAAGTAGATTACTGGGAAATAAAACTATAGATTGCACAGCAGTAATGTGTAATAATTATATATATATATATATATATATATATATATATATATATATATAATTTGTTTTTGTATTCGATGCAGTGTTTTTTTTTTTTATATATATATTCTAAGAACATTCTGTTTATTTTCAACTGTAGTGATCCTTTAAAGAGCATGAAAATTGAGTATTATTCTAGCCATTTTTCCTTCAGACTACAAATGTGCATATGGAGCCGTATATTTGTATAAAGGTGCCACAAATACAATGGTGATTACCTCTAGAATGATTTACCGTTTAGAGAATTATTACCAGCTATTAGCAAAAGCAGCTTCTTGTTGGGATGGCAGTGCCCCTTTAAGTATGAAATGTTATTATGGAACTCCAAAAATATTGTCTTGATATCTTACCATCTGGTCAGCTAGTAACAGTACAGTCTTCAAGCTAAATTTCCTGGAGCAAAAGTTGAAGAGATCTTCAAGGCTTGGTCCCAGTAACTCCATCACCATGACGTTATAGTCTCCTTCAGCGCCGCACCATTTTATGGTAGGAATGCCCACTAGAACGGATAAATGCAGTTATATAAACCTGAAGAGAACATGCCTGGCTCCTTGTTACCAGTCTAGATGTAAACAAGACTCACCTCCTCCCTGCATCATTTTGTAAATCTTGCTCTCGATGTGGAGCTGCGGATGTTTCGTTTTCACACATTCTAGTTTGATCGCTACTTCTTCAGCTGCAGCAATATCCGTTCCTAGAAAGAAAACATAAGATATAAATTAAACTGCCCGCTGGCTGCTCACAAGTGTGACTGGCTCCTAAGTTTGACCATTTTTTAAACTCAATTTTATGCTCAAATAGGTCAAGTACTCTATACCAGGGGTGGGCAGGTCTGGTCCTGGAGAGACCCACACAGGCCAGGATTTGGTGATATCAATGCTGCGTACAGGCGAGTCAAGCCCTTCTTCAATCATCCGGATTGACTCACCTGTGCTCAGAAAGAATATCTTCAAATACAGGACCAGACTTGCCCACCCCTGCTCTATACCAAGCAGTGCCAACCGACACCCTGCTAGGCCATAAACCCCAGGTACCGAGCGACACCCTGCAGTGCAATAGATCCGGAGTACCAAACTACACCCTGCAAGGCAATACACCCTGAGTAACAAGCTAGAGTAGCGATTCTCCCCCATCCCTGGATCTCTGACTCACCAACCCCAGCCCACACTCCCTCCCAGGGTATTCCTTGCTCTCTGGATGTATCCTCACCCAATATCACAACTCTCTAGACATCTCCTTCTCCCCGCTACCTAGCTGTTTCCGCCTCTCTTTCCTGGTACCACATTTCCTGTAGCTACTTTATCTTTCAGGTATTCCAGTCTTTCACTTTTCGTTTGCATCTTCCATCTACCTCTTTTTCCCTCTCTCTGACCCCCTTTCTGCATATTTATTTCCCTACTGCCCCTCTTCCTAACCCCAATGCATTATTTCTTCTTATTATCCTTTACTTGTAACGCGCCAACATATTCCACAGCACTATACAGGGGTCCGGTACGGGTATAAACAATTTCCCCACAATGAAAATAATGGAAGACCCTGTTATTGAGCTTTCCATCAGATATACACTGTGCCTTCCCTAAAGCACCTCACAAGATTGAAAACTCGCAAACTTACATTCTAAAGGGTGTGGGTGAGGTACAGGAGAGTGATAAATGCATAGTGAATGAAGAGGCTAAAGATGATGGGCTTTTTTGAATAGATGCGTTTTTAAAGAGATTTTGAAGGATTTGAGGCAGGAAGATAGTCTGGTGGAGCGAGGTAAGGAGTTGCTTTCTCTGGACCCCTTCATTGGGGCACTTACTCTCCTCCCACTCTCAGATGTCTTCTTTCCATCTCTCTCTTCTAGACTCCCCTCCCATCTCTATTCATGGGGTCTGTTTACCTTACCCACTCTCTCCCTTTATTTCCCTTCTCCCAGGTCTCTCTCTTCCTGGTCCCCTCTCTCCCCTGCCCTCTCAGATTTCCATCTTCTTGTCGATCCCTCCCTTGGGTACCTTTTCCTTACTCTCTGTGTGTCTCTTCCTGGTGCTCATCCACTTTCTGTTCTGGTACCCCTTAACTTATATGCCCATGTTTCTTTTCCAGGCTCAGGTTTCCTTCTTCTTGGTCATCCTCTCTTCCCCATTTCCTCTTGGTTGCCCCTCTTCCTGTCTCTCTCTGGCTCCTTCCTCGGTTATATCTCTTAAAGGCTCCCTCCAGAGGAAGGGGGATTCTCCTCCTCTATCTCCCCTCTCCATGGGTATCCATCTTCCCAACCCATTTTTCCCTGGTGTCCCTACATGTCCATAATTATTTCACTCTGTCTGGCGTTTCTCACACTCTCAGTGGGTTATCGCCTCCTGGTCCCCCTTTCTTGGCTTTTCTTGTCTATTCTTGCACCCCTTTCTTCCTGTCTAAATCCTTCTGGTATATCTTCCTAGTCCTCTCTCTCCCCTCTCCCCCCACCCTTGCCCAGTTATTGTTCTCTCTTTCTGGGTCTCTCCTCCTAGTTCCACTTCTCTTCACCCAAGGGTTGGAACCCACTCTCTTCCTGATCCCCCCTCCCTGGTGTCCTTTTGTCTCTCTTCCCGACGCCCTCCTCTCCCAAGTGTCCTTCCCGTCTTTCTTGCTGGGGGTCTCTGTTCCTGCGCGCGTTTCTCTCTCTATAGTGGTCTCTCTCCTATCCTGACCCCCCCCCCCCCACTCACCCTGGTCTGTCCCTCTCTCTGTAGTAGTGTCTCCCTCTTCCCGACCCTTCCCTCTTCCTGTCTCTCTCTCTGGGGTATCCTCTTCCAGCCCCCTTCTGTGTGGGGGGCCTCTCTTCCTGATCCCCCTCCCATTAGTCCCTACTCTGATTTCTCTCTTGGAGTGTTGGTCTTCCGGGCTCTCTCTTCCTGCCCCTCCGCTTGTCTCTCTCTCAGGGGGGGTCTAATCTCCTGCCTCTATACTTGGATCGCTATCTTCCTGCCCGCCCCCCCCCCCCCCCCCCCACATCTCTCTCTTCCTCTATGTATTTGGGGGTCTCCATCTTACTGCTCCCTGATTTCTCTTTTCCTGCTCCCCCCTCCCGGGAGTCTATCGCTCTCTCCCCGTCACTTTCTGCATTTGTGGTATCTCTATTTGACGGTCTCTTTCTCTCTTCCTGCCCCCCCCCCCCCTCTCTGGGGTCTCTCTCTCTTCCAGTCCATCTCTGTATTTGGGGGTCTCTCTCTTCCTGGTCCATCCCCCCGGGTCTCTCTCTTCCTGGTCCCTTCCTCTCGGGTGTCTCTGTATTTGGGGGTCTCTCTCTTCCTGCCGTCCTCCCCACGGGTTTCTCCCTGTCCCCACCCCTCTCTGGGTCTGCCTCTTTCAATGTCCCTCTCTATATTTGGGGTCTCCCTGAATTGGGTCTCTCCTTTCCTGTTCCCTTCCCCACGGGTCTCTCCCCTCCCGCGGGTCTGTCTCTATGCCTGTCCCTCTCTGTATTTGGGGGGGGGGGGGGGTCTCTCCCTTCCTGGTCCCTTTCCCCCGGGTCTTTCCCTTATCCTCTCTGTATTGGGGGTCTCTCCCTTCCTGGTCCCTTTCCCCCGGGTCTTTCCCTGTCCCTCCCTGTATTGGGGGGTCTCTCCCTTCCTGGTCCCTTTCCCCGGGTCTTTCCCTGTCCCTCCCTGTATTGGGGGGGTTCTCCCTTCCTGGTCCCTTTCCCCCCGGGTCTTTCCCTGTCCCTCTCTGTATTGGGGGGTCTCTCCCTTCCTGGTCCCTTTCCCCCGGGTCTTTCCCTGTCCCTCTCTGTATTGGGGGGTCTCTCCCTTCCTGGTCCCTTTCCTCCGGGTCTTTCCCTGTCCCTCTCTGTATTGGGGGGTCCCTCCCTTCCGGGTCCCTTTCCCCCGGGTCTTTCCCTGTCCCTCCCTGTATTGGGGGGGGGGGGGTCTCTCCCTTTCTGGTCCCTTACCCCCGGGTCTTTCCCTGTCCCTCCCTGTATTGGGGGGGGGGGGGGGGGTCTCTCCCTTCCTGGTCCCTTTCCCCCGGGTCTTTCCCTGTCCCTCTCTGTATTGGGGGGTCTCTCCCTTCCTGGTCCCTTCCCCCAGGTCTTTCCCTGTCCCTCTCTGTATTGGGGGGTCTCTCCCTTCCTGGTCCCTTTACCCCGGGTCTTTCCCTGTCCCTCTCTGTATTGGGGGGTCTCTCCCTTCCTGGTCCCTTCCCCCGGGTCTTTCCCTGTCCCTCTCTGTATTGGGGGGTCTCTCCCTTCCTGGTCCCTTTCCTCCGGGTCTTTCCCTGTCCCTCTCTGTATTGGGGGGTCTCTCCCTTCCTGGTCCCTTTCCCCCGGGTCTTTCCCTGTCCCTCTCTGTATTGGGGGGTCTCTCCCTTCCTGGTCCCTTTCCCCCGGGTCTTTCCCTGTCCCTCTCTGTATTGGGGGGTCTCTCCCTTCCTGGTCCCTTTCCCCTGATCTTTCCCTGTCCCTCTCTGTATTGGGGGGTCTCACCCTTCCTGGCCCCTTTCCCCTGATCTTTCCCTGTCCATCTCTGTATTGGGGGGGGGGGGGGGGGGGGGGGTATCTCTCCCTTCCTGGTCCCTTTCCCCCGGGTCTTTCCCTGTCCCTCTCTGTATTTTGGGGTCTCTCCCTTCCTGGTCCCTTTCCCCCGGGTCTTTCCCTGTCCCTCTCTGTATTGGGGGGTCTCTCCCTTCCTGGTCCCTTTCCCCCGGGTCTTTCCCTGTCCCTCCCTGTATTGGGGGGTCTCTCCCTTCCTGGTCCCTTTCCCCCGGGTCTTTCCCTGTCCCTCTCTGTATTGGGGGGTCTCTCCCTTCCTGGTCCCTTCCCCCAGGTCTTTCCCTGTCCCTCTCTGTATTTTGGGGTCTCTCCCTTCCTGGTCCCTTTCCTCCGGGTCTTTCCCTGTCCCTCTCTGTATTGGGGGGTCTCTCCCTTCCTGGTCCCTTTCCCCCGGGTCTTTCCCTGTCCCTCTCTGTATTTTGGGGTCTCTCCCTTCCTGGTCCCTTTCCCCCGGGTCTTTTCCTGTCCCTCTCTGTATTGGGGGGTCTCTCCCTTCCTGGTCCCTTTCCTCCGGGTCTTTCCCTGTCCCTCTCTGTATTTTGGGGTCTCTCCCTTCCTGGTCCCTTTCCCCCGGGTCTTTCCCTGTCCCTCTCTGTATTGGGGGGTCTCTCCCTTCCTGGTCCCTTTCCCCCGGGTCTTTCCCTGTCCCTCTCTGTATTGGGGGGTCTCTCTCTTCCTGGTCCCTTTCCCCCGGGTCTTTCCCTGTCCCTCTCTGTATTGGGGGGTTTCTCCCTTCCTGGTCCCTTTCCCCTGATCTTTCCCTGTCCCTCTCTGTATTTGGGGGTCTCCCTCTTCCTGTCCCACCCCTCCCGGAGGTCTGTCTCTTTTCCTGTCCCTCACTGTATTTGGGGGTCTCTCTCCCCCCCGGGTCTCACCCTCTTCCTGTCTTCCTCTCCCCCCGGGTCTCTTCCTGCCCCCCTCCCCTCGGCATCCCTTCGTTCCTCTTGATTCTCACCCAAGTAAATGTCCCCGAAGGAGCCGCTGCCGATCTTGCGGCCCAGCCGGTAGCGGTTTCCGACCCTGAGCTCCATCCCGCCGCTCCTCCTGCCCGCACTCAGCCTCCGCCCCGATCCTCTCTATCACCATGGGTTTGCGGGATCCATCCGTTCACGGGTCCCACCAGACAGGGCCGGTTTGAAGGTGCGGGAGCTGCTCTCCGTGTCCCCGCTCCCCTCTCACACCAGGGCTGCGTCTACACCGAGGATTCCCGCGGATCTCTGCGATCCCCCTACCGGGACCTGGCGGCTGTCAGCGGGCCTTGTGACGTCACCTTGCCTAGCAACAAGCTTCCCGGCTATAGGCTCCCAGACGTCACGTGCTCAGGGGAGGAGGCGGTTAGTTCACCCGCCACCTAGCGGCTAGCAGTGGCATTGCACGGCTGTGTACATAGCATATTGTGTTGTGGGTGATTTGTTTATAACAACTGTCATGTAAAATACAACAAAGGCTGTGTGAGGTACATAAACACCCAGGGATACCTGTGTACATGTAATGGGGTATATTATAATGAGGGTGTCTGAGATACATAAACACCCAGGGATACCTGTGTACATGTACTGGGGTATATTATAATGAGGGTGCGTGATATACATAAACACCCAGGGATACCTGTGTACATGTAATGGGGTATATTATAATGAGGGTGTCTGAGATACATAAACACCCAGGGATACCTGTGTACATGTACTGGGGTATATAATAATGAGGGTGTGTGATATACATAAACACCCAGGGATACCTGTGTACATGTAATGGGGTATATTATAATGAGGGTGCGTGAGATACATAAACACCCAGGGATACCTGTGTACATGTAATGGGGTATATTATAATGAGGGTGTCTGAGATACATAAACACCCGGGGATACCTGTGTACATGTACTGGGGTATATTATAATGAGGGTGTCTGAGATACATAAACACCCGGGGATACCTGTGTACATGTAATGGGGTATATTATAATGAGGGTGCGTGAGATACATAAACACCCGGGGATACCTGTGTACATGTAATGGGGTATATTATAATGAGGGTGTCTGAGATACATAAACACCCGGGGATACCTGTGTACATGTACTGGGGTATATTATAATGAGGGTGCATGAGATACATAAACACCCGGGGATACCTGTGTACATGTAATGGGGTATATTATAATGAGGGTGCATGAGATACATAAACACCCGGGGATACCTGTGTACATGTAATGGGGTATATTATAATGAGGGTGCATGAGATACATAAACACCCGGGGATACCTGTGTACATGTAATGGGGTATATTATAATGAGGGTGTGTGATATACATAAACACCCGGGGATACCTGTGTACATGTAATGGGGTATATTATAATGAGGGTGCGTGAGATACATAAACACCCAGGGATACCTGTGTACATGTACTGGGGTATATTATAATGAGGGTGCGTGATATACATAAACACCCGGGGATACCTGTGTACATGTAATGGGGTATATTATAATGAGGGTGCGTGAGATACATAAACACCCAGGGATACCTGTGTACATGTAATGGGGTATATTATAATGAGGGTGCGTGACATACATAAACACCCGGGGATACCTGTGTACATGTAATGGGGTATATTATAATGAGGGTGTGTGAGATACATAAACACCCTGGGATACCTGTGTATAAGCAATGGGGTATATTATACTGAGGGTGTGTGATATACATAAACACCCAGGGATACCTGTGTATAAGTAATGGGGTATATAATAATGAGGGTGTCTGAGATACATAAACACCCAGGGATACCTGTGTACATGTAATGGGGTATATTATAATGAGGGTGCGTGAGATTCATAAACACCCGGGGATACCTGTGTACATGTAATGGGGTATATTATAATGAGGGTGCGTGAGATTCATAAACACCCGGGGATACCTGTGTACATGTACTGGGGTATATTATAATGAGGGTGCATGAGATACATAAACACCCAGGGATACCTGTGTACATGTACTGGGGTATATTATAATGAGGGTGCATGAGATACATAAACACCCGGGGATACCTGTGTACATGTACTGGGGTATATTATAATGAGGGTGCGTGAGATACATAAACACCCGGGGATACCTGTGTACATGTAATGGGGTATATTATAATGAGGGTGCGTGAGATACATAAACACCCGGGGATACCTGTGTACATGTAATGGGGTATATTATAATGAGGGTGCGTGATATACATAAACACCCAGGGATACCTGTGTACATGTAATGGGGTATATTATAATGAGGGTGCGTGATATACATAAACACCCGGGGATACCTGTGTACATGTAATGGGGTATATTATAATGAGGGTGTCTGAGATACATAAACACCCGGGGATACCTGTGTACATGTAATGGGGTATATAATAATGAGGGTGCGTGACATACATAAACACCCGGGGATACCTGTGTACATGTAATGGGGTATATTATAATGAGGGTGCGTGAGATACATAAACACCCGGGGATACCTGTGTACATGTAATGGGGTATATTATAATGAGGGTGTGTGAGATACATAAACACCCGGGGATACCTGTGTACATGTAATTGGGTATATTATAATGAGGGTGTGTGATATAAATAAACATCCTGGGATACCTGTGTATAAGTAATGGGGTATATAATAATGAGGGTGAGCTATATAAACACCCAGGGGTACCTGTGTACATTTAATTTGGTATATTATAATGAGGGTGTGTGAGATACATAAACACCCTGGGATACCTGTATATATGTAATAGAGTATATAATAATGGGGGTATGCTATATAAACACCCGGGAATACCTGTGTACATGTAATTGGGTATATTATAATGAGGGTGGGTGAGATACATAAACATCCTGGGATACCTGTGTATAAGTAATGGGGTACATAATAATGAGGGTGAGCTATATAAATACCCGGGAATACCTGTGTACATGTAATGGGGTATATTATAATGAGGGTGTGTGAGATACATAAACATCCTGGGATACCTGTGTACATGTAATGGGGTATATAATAATGAGGGTGAGCTATATAAACACCCAGGGGTACCTGTGTACATGTAATAGGGTATATAATGATGAGGGTGAGCTATATAAACACCCAGGGATACCCATGTATAAGTAATGGGGTATATAATAATGAGGGTGTGCTATATAAACACCCAGGGATACCCATGTATAAGTAATGGGGTATTTAATAATGAGGGTGTGCTATATAAACACCCTGTGATACCTGTGTATAAGTAATGGGGTATATAATAATGACTAGCAACTTGGAAAAGCCGTATGTGCTTGGTGGTGTTTTGCGGCTTTAGGAGTCGTATAGCCTCGTTTTTTTTTGGCGGCCCATCTTTCTCTTGCTTAGGGGATTTTACAGTGTCTAAACTCAGTAAAAGTGTCTAAACTCACTTAAATTGAGGTTAAACCTCACTTCCAGACGTCCTGGGTGTCCCCCCTTGCTGTGTGTAAGGTTTTTATTTCATTTTTGGGTGTATTTAGAGTTTTTTTACTGTTTTCCGCTGAGCGTGGTTCGGCCGTTAAGGTGGTATTTTTGCGAGTTCGTAATGGGTTGTTTTCAAAGTCCCGCGGCTCGTATTTTTTTGTGTAAATCCGTATTTAGTGATTGCGTGTTAGATGTTTTTTTGCAAAGCCCCGCTTCTGTGGCTTTTTCAAATCACTTGTGAGGCGCAGTACAGCCTCCACCTCCGCAATTGCGGCCCTTCGCTTTGTGAGGGTCTGAATTTGCGGCCCGAACTGTGTCCCTCACTTCGCGAAGGATGCAGTTCTTGCGAGCTCGCAAAGCGTGATGACGTTTTGTAGTTTGACAACTATTATATGTGATGGTGTGCTATATAAACATGGTGTGCTATAAGAAAGCCATTACTTTCAGCAAAAAAACAAAATGGCACGTTTTGAGTTTGCAAAAAGGCATGTGGGAGACTCCCAAACTGTATGGAGGAAGGTGATATCGTCTGATGAGACTAAAATTGAACTTTTCATCCATCAAAGAAAACACTATGTCTGGCGCAAACCCAACACATCACATCACCCAAAGAACACCAGCAGCTGGGACTGGGAAACTGGTCAGAGTTGAGGAAAAGATGGATGGTGCTAAATACAGGGATATTCTCTGTGCTTGATTTGAGGCTAGGACGGTG
Organism: Discoglossus pictus; assembly: GCA_027410445.1. Classification (NCBI taxonomy): domain Eukaryota; kingdom Metazoa; phylum Chordata; class Amphibia; order Anura; family Alytidae; genus Discoglossus; species Discoglossus pictus. The sequence continues at coordinate 262,638,871 of CM050168.1, read as the reverse complement.
GTTCACCTTCAGCAGGACAATGACCCCAAACACACTGCTAAAGCAACACTTGAGTGGTTTAAGTGGAAACATGTAAATGTGTTGGAATGGCCTAGTCAAAGCCCAGACCTCAATCCAATAGAAAATCTGTGGTCAGACTTAAAGATTGCTGTTCTCAAGCATAAACCATCCAACTTGAAGGAGCTGGAGCAGTTTTGCAAGGAGGAATGGGCAGAAATCCCAGTGGTAAAATGTGGCAAGCTCATAGAGACTTATCCAAAGCGACTTGGAGCTGTGATTGCCGCAAAAGGTGGCTCTACAAAGTATTGACTTTAGGGGGGTGAATAGTTATGCACATTTACTTTTTCTGTTATTTTGTCCTACTTGTTGTTTGCTTCACAATAAAAAAAACATCTTCAAAGTTGTGGACATGTTCTGTAAATTAAATGATGCAAATCCTCAAACAAACCATGTTAATTCCAGGTTGTGAGGCAACAAAGCAAGAAAAATGCCAAGGGGGGTGAATACTTTTGCAAGACACTGTAAACACTATAGGATATCTGTGTATAAGTAATGGGGTATATAATAATGAGTTTAGAAAATCAAAAATACTTTTATTGAATACTATATGATCTGGAAAAAAAACACAGCAAAAAAATGTTTAAAAAGATGTATTAATCTAATGATGATCCTGATTGCCTAAACATAGACAAGTAATTGGGTTAGAATACTGGTATATAACCCTACTTCCAATCAATAATTGAACAGCCTAAGAAAAAGTCCATGCAATGGACGAAACGGCCCGTTGGCATTTGGAATTTACAACTTAGAGGCAGAGCTTACTGAAATACTGTATTTAGGCTTCTCTTGAACAGGCCAATGTACAAGATGGAATCAGAACTGCAAGTATACACGTTTTGTTTTTTTGTCTTCCTAGATGTTATTCTCCATTTCTTGAGCACTATTTAATCGTCCTGCTACAAATCATTGAAATAAGCCTATATTTCTATAAGATCAGTAATTATGACTCTGCCTCTAGTTCTTTGTTTGTTTTTTAATGTTTAAATAGTATTATCAGTTTATCCTGAATTTTTTCAGGGTTATCAGTTTATCCTGATTGTCTTCTTTAGTCTAAATATTTATCTATAAAAGGGGTGTTCAATTATTGATTGGAAGTAGTGATATATACCAGTATTCTCCCCCAATTGCTTATCTATGTTTAGGAAATCAGTATCATCATCAGATTGATACATCTTTTTAAATATTTTTTGTTGCTTTTTTTTCCGGATCATATATTATCCAATAAAAGTATTTTTGATTTTCTAAAGTTTAAATTAGAGGTGTTATGCACTCAGGATATTATTTGTAAAGGTTTATTTTTGTAAAAAAAATAAAAAAATGACTCAATATATAATAATGAGGGTGTGCTAAATAAACACCATGGGATACCTGTGTACATGTAATGGAGTATATAATAATGAGTGTGTGCTATATAAACACCCTGTGGTACCTGTGTATAAGTAATGGGGTATATACTAATGAGGGTGTGCTATATAAACAACCTGGTATACCTGTGTATAAGTAATGGGGTATATACTAATAAGGGTGTGCTATATAAACAACCTGGTATACCCGTGTATAAGTAATGGGGTATAAAATAATGAGGGTGTGCTAAATAAACACCCTGTGATACCTGTGTATATGTAATGGGGTATATAATAATGAGGGTGTGCTAAATAAACTCCCGAGGATACCTGTGTATAAGTAATGGGGTATATAATAATGAGGGTGTGCTATATAAACACCCTGTGATACCTGTGTATAAGTAATGGGGTATATAATAATGAGGGTGTGCTATATAAACACCCTGTGATACCTGTGTATAAGTAATGGGGTATATAATAATGAGGGTGTGCTTTATAAACATTTGATTTCAAAGACAGGGCCCTCCATTATTTTGCAATGTGTTAAAATAATTTTTGCCTTGTATTCAACTCTTGTATAGCGGAATATGTTCCCTCCTTCCATCCTTCCCTCCTTCCTCCCTTCCTTCTTCCCTCTCTGTTTCTGCCTGTGAATTTTAATTCCTTGAAAGTGTATCGGTGTAAAGAAGCTTACACTGCGTGAGTTCCTTTTTGAGGCACATATCCCTAGGCCAAGCTGTGGCCAGTTAAGCCCACCCATACCTGTAATGCTGGTCTGTGGCCATTAATCTGACTTAACTTCCCACCATACAACCCTGAGTTCTTCTTAGCCTTTCCCTTCTTCACAGATCTCTTCCTAAGACTAGAAGGTACAGCAGCAGGCTGGATGTGTACTGGGGATCCTTCCCATTTAAGGAGTTACCCCTAGTAACAGACTTATCCCAATCACGAACATGGGACAGGTGAAGGGTTCCTTGTGAGGTCAGTATGTGGTCTTTATATACTAGTAATGGCTATGGATACAGGGAACCACACTATTCAGTATGGAGATAGGTACCCATCCCTATCTGCAGGCTGCCAGTGCTTTGCATGTGCTGTAAGACATCTCTGCAGGGAGGTCTACACCTCATGGTCCTCCAGGTGCCAGTCAATACCATTACAATGAGCCTGGGCAATGCTGAAGGGCTAATAGCAAGAAGAGCAGCAACAGAGTCTTCAATCTGGGATTGACCTGTCTTACCCCGATAAGGATTTTGTCAATTATGGCATTAACAAGACATTTACTTCAGTATCGTAGGCGTCATTTGACATAGCTACTATCTTTGTTTGGCACACAGGCAGAGGTGTACTAATGGGGAAGTTTGATGTAGAATCAGGCTTTCATGTGTTACCAGTTCACCTAGATGGTTATCACCTCTTGACATTTTGCTTCGTGGCAAAAATTTGTAGAGTTATCAAGGGTGTAGGACCAGAATAATTCTGTGGGGATATAGCTCATTGTATACACAAGCCGTAAAATAGCGTATATATACATACATACAAACAAAGAGGGGATTTATCCCCAGTTCCTACACTCATGAAAGCTGTCTCCCGATGGGGTGCTCCATATCGTGCTTGTATTTCAAGACATTTAGCACATTCATACAGTGGGTTGCCTATTGCAAGTCAGGGTGTGCTCCCATGGTACACTACTTGGACTATTTCCTGTTTGTGGGACATTTGATGACATATCATGTTGACATTCCAGAGGTTGGCTTGTGAATTTGGGTTCTCCCTCGCAGATAAGACCAAAACTGCAAGTACAACATTTTATTTTCTGGTCATTGACTCTGTGAAGATGGAGGGCAGTTTTCCAGAAGATACACTGACAGACTGAGGGGTGCTATTAGAGGTACTTTTCTGCTTTTGCAATTATAGTTGGGCAAGCTTAACTTGGCCTTCCTGATCATTCCCATGTGGAGGATATTCTGCAGGAGCTTGGCTTTGGCCTTCCACATTACTTCATTGGCATCAATGAAGGAAGATGTGAATGAAGCCTTTCTGTCTTCCTTTAACTGGAGGACACTTATCCATTCTTGGTAGTTATCCAGCATGGATCTAGAGCTGTATACAGGCATGTCGGGCCACACTGTTTTGAGCTTTCTTCAGGGGACACTGTGGACTCCTACATTGCTGGAGAATTGGGCGGTAGGCAGTTTGACAAGAAATCTAGCTTTCTTGAAGCTGTTCCCCATAGTCATTTCACTTTTTTCTTTGGGGTGACAGCCCCAAATAACATTGCCATGGTTCAGGCATCAAATCCAGCATCATGTATGGTCACTGAGACACTTAGTTTTGAGCTATCTGCGTCTGAATGTGTGGTGTAGGGCTAAACATGTTCCCGGTTCCTTGAGTGCTTCATGCCTCTCCAGAACATCTCTGGGAGCTTAAGACAGAGAGATTACTAGTGTGGCACTTTCTGGCTCCATCCACTTGGCTTTCATACAAGAGAGTATGGAAAGCGCGCGTAAGGCTCTCTGCGACGTCCCCTCCTGATGACGTCACACGCCTGCAATGAGTTTTAAAGTGTAAATGAACTCACAATGCCTTATATGGCACAGATATCAATGTATCGTGGAATAATACCTTTTATTAGCTGTGCACCACAGAAATTAAGGAAATTTAATGTTGTATATATTGATTTTTGACATACCAATACGGATGAATGCACACTGTCATATATTGCATGGATACTAATGTATTGAGGCTTGATACCTTTATTAGTTGTGCACTACGGATATTAAGGGAATTGAATTTTGCATATTGATTTTGGATATACTAATATGGGTGATTATGGTTCAAGTATCCGTTTTTTGAAAAATCATATTCCAAGAGCTCAATAGACTTTAAATATATGTGGACCCAATACAGTCAAGACATACTGTTTACAATTTGTATATATTTAGAATATTTATATTATACAGGGATGATTTGAATTAAATCTGATGAGATATACAGGTCCAATATGGCAATATGAACTCATAGTTACACTGTCTGTCTGACTAAATTTTGGATTTGGTATCCTTACCATCAAGTGCGGACATATTGTGATTTTTTATAGACTCACTCTGCATAGTAGAATAATATTATAGACCATATTCAGGAGGGGACATTTGTATATATTTATCTTATACAGCGGATTTGATCAGATTTGTGTCTTTTTTGCCTTTTTTTTTTTTTTTGTAAAAATAAAGCTTTGTGTTTTAATGCTAAACAGCCTGAGATATAATTAATAATCAAGTCACTTGTTTTTATTTGAGTGTTACCATTGGTTTCAGTGTTCTTTCTCTTTGCAAGCTATAGTATGGGACAAGTGGCATTAGCTGGTTCAACTGGCACGTTGTGCAGACACAGATGACAAGGATGAGGATTTTGGTTTGGTTCCTTTTGCGGTGCAAGGAACAGAGTTTTTCATCCTCATTGGTGGGGTGTCAGGTGGCTGCTTTGGCATTTTTCGTTAAATTAGTCAAGTTTAAAGATTTTGTTTCCTTTCTGATGCTGATTAAATGTTCCTGAGGGTGTTCACCTTACCGAGGTTGGCCTTGAGTTTATAATGCTGGTGTTCAAGGAGGATGTGCAGCGGCCCATGGTGTTTTTAGGAGTTATACCATATGAGCGCTCCTCCCCTCATATTTTTGTAATCTATTTAATTTGTCTTTATCAATAAACTATTTTCCTCCAATTTGTTGTCGACTGTATTTATTGGTTTAATGCACAATCTGGGACATGCTTGGGTCATTCTATGCGTTGTAAAGAGGGCATGCAGAGTGTAAGCTAAATAATCACAATGTAATACCGGTGTATTACAGTAATGTTATGTGCAAAAAAAGAGTGTGTAGTGTGTATGTGAATTAAAACATACTACTAATACTTCTGTATGAGTAACTTATTTACAATAGATGGTGGGGTGTAGTACATTATATAAAAATACATACAATAAACATAAATATAAAAATATATATAAAATAAAAAGTGCATACAATAAAGAGAGTGTGTTGTGTGCTAAATTATGTATCATTTACCCTACAACAACTCTTGTTATTGAATATAATATGACCTATATCAAGGTATTAGTAGTATGTTTATATAATATACCCAATATACAGTATAATAACCTGTATATAACATAACACTACTTAATAGACAGTGTGTATAAATTAAAATGCTAATACTTGTGCATAAGTAATGTTATATACTATTTCATATGTGGTCCATGAGTCCTTAAAAGACCACACCATGCTTTAGACATTTTTATTCTACCATTTTTATTGTTTGGAAAGTATGTAACAAACTAACAGCTGTGTAAGGGATGGACATAAAGATATTTTTGGGGAAAATCTGAATTTCTTGTGTTCGTTACACGATTTTCTCAGGGATAGATCATGAGGGTGTGTTTATTTATATATCAGTTGAGAAGGGTGGGGAGGAGGAAACTGGGAGAGACCACAAAACTTTGTTAGATAAATGCTCTGACTGAAACGGATACCACACCCCTTCTCCCTCATTGGCCCAGAAGCAGACTGCTTGCATGAGGAAATGCAAGCTCCCCTTTCCAGAAATGTAACCACCCCTCTCACATGGGGGTCCCAAAGAGGAGCCATGGAATTAAGCCTGTATACTCTTATGGGCCTCTGAGCTGGGCTTACATATAATAATTAAAAAATAAACACTAATGTGGGTCATAATTGAGCTAAAAAATATATTATTGGAGATTAGAAATGAAAAATTAGGGACAGTCATTAGCCCAAAGACAATGAGGGAAGAGGGTCAAAAATAGTTAATGTGATGCAGCCAGAAGTTTGGCAAAAATAAGTATGAATGGTTGGTGGGAATGTCAGGAGATCCAAATAGAAAGATCTGGGGTGTAAAACTGCTGAGTGGAGATTGAGGTGCAGGTTGAGGTCATCCATCGAGATAATGTACAGTAGGTATTCTGATTTGAGCACGACCAGTGTTTTTGTGAGAAATTGTATTCTATATACGCAGGTTACTCAATCTAAAAGAACAAGATAGCCCTTAGTGTGTGTACATTTTGTGAAGTCTCCTTTCCTCGAACCTAAAGACCTTGCGTCCATTGTATATGGAAGGTTCCCTTGGCTACTGACCCTGGATGTATAACATAATTATAGCTTCTCTTTTGTAAAGAGCATAAACCTAGTGATCTAGCCTCTGCCTCAGAGCCTAAAAGGGATTATTTTGGCCTCAGAAATATCCACACTAATGAGTAGAGGTTTTTTTTGACACGTCATTGTTTAAAAACAAGTTTAAATGACCATTGAAGTGACGTAACAACATGAGCTAGATGTTTCCATTAAGCAGTGGTCGTTATTAAAATTCATAGTCATATTCATAATGGTTTAGTCCAGGGGTCATCAACCTTTTAATATCCACCGCCCACTTTTGATGGTAAAATTTCCTTATCGTCCACCGATGCCGCAGTAACTCACTTTACCCATCTCGTTCCTGGTTCCATAGATCATATGACCCTAGTTATGTATCGCCCTGTTCTTACTAGATAGTGATCCGGTCCTGACTGCAGTCCCTATGCTCTCTCACCAGCTCTCCAAAAAGCCAAGCGTGGTGCTGCGGTGTGTGATGTCACTACTCAGCAACGCCACCTAGTGATTACCCCGCCACCATCATGAAAGCTTAAATCGCTCACTAATGGGGGATATGGACCTGGTTGATTACCTCTGGTTTAGACTAAACTGCTGGTTAACTACCTCTGGTTTAGACTAAGCTGCTGGTAATAACTAACTATCCCTCCTCAGCGACGCCACCTAGTGATTACCCCGCCGCCCATCATGAAAGCGTGAATCGCCCACTAGTGGGGGGTATGGACCTGGCGATTACCTCTGGTTTAGACTAAGCTGCTGGTCATAACTAACTATCACTCCTCAGCGACGCCACCTAGCGATTACCCCGCCGCCCACCATGAAAGCTTGGATCGCCCACTAGTGGAGGGTGTGGACCTGGTTGACTACCTCTGGTTTAGAATAAGCTGCTGGTCATAACTAATTATCATAAGGTCGGGGTGGCTTTGTCGAACAGATAGCCAACACAAAATGTTCCTCCAACATAATGATCGCCATAGGCTCGATACTTATGGCTATAGAGGTTTCGGCAACAATCTTTTGCTTTTGGGGCAGTCGTTCAATTACTATTTCCTTATCATACCTGATTGTGTTTAAAAACCTTTAGACCTATCTCTCAGTCAATCCCCAACCTCCTCTTAATAACCTTATCAGGGTGGAGACAAATACTCAGCTGAAGGTTGATAATCTAATCTTTGCAAATTAATGTCAAATTCAGTATTGCTATTAAAATTATTAAATAGGAGTTTTGTTAATTATCAATAAATAATGAAAATAACTGGCTCAACTTGGTATGGCATTACAGTGGTCCTTACCACAATTTAGTTATCCTACCTTTCGTCAGTAACAGCCCATGATACACCAGGACGGCCCACATAGATATTAGATATCTGACGTGTCAGAATATTATCATCCAGTCAAAAGTAGCTGCAAGTTTCTGCTGATTTAAAGGTCTTTAAAGAGAGAAGTTTCATGGCAGTTAGAGTAAAAAAACAAGTGGGCAGTACAAGGAAGACTTGAATTTGGCAGGGTAAATGTAAGTTATCTAAACTTTTTTTTTTCAGTGAAAGTTTACCAACCGACATTAGCAGCTATAGAAGATCCAATGAAAATACATTCTATTGCTGAGCGTTATTTAGAGATTAGTATTCAACAGAACTGAATACAGATCTTATCTGAATCCATAGTTCCTCCCACTCCACCCATATTTCTAATTATTTTTAGGAGCATAATGAAATATCTGTCAACATTAAAGCAAATCTGAATATAATAGCAAATTAAATGTCCATAGCAAAACTTTAATAGGCAATAATTCTTTACTGAGTGGCTCCATTTTGGTTTCTTCCCCCCTGCTGCATGTTACTTGCTCAGGTGGATGCGTCTTTTTAAACTAAGGAAGTTCTGCTGAAAGGACTGGGAGATGTAACTGCCACATTCCCATTGTGTAGACAGCCACATCCCATATATTTAAAGTCTTCTCCCACTTCAGGTAGTAGATCTGATAAAGCCAAAATGGTAGATTCTACAGCACCATCATTGCATATAACAAATAAGAAATAAGAGACTATTCTTATATTCTAAAAACATATTTCATATTTTTAAGTTTATTTATTAAAAATAGTACATTTTCAAAATATGACTGGCCTTTTAAATGTTTTATTTATTTATTTTAAATAAGCAGCTTGAGCCAAATGGCTATACCAACGCTGTCCAACTTCTTTAGGTTTGGGGTGTCACCGTTTTATCAGCCAGTGAGCTGGTGGGCCAGATTTAAAATAATAATGAGAAAAATGTATAAATTAAATATATGAAATAACGAAACATTTGGGAAATGATATATGATAACTCTGTCGAAAACTGTTGTAGGTGTTTTATTTATAACTAGCAAAAAATGACGGCTCGAACTTGCGGCTCGAACTGCGTCCCTCGCTTTGCGAAGCATGATGACAACTCGCAGTTTGAAAATTATAATATGTGATAAAGTTGTGAAGGGATTCTCTCTGGCAGTCACAGGGTCATAGAATAAACCTGGAGCCATATCAGGCTCATGGGCCTCCAGTTGGACTGTAGTGGTCTATGTTATATATATAGTTCTATATACACTCACTCAGTAACTGGCTTTCTATTGGCCTCTCTCTATTCACACATTACAGTCAAAAAATAGCAATCCTGTGCAGTGGTGGTGCTAGTGAATGGAGGGCCCCCTTGCACATCACTATCCCTTCTCCCTACAACTCCTCCTTCTCTCTCCCCCTCTTCTCTCTCCCTGTTGCTTCTATCTCTCTCTCTTCTCCCTTCTTTCTCTCTCTCCCTCTCTATAACTCTTTTGCCCTCTCCCATCTCTCTCCCTTTCTTCTGTCACTATTCCTCTCTCTCTCTGTCTCTCTCTTTTTCTTTCTTTCTCACTCTTCTTTCTCTCTCTAACTCTCCCTTCTGTCTCTCTCGCTCCCCATTCTCTCTCTCTCTATCTCTCCCTTTTTTCTCTCCCTCTCTCGCTTTTCTTTCTCTCTTCCCTCCCTTCACTCTCTCTTCCCTCTCTTTCTCTCCCTCTCTCTTTCTCTTCCCCCCTCTCTCTCCCCCTACCTCTCTTTCTCTCCCTCTCTTTCTCTTCCCAGCTCTTTCTCTCCCTCTCTGTCTCTCCCCCTCTCTATATCTCTCTTTCTCTTCCTATTTCTCTCTCCCTCTCATTCTCTCCCTCTCTCTCCATCCTCTCTGTCTCTCCCTCGCTCTCCCTCACCCTTTCTTTCTCTCCATCCTCTCTATCCCTCTCTCCCATCTTACTCTCCCTTTCTGTTTCCCTCCCTCTAGCTCTCCCCCTCTTTTTCTTTCTCTCTTTCTCTCCCTCTCTCTCCCTCTCTCTGTCTCTATCCCTCTACTTCTCGTACCCGCTCTCTTTCTCTGTCCCCTTCCTCTCTCTCCCTCTCCCCTTCCTTTCTCTCTCCCTCCCTCTCTATTTCCTTCTGTCTCTCCCTCCCCCTCCATCTTTCTTCCCTCACACTCTCTCCCCTCTCTCTCCCTCCCTCTTTCACTCTCTCTGTCTCCCTCTCTCTTTATCTCCTTCCCTCTCTCTTCCCCTTTCTCTCTCTGCCTCTCTCTCTTCCCCTCTTTATCTCCATCTCTCTTTCTCTTTCTCACTCATTAACTCTCTGTCTCACTCTCTTTTTCTCACTCTACCACTCTCTTTTCTCATTTCTCTCCATCTCTCTCCCCTCTCTTCTCTCTAATTTCACCCTTGTCTCCCCTCCCTACATTCCTTACCTGTGCGGCTCCTCACCCTGGCGGATCCTCCTCTCCTCCAAAGGACTCAAAAGCTATGCCACTATACACACACCGCACAGAGGTAGAAAAAGTCCATAGCTTGATCAGATCAACTTTCTATAAAAATTATTATCTGCTCTCTTCTAATAACTTAATGGGAGCTTAGATAGCAGAGGGCCATTACCATGCCGATAGTAGCTCCACCATTTTTCCTTGGTATACTCTTTTATGCAGAACAGTTAAACTTGTAAAAATCAGAAAAACACACAGCTTTGCTGGATTCTCATCATCCCCAGAATGGACACACTCTTGGCCTTACTCTGTAGAGACATATACTTTAGAATAGACAACCTCCAGTACTCACTTTATACACACATACACTACATTGTACCAAAAAGATTCATCTCAAATACAAAAGCGGAAGTAAACAATAAAGAATAACTGTACACAAAAAGTTTTACCCATAATCAAGGTTAGTTAGTCAAAATACTATATAGAGAAAGTGGAATTAAATCTTAATGAATCATACTGTCTCTTGTACTTTTGTACACTTTATAATGTATTGAATGTACTAATTTTACTTTACTGCAAACAGTTTTACAGAAAATCTAACCCATGATATTCTCATCACAGTTACTAACCCATTAATAAGCTTACCTAACCTATTTAAAACATTGAGCAATTTTTTTAAATTTAAACTTAACGCAAATAAAAGTGAACGTCTTAATGTCTCATTGCCCAAGCAACTGGAAAATTTGATGACCTTAAACCATCCCTTAAACCATCCTCGCATCATATAAAATACCTAGGTATTCATATCCCTAAATTTACTAAACATATATATGATGCCAATTACCCCATTATCTTTAAAGAAATATATTCAGCTCTTCGCACCTGGTCTTCATTAAATATATTGTGGTTTGGTAAAATACACGCCATTAAAATTAACACCTTCACTAAAATGCTATACCTTTTTAGGACTATACCATCATCGATAAATCTTAAAGACATAGCAAAATTACAAAAAGCAATATTTAAATTCATCTGGGACAAAAAGAAACCCAGAATAAATAGGGCGACCATGATAGCATCGAAACAGAAAGGAGGCTTAGCAACTCCTGACCTTCTACGATACTATAAGGCAGCGAGATTAGCCCAAATGGCTAAATGGTATATTAAGAGAGCCCCCCCAGTTTGGGTGGCGATAAAATGTCAAGTTTTATGTGACCAAAATATTCTCCTGAACCAAATACTATGGCTAAGCATTCATCAGAGTATTCATTTAAAATCACTTCCGATGTGTCTGAGTCACTCCATCGTACTATGGAAGCAAATCTACAAGAGAACTCCTCTACTACAAAATGGCTCATAGCTAACGCCATTGTGGCTACCCCATGCAGACTTACCAATCAATAAAAATACCCAATTAGCTTGGTGGATTAGAAGTCAGATAACCATTGTTGCAGATGTACTGTTAGAATGTCAAAACTGGTCTCCATCGGACTTTGGCATAAATCACTGATTGCCACACAAAGAATGGCTTAACCTGATGATGATTAGCACACAAGTGGGACAAACTGCAAAAAAAAAAAAAAAAAAAGGAAAGAGCATTGTTGCTTACACAACTCAAAAGGTAAAAAACCCTCACTATTCTTAATAACTACCTAAATGAACAGGCCAAGCCTAATAATTTGTCCTATAGGGCCCCCTGGGAGACTGAGCTCAATATTAGCCTACATGATGAACAATGGGGTATAATTATCAAAAAAGCAGCAAACTCCTCTTTAAACATTATATTGAAGGAAAATGTTTACAAAACTATCTTGAGATGGTACCTTACCCCAGCTAGACTCCATTGTTCAAATAGTCAGTTGGATGGCAATTGCTCCAGATGTTGCAACACCATAGGTTCCTTAAAACATATGTTATGGGATTGCCCCAAAGTTCAGCATATTTGGATGGCGACCTTTAATACCCTGGAGAAACTATGGGATACAATTATTCCTCAAAAACCAGAAGAGGCATTATTAGGCTTACCACTCCCAGGTCTTTCTAAAAATGCACAATTTCTATCAAATCAGATATTTCTGGCTACTAGAAGCATAATTGCAAAACATTGAAAAAAAATTGTTCCAGCCTTTGAGGAGGTTCTACGGAAGATCGAGTTTATTCGCTCCATGAGTGTCTTATCTGCTGAGATAGATGCAAAATACAGGAAATGGGTTCTTCTGCTGGGATATGTGGACACTGAGAGTTGGCCGCTGAGAGTTGACCGATGAGGTTGGTGAATGTGGAGCTTGAAAGAGGGTAATATCTTTCATTCTTTTTCTTCTTTCATTCTTCTTTCTTTTTTTTTTTCAATAATGTTTTTATTGACAACATAAAACAGAGAAAGAAAGATTAACCTCTTCATGCCATGATATATAAGATGTTGGTGTAAAAAATATAAATAGATAAGCATAGTAAGTGATTGTACATTAATGATTCCCATGTGAGCAACACCACTAACCAGTTTCCGTTTTCTACAATAATAAAAATACAAAAAAAAGAAAAAGGAAAAAAAAAAAAACTTGAAACAAAACCAAGAGTAAGTAGGTGAGGGAAAGGGAAGAGATGAGAGGTGATTTAACCTTCAATGTATTCATTTTCAGTTCCCCTTTTTCATTTTCCCCTTGTCCAACTTCTTAAAGCCGATTCAATAAATGCAGACCATGTCAACTCACATTTCAGTCTGGTCTCCAGTAAGGGCTCCAGGCCCTGCGTCTCCCGACCAGCCCGTCTCGGATTCATTCTTCTTTTTATATTTTCTTTTATTTTTTATTGTTAGAATATTGCTCAGTATTACATTAGAAATACTATGGAAAAGTTAAGTGTAGTTCTTTAACAAAAACAAAAAAGAGTGAGAAAGAGTTGCAGTAAATGTGTTTATTACAAGCTGTAAAGTGTCATACTACAATGTTTTGTATTCTTTCATAATGAAGACATGTTCAAATGCGTTGTAACCTACTTTTCTCATAATAAAAAAGAGTTAAAAAAGAAAAAAAGAAAATCTAACCCAATGTACAGAGTCTATTTTGACACTTTTTATTTTCTGTAATGAATCTCAATAACTCATGTTGTAAACACCATTTGCTTGGAAATATCCCTTTATGAGTAAAAAAAACACTATCCATAATGCATTTTGCTTCTATAATATATTTTTTCAATACACTGAGAACACAAAAATAATTTAGGAAGAGATAAACAGGAAATAGTTGAGGTTTCACAACATGAAACAATAGTGTGACATTATGCAATTTTTAAAGCATTTCAATTTTCCCTTGGGCACCCTGTTAGGTTACAAAACAAAGTCACAAAAAGAATGATGAATACCTGAGCGAAACCAAGGGACAAAAGCAGCATTAATGTTGTCCTAGTGGTTGCCAAAGAGGTGATGGACCCAAATGACAGACGTGGAGATAGTGAGTAGAGAATTGTATTCAATCTGATGTCAGGGGCAGGGGGCAGACAAGAGTATCTAGTAAACAAGCAAGAGGAGGCTGCTGGTACCATGCTAGAGAATAGTAAAGTCATCGCCTAAGGTCAAACCCAAAACTTAAAAGAGTACAATACAATCTAGAAGCAAATCCATAGTACAAATGTCCTTGCTCGGGAGAAGCTTAGAGGGATAATTGACATTTTACAGTCGAGGCATTCGTGTTAAGATTGATGCCACCTGCGCCAATTGAGGATGTCGCTCTTCCTCATCGTAGGGGACTTACTCTGCTGCAGTAGCATATCAAGTCACTCAGCATTGACACATCATATGTATAGGGCAATCAGAAGTGACAAAACTTGTGTACAGACACAGAGGAATGACAAGGGTAGGTGGAACAATTCAGCTAATTGAATCAACAAATCAACTAAAAATGGAAACAAACTAAGAAACAAAATATCACAGATGCATTGCCAAAGATAAAGGATTGATTCTGATATGTCCCAGACAGGGATACAGAAAAGGTAAGTTGGGCACTGTGGATTTCACCAATAGACTGATGATATGCACATCATCCCTGGGCACCATACTGGACATGTGCATGTGAGTGGCTCACCCCACACATCAACCCAGACTAATGCACCATAATGTTTGTCACAACTCAGGGGAGGTGAGGCTTCAGGATTAACTGCCTTGGATACAGTAATCCTCCCTTGGACCATGGACTGGATGGGCTTTTTGGTGACCAGCTTCTATTTCCATCATAAGGCGTAACAGTAATCAAGGGGTTAAACATAACAAAACAGAGGTTATAACCACTAAATAAAAGTCAGAACACCATTATTATGTTCCTTAGAGTTAATTTCATCACTGGGTAAATTTCCCTTCTAAACTAGTTAACTCACGTATACTATTTGGATTTCCTGTCTACTGCAAGATAATCCAATCAGACAAATTGTTAGCAAGATGCACAGTTCATTATTCAAATTTATTGTTTCTGGTGATTTAATTAGTAGTTACTGTAAATGTGATCGGGGAGAGGAATAGCAAGTGACTACAACCCTTTTTAGGTAGTGGTAAGGGGAGTAATTAGGGCCTCCAGGTGGGACATCACTGGGCCAATCTCAGAGAAGCCTACCTCCCAATGTAACGTCAATGAAGAAAATGGAGAGGACATGGAGAGGTTTTCAGTGGTGATCATCAAGTTGCCTATACCGGATCTTGTAATGTATCGCAACAATCATTCAGTTAATTGGACCTGGACTCTGGTTATAAGGCAGTCTATAATCTCTACATCTATCTCTTGGGTCCATCACCAGCGTTGCAGATGCCTGAGGAAGCTATGCTAGAAGACACATAAATATCTGATTTGTGCTTTTCTCTTTATTTGCTGATAGAGATAGACCTTCCATTTGCCAAAGGGAGCATTAATAATATTTTTTTTTAAATCTGTGAACCACTTCACTGCTAGGAGAATATGTATCACCAAGGTTTAACCACTTGATTTGGGCTTTCTAGCAGAACAAAATGGGTTTTAGGTTTGAATAAGCTCAACAATGCCTTGTAGGTCTTCAAATGGAATTTAAATGGGGGAGAGCCCCACACAGTTTTACACACATTGCAATAAATAATACGATTTGAAGCAAAGGGCTGGAGTGCAGGAAAAGCCACCTTCATTGCCTCCTTGGTATACACTAAACTGCTTCTCCATTACTTACTCAATCTATAATAAGCTTTCATAATTGATCCATATTGGAAGCTTGTTGTATATAAAACACTTCCAGTGATCACTTAGTTAGAAATAATTTTTCTTCAAGGAAGTTGCCACAAACTTCCTACCCAACTGTGCCATTATGATGATAATAGTGTCCATGCCATTTAATAGAACTAACAATATATGTGTATATTCTAAATAGAATATAGATAAGAGCCATAAAAAGCCACAAGGATCTCCCAACATTTCCCAAGAATGTATGTCTGCAAAAGAATGACTGCAGGACTGAACAACAAATAATAAAATGTTTCCCGGGTACTTGATATATGTGATGTGGCGGTGAAATATGGCCACTATTTGTGTTCCCAAATGTAGACGTGATGAGTGAGATGATGTTTGTATGTTTAGGGGCACATTACAGCCTATGTGAGTGAGAAATGGTAAATATGTTATGAGTGCCATGTTTTGGTGTTGCTATTTAATCAGGTAGTTTGTCTTTAATTGTTTTCTGCGTGTTGCAGCATGGCATTTCATATTGGCATGTGCATGACCATTACAACATATGATAAAGAAATATTCATGTTTAAATGCATTATTATTATTATTGGGGATTATTGTGCAAGTAGTTGCATTCCAAAATATGTTAAGTGGTGAAGGGGCTTGTGTACCTCAATGAAGCTGTGAGCGATACCATGTAGGGCCAGTGTAGGTGGATACGTCATAGCAGAGACGTCAGACAAATCCCAGTCCACTAGAGAAGCAACTACTAACCCACTACAGTGTCACCTGTCATATTAATTTTAGGCCCTCAGGGGAATGTTCATACTCCACAGTATCACTACTTGGACTTGGCCTGCATATTAACTCTTTATTATTATTAGATTTGATATTTAGTATTATATGATATCTAATGCTATTATTCCTTTTTATATATATTGATCTATTGCATGTTAACTAGTGCTCAGTAGTTTACATCTATAGGAATGTGACACTAATGTGATGCATGTGGATGGCCCATAACCCCAACCATTGAAAACACACTGACATGGTTAGAACGGTATAACAAAGCTTTATTTTATACACAGAGCACAATCAGAAATCTTCAAGACTGTGCATTATTATCATGGGTGTGGTGTGGGCAGATCCCGAGAGAGCAAGAGGCTATTACTGGGAAAAAAGGGGATACCTACAGGGAATAATGTTGTAGTCTACAATAAGCATGATGCATGGCACCTACCAGGGTCACATGCGGTCACTACATCACTGCAACCGAAAAATAGGATTATCACAAATCACTCCATTTAATTGAAAAAAATATTAATGTGCATAGCACTTACAACTTCTCTGGATCTGCTCAATGAAACAGATGATTCAACCTCTGGCAACCCCCTGGGGTGTAATACAATCAGTTTCACACATACAGTGTGGTAAAAAAAAAAAGAGAAAAAAAGTGGTCAACTAAAAAAGGCAGTACTCTGGGATAAAAAAAACTAATCAATAGGCATGTACAGTACAGTGCTAAATACTGTAACTGTAACAATACATCAACTCACCTGATTCCCATCTGCAAGTATTACTAACTTTTAGCTAGGTCTCTGGATAAACAGCAATATGGGAAAATACCCATTAATATGGAGAGGACACAAAAGTCAGCAGCCAGGTTCACTGTTATTTACATCCGACCCAAGGATCTGCTCTCAGACTGATATTGAGATCAGGATCACATGCGTCACTAGTGCATATATTAATGCTGTCTGCCATTAACATGCCATTGTGAGACTTTGGAAGTCTACCGCTATAGCTGTATTAGTCTACATTTTCAGCTAACAACAATCATGTCTGAGATATCAGGCTATATAGTTACACAGTAATTAAGGTGGAAAAAAGACTTTCAGTCCATCAAGTTCAACCTTTTAAGATCTCCTCTGATCAACAATATGCAGATTAAATATTAATTAATTAGTTGTTAATTAATTATTAATCAATTATTTAATTATATTTTTTATTTTATTTTTAATTATTAATTAGTCCAGAGGAAGGTAAACAGAAAAAAAAAAAACAAGTGAGACCTAGCCAATCGCCTCAAAGGAAAAAAAAAATGAATTTCTTCCTGACCCCAGATACTGGAGATCGGATTTTTCCCTGGATCATTACTGTCTCTCTAATTATCCATGATAACCCTGAATTCCCTTCTTAATTAAAAATAAATTCAGTACCCTTTTAAAGTTATCCATCGAATCCTCTGTCACCACCTCCCTTAATAGAGAATTCCACAGATTAACCACCCTTACTGTGAAGAACCCTTTTCTTTCTTAAGGTGGAATCTTTTTAACTTCTAACCTCAAGGGATGTCCTCTTGTCAGTTGAAAACCTCTTGGCACAAAAAGCTCACTTGACAAATCTTTATACTGACCCTGGATGTATTTATATAAGGTAATCATATCTCCTCTTAGATGCCTTTTTTCTAGATAAAATAAGTTTAATTTGGTTTGTCTTTCTTCATAACTTAGCCCCTCCATTCCCCTTATTAGTTTTGTTGCCCTCCTCTGTACCTTTTCCAGCTCTAAAATGTCCTTTTTATGAAATGGTGCCCAAAATTGTACTCCATATTCCAAATGAGGGCATACTAGAGATTTGTATAGTGGCAGAATTATATTTGCTTCCCTTGCTTCTATACCCTTCTTAATACATGCTAATATTTTATTTGCCTTTGCAGTTGCTGCTTGGCTTTGAGCACTGTTACCTAGGTGGTTTTCCACAAGCACTTCCAAATCCCTTTCCATATCTGATACCCCTATATTTGCTTCATTAAGATTATAAATTGCTTGGCTATTTTTCCTTCCCAGATGCATAACTTTACATTTATTCATATTAAATCTCATCAGCCATTTAGATGCCCATTCGTCAATTGTATGTAAATCCCTTTGGAGGGAAAGCACATCATTATCTGATTTAATTACCTTGCACAACTTTGTGTCATCAGCGAAAATGGAGACACCACACTCCAATCCTACCTCTAAGTCATTAATAAATATGTTAAAAAGGAGAGGACCTAATACTGAACCCCGAGGAACCCCACTTATCACATTAGTCCAATTGGAGTATGTTCCATTTACAACAACCCTTTGCTTCCTGTCTTTTAGCCAGCTCTCAATCCATGAGTAGATATTTACTGCAATTCCTGTATCTCTTAGTTTGCACAGTAGTCTCCCATGTGGCACTGTATCAAAAGCCTTTGCAAAATCCAAAAAGACTACATCCACTGAGTTGCCTTGATCCAG
Organism: Discoglossus pictus; assembly: GCA_027410445.1. NCBI lineage: Eukaryota > Metazoa > Chordata > Amphibia > Anura > Alytidae > Discoglossus > Discoglossus pictus. Next base: position 262,620,107 of record CM050168.1, on the reverse strand, counting down.
GTTCCTACTAACCTCCTCATAGAAACAAATTAGATTTGTTTGACATGACCTATCCCTCATAAATCCATGTTGACTCCTACTTATAATCCTGTTCAAATAGACATATTCTTGTATATTATCCCTTATTAACCCTTCTAAAAGCTTCCCCACTACAGAAGTGAGGCTCACTGGTTTATAATTCCACGGATTTGCTCTAGCTGCCTTTTTAAATATAGGTAACACATCTGCTTTTCTCCAGTCACCTGGTAGAGACCCTGTGTTGAGTGAATCTTGAAAAATTAAATATAATGGTTTGGCTATTACAGAACCCTATAGCTTCCTTCCTCGCCTTCTTCCCATTAATATACTAATAAATATTTTAGGGTTAGTCTTCTCTTTTGCAATTCATTTTTCATTTTCTATTTTAGCCAGTCTAATTGCCCTTTTGCAAGCCTTGTTGATTTCCTTGTACTCCATTAAAGCAGTCTCTGTCCCCTCTTGTTTGTATAATTTAAATGCCTGTTTTTCACTCCGTATCTTGATCTTTAAATCATTGTTAAGCCACATTGGATGTGATTTACTCCTTTTATTTTTATTCCCACATGGTATATGCCGATGTGTATGTATATTTAGTAAGGATTTAAATGTTGTCCACTTGTGGTCAGTGTTTTTACCTGCCAGTTCTCTTTCCCAGTCTATATGTTGTATTGCTGCCCTTAGACTGTTAAAATCTGCCCTTTTAAAATTAAGAGTTTTTGTTGGCCCCTTAAAATTTAGTTTTTTTAATTAATATCAAATGAGACTGTGTTGTGATCACTGTTTCCCAAAGGTTGCCCTATTCCAACATTTGATACCATATCAATATTATTTGTGATGACTAAATCTAAGATAGCTTCATTTCTAGTAGGCTCTCCCATTATTAGAACTTGCCTGTGCTTAGCTGCATTTCCAATCTGTAACAATAATTGTATTTCCTCACTTTCAGCTATATTTGGGGGTTTATAGCATACTCCAACTAATATTCTTTTGGAATTTGCTGCTTCGCTATTTAACTCTACCCACAAACATTCAACTTTATCACTAGGTCCACCATAAATATTTTCTCTGACTATAGGCTTAAATTATGATAGCTTTAAGATTGTGGGGGCTACGTGTTAAGGGGAGCTGTCATTGAAAGAATGTCTACCTGAGAGGCACTGGGAAAACATTACACCTCATACATTTCCTCCACAATACTTGCAGATGCAGGAGATGCCTTCATGGACCTGAATTGTACCTAAAACAAAACAAATGAAAGAAAAAAGAAACCTAAAACATAAGGCGTGAAAAAATAATAGGGACTGCAGCATCTCTTCTAAAAAGCATTCCTCAGTGACCATCAATTGGTCTTCAATATCTGTCCACAGAGAAGAGGACCATGGACCATGTGATGGGAGGTAGCCATCTGCAAACAAAATATCATTATCACATAGGCCCAGATCCAAAACTCTGTAGCCAGGCTAGATAAGGTTAACATTGTGACCAATAGATTGTCACTGAGGAGTGCTGTTGAGAAGGCACCAAACATATGTGCAGCCCCTACATCCTCCTCCGCCTAGCATCAGGGCCCCAATCCCCCATCTCCTTCGTTGTGGTGAGGGGGCAGGGTGAGGCCACGGCAAGAGCAGTGGTGTTGCTGGTGGCGGTGGCCTTGGCGGAGGCATGAGGGGAAGAGAGGAGAGACCGGGCTGCAGGTGTTCAGGTGAGGCCTCCAGGGTAGAGAAGGCGGGGCTGGTGGTGGCGGCCAGTATGCTTCACTGGTTAGAGGAGGAGGAGATGGGGTCAAGCCCTGCTGGTCCCTCCAGTAAGAGGGCCCTGGTGAGATGCTTAGTCTCTGGAGGAGGGGGACAGAGGGGTCAAATTCTCCCGGTGTGGCAGATGGTCCTGCTGATGACCCCACTGCCCAGGTGACATCCTCCTTCTCCAAAACAGGGCCCTTGGATCCACTTCTTTCCTCTTCTGCCTGCGCTGGTTCCTGCTGGGTGGGGGCTTACTTATCGACTCCCTGCTCCGATAGAGGCGACGCCCCCACCTCTGGCTCACCACTGGACCCAGTCCTTGATGCTGAAAGGGAGAAAAGAAAGGTATATGTTATTAGAATGATGTATAATACATTGTTTTGTGTTCATTCCTAACCATTTGACATCTAACCTTGAACCTGCATAATACTCCAAATTGCAACTCAGATTAGCTATAATTTGCTAGATGTGATCTATTCATTGGTTCTTGATCTTGATTGCTCTTGGCTCCTCATGCTATCTTGATTCCGGCTGCATTCTGTAACTGCATAGGCTACATTACAATATGCATGAACTCTTGTTGTAGTGCCAACGAATGACAGTGACATGTTATCTTTATGGATTTAATGACGCATCCATCTATCCCGTGTTAATTCCATAGAGCTGACATGTCAGTGTCCTTGTTGGTCATCATGTACATGTGTAGTGTGTGTGATGTACATGTGGTGGCATTTTGGTGTATGTTATATTCACCTGACATGAAGGCTGGATCCTGCTGTGCCACCAGGGCTGAAGCTCCAGTGGCGGGAACCTGTGTGAGAAGCTCCTTGGTCACCCTCTCCCGCTCATTATAACACACAGTCACTCGGGGGCCACCACTTGGTACAGCAGCTTGCTTGTCCTCCTTGGCCATCATCCTCCTCACCTTGGCCCTGATGTCATCAAAGCGGTTCTTCACAGACCTCACATCCCTTTCCGCTGTTCCCACTGTTATTACTGCGGCTGCTATCTCCTTCCATGCCTGGGCCCTAGGGCCGGGCCTAACTTCCCTCCCCCCGCAAGGATAACCGGCGTCCATGAATGGCACCAAGGAGGACCACATTCTCCTGGTGCATATAGTTTAGGGCCCTATGCTTGCCTTTAGCCTCTTGCCCTCCCTACTGTGGATGGGGATCCTTAGCTCCTCCGCCACTCTCCTCTCATTTGCTCTCCACCTCCTCCATCACTCTTCTACTCCTCCTCCACCTCCTCCACTCCTCCGCCACGCTCCTGCTCCTCCTCCTCCACTTCCTGCTCCACCTCCTCCAACTCCTCCTCCAAATCCTCCACCTCCTCCTCTCTTTCGCCACTCCTCACCTCCTCCTACTCTCCTCCACCACTCCCCAGGGCCACCTCTCTCTCCTCGCCTCTCCTCTTCTCCTCTTCCCTGCCACTCCACTCCTCCCCCTCCTCTCTCCTCTCTCCATTACAGTCCCAAAAATAATATAACGATAAATACAAATAAGTGTCTCTGTATATATATATATATGATGGGGTAAAAGTGTGTTTTATGTGTATTTATTAACTGGTTGGGGATGGGATGGGTGTGTGTATATCGAGTGACCTAGCTCTATGTGTATCTATGTGCGTAATTTAATTTATGTGTATTCGTATTATGTGTAATCTGTAAATATGTGTAATCAAAGATTAAATGTAAAATCACAAATAGATGAATATAAAATAACAAAACCGCAATATATTGCTCTGAAAACTCTCCTACTCTCTCTCACTCAGCTCAAAGCACCAACTCCGGCACCTGCGTGCTACTTCATCAGAATCTACAACAGTCAATGCATCGGCGGGTGGAATGCAACTTTATAATCTCTCTCGGCTGGACCGATTTCTATTGGCTGAGAGGCCTGCATGGCACTTCGTAATACCATGATTGGATCGTAACTGTGGACAAGGGAAGGGTTTATGGGCTTGAGGCCTCGGCCTGTAACTTGTGCCCTTGTTCAATTGAATAGCATCGGATTTGTAGCAGACTGTGAGCCCGCAGCAGGCCCACAGACATACAGCCTATATACCGCGAAATTTGCCCTTCGAGGCTCATAGTATTGATATACCACATGTTGTAAGAAAACAGTGGAAGGTCTTGAAATGTTTGTTCATAAATATTGCACTTATTCCTAACAATGACTAATTTGTGCATCCACAGGAAATTGATATTGCTTATTCCATACACCGATAAAGCAATACAGCTATAACAGTAAAGAAATCTTTTAATACTAATTTTCAAATATCACCATGTATTTTTACCAGGCATAATTCAGAGAATTCTGAGAATTTATCAAAGATAAAACATCTGGAAATTTGAATATTGAGGCAAATCTAAATAGATCCTTGGTATATATGTTAATTGTAAATAATACCAGAAATTATATAAAAAAAGGATTGATACCTAAAATATTCTGGACTATTCTATTCAAGGAATAGTCATGTTTTAAGAAACGTATGATTATTAAGGAAAATTACTCCTTTGAGCTCTAAGTAGAAACAAGTTATTTTCTCACAGAGCTTGAAAACTATATATCATGATATCTTTTTACCAGTGCCCCTGCCTAGTGCCTTTGTACCCCTCCTTTCCCCATTACATGGTACAGTTCTATAAAATGGAAGGTGCCCAGTGTAGAAAGTTACAGGGATGATGAGAGAATATCAGACAGGGAAAGTCAAGTGAACAGCAAATGGGGAGGCAGTAAGTAAGAATGAAGGATAAAGAAAGTAAAGGGATTGATGCAGAAGAGGGAAGTGAAAGTGAAGACTAAGGGCCAGAAGCTAAAGGCTTTGATAGGCAGTCAGCATGGAAAGGACAAGGAAGTGTTAAGAATAGACCCAAGGGGCTGGCAGAGAGAAGTTCGGATGTTGAAGCAAAAAACAGACAGGCTATGGAAGGGGCAAGAATATGAAAAGAAAGGAGTGAGGATTTTGCAAAGTGAAAATAGAGGAAGAGTAAGAGATCAGGACAGTGCAGTTCCAGGGATTTACAGGAATGGCTAAGGAATAAAAAATGATTGAAGGAGTATGCAGAGGCGAGATACACTACACAACAGGACTTGGGGATGGAGAGAGAAGTGGAAAGTCATTGGGTTCAGCCTGGTAATACAAAGACAGATTATACAAATCCCTAGTACACCCTTATTTGGAATATGGAGTACAATTTTTGGCACCACTTCATAAAAAAGACATTTTAGAGCTGGAAAAGGTACAGAGAAGTTTAATAAAAACTAATAAGGGGAATGGAGGGGCTAAGTTATGAAGTAAGACTAAACAAATGAAACTTATTTTCTCTAAAAAAAAGGTGTCTAAGAGGAGATATGATTACCTTATATAAATACATCCAGGGTCAGTATAAAGATTTGTCAAGGGAGCTTTTTGTGCCAAGAGGTTTTCAGCTCACAAGAGAACATCCTTTGAGGTTAGAAGTAAAAAGATTACACCTTAAAGAAAGAAAAGGGTTCTTCACAGATAGGGTGGTTAGTCTGTGGAATTCTCTACCAAAGGAGGTGGTGACAGCGGATTTGATAGATAACTTTAAAAGGGAACTGGATATATTTTTAATTAAAAAGGGCATATGGCTCCACGGGCACAATAATCCCTGCCATAATCAGTTCCCTAGTGAGCTGTATCCTTCAGGGACAAGAGTCTCTTTAGGATTTAGTTTGAAGAAAATGCCTTACTTCCTATCGTACTTGTTGAATTTTTATATGTATTTCTATACTTTGTAGTTGGAATGCTTCTAATATCCATTAAGAAGTAAGTTTCAGTGCTTGTACTAAGCCATAATAAAATGTATCTCCAAGGTTGTTTTCAGAGTTGAAGAAGAAACAAGAATACAATTAAACAAAATGTGTATGTTTGAGTAGAAATAAAACAGTAGTGGGTCACAGGGGAAGATGTGTGGAACTTGTGTTTTCTGATTAGACAATATTGTTTGTAAGAAAAAGCTTGTGATTGTTCTACAAGGAGTTTACTGATTAACTAATATTGTTTGCAGAACCTTGTAAAAAAACCTCACAAGGATGTGTACAAATGTATGCCTCAGTGCTTGACACTAAATTTGTCCAAATGAAGACTAGAGAAAAAAATGATGAATTTCATAATACATCTTTATTATAGCCTATTAATAAAAACGGAGAAAATGTTGAATAAAAAGCACTATAAGAAACTAAAAATCATTGATGACTTGTTAGCTGTAAGGCGTCTAATTTTGCGGCTTTTTCAGTAGTGAATATATTGCACCAGTCAAAAGAAATATGGCTTATTTAATGACTTATATTCCTATAATGATCTAGTAATATAGAATCTTAGTATTTGTTTGTTGGTGTATCAGCTTTCTTTAACAATACAAAGTGAGATATATATCTCACTGTTTTAGTGAACACATTGCCTTCCTCATGCTTATAAATATTTTACAGATAAACCTCCCTTTTAAAAGTCTATGCTTTTCATGAGATAAAGAGAGGGAAGGAGGCAGGGAGAGGGGGAGGCAGGGAGGGAGGCAGACAGAGAGAGTGAGGGAGGGAGAGAGAGGCAGAGAGGGAGAGAAAGAGAGAAAGGAAGAGAGAGGAAGGGAGTGAGAGAAATGGAGAGAGAGAGGGGGGGAGCAAGAGAGACAGAGAGCACACAGAAATCAGAGAGAGGGCAGAAAGAGAGAAAGCATACAAACATAGAGAGGGCACAGAGAGAGAGTGCATAGATAGATGGGGGCTCACTCAGAGGGAGAGGTTGCAGTGAGAGAGACAGAGGGCACACAGAGACAGCACAGAGAGAGAGAGGGCAGAGACAATTTAACATAAAATATGACACACAAATTCTAAGAAATACAGTTATTACACTGCATTCTGGGAACCTGAGCAGGGCCATGCAAACGTGCCCACAAAGGCTTTGCTCTTGTAATCCATTACCATTTTAAACATGACTTCCTTTAAGCATATGCCTGCTGTGTTTCACAGCTTTGAGTAAAGTGCAGGATGGATTATACACAAGCTAGGAATCCCACCCATGTACAGCTGTTTCAATGTTACTACCTCTCATCTGCGTGGGGCTGGTTCCTGGCTTGTGTAGTAGATTTTTTGAGAAGGTAGTTTACCACAACAATCATATATATGTACCGTAGTTTGATAGATAATAAACTGAGCTGTGTTTGATATTAAATTAAATTACATTATTTAAATTAAAACCAGTTCACCTATTTAATTTGACTTACCCGCTGCCATATTAATGATGGGTTAATATGCCAGTAATATTAAAAAGCACATGAAGTACTTTTTAAATTCTCTCAGAGTAGGTTGGAGGAACGGGGGGAGGAGAGGCTCAAGGAGAGAGAGGGTGGGAGAAAGAGGGGAGACAGAGGGAGGAGATGGCTTTGCACAAGGAGACTGGGATTGCAAGTCACTACAATGCAAAATGTTAGAAAATATCCCTCTATTTGAGACACTAATGGTACATTGAGGCTAGATTGTGTCCCTGGTCTTGGACAGCTCTGGTCCAGCTCATGTATTTGTGTAAACAACACTGGTCTAGATTCATTATTTACATAATTTTAAATATAAATAAAAATATATTTTTATATATATATATTTCAAATTATGTATATGATGAAACAAAAAAAATGTTTTAAAATGAAATTAATTAAACAATTATTAATTTTTGAATTGATTTAGTTGTCATTATTAAACCTCATGCAGGATTTCGACTATATCCCTTTAAGACAAATGTGTTAAGGAAGCATATACAGCTGCTAATTTCTCCAGAAGCTTCAGAAATAGGGCAAGAAGTTCTCAGGGGAATCCATTGTCTTGGAAACCACTTCAAACCAGGGGCTTAAGGGACTTCTCAAGCCCTACATTTACATTATGCACTTTTGAAGAAATTCATAATGGGCAATTATTTTTTTTATATAAATATCAGCTTTGCATTTATTAAAGGGCCACTATAAACACTGATACTGACTATGAGTATAATTAAAGTGCTAAATATGGTTTTTAGTTAGAAAAAAAATGTTGCTGTTTGTCTTTGCACAAAACAAATTATTATTATCCATAAATGCTGTATGTTATGGTGAGAAAATATCGGAAAAGGCGGATAAGACACGTGTGGAAGTTGCTTATTGTAATGTACTGTAACATGCTTGTACAATATAACTGGACATTTTGTATCTTCTCAGTGCCTTCATAAGGAGAATTAAAGAAAAATACAAAAATAAATAAATTTGCTGATTTTGCTGGATTGTGGAGGATGCATAATACACTGATGGGATGTGTGCATATGAGAGGGCATTACCATCTCTGGAGAGCAATGCTTGTATACCCTGATGTAAGAGTTTTGTCTGTGGCCTTCACTTATCCATAACAGAGGCGGAGCTACCGCCGGTGCAACCGGTGCAAGGCACCGGACTCTGAGCCTTTGAGGGACCCAGTGCTGACCCTACTGTGGCCCTCCTTGGCCCCTAGCTCCCCCCACCCCTCGGCCCTCCTTGGCCCCCATCGCCCCTCGCGGCTGTCCACGGCATTCGTGGCCCTCCTCAGCCCCCATGGCCCGTCTTCACCCCAGGCAGGTAAGAGAATAGTTTGTGTGTGTGTATATATACATATATATATATATATATTTATTTATAGTTTCATATATATGTGTATGGGGCAAATTCTTTTTTTGCACCAGGGCCCACCATGCACTAACTCTGCCACTGATCCATAAGGTTATATTGCCAAAGATACTGGAGTGTTACTATATTTATCTGACCTCTCTGCTATGACCTACCGATCTTAGGTGATCCTACATGGTAAAGTTCACAGCTTCATTGAATGACATAAGCCCCTTCAACACAGCAAGGTAGCAATCCAGAAGGGGGATCCAACTCTTAGGAACTAATATAATTAAGACTTAATGGATTCCTCTACTTATAAACACATACTTCAAAAGGTCTGATTTTACCAAATTTTTTTTTATGTCCATGGCTTACCCTGCTGCTAATGTTGTTAGTTTGTTCACAAACAAATGATTTTTTTTTCTTACTACGTCCTTTCATTGTTTTCTATTAACCTTATCTGACACTTGGAGGTCAAGACTTGGATATGACCTCCTTCAGTTCTACTGAAATGGTCTGCATTCTGAAGTGTAAATCACAAGAGACAACGATGGACCCGGAGGCTGCACAGGTTACCTGGGTCAGCACGTAGCGTCACGTGACCCAGCGGAGCCTGTAAGGCAAGCAGCCAATCAGGAGCGTCGGGGGCGGGACTTCCGCCCATGTTTCGCGCGTCGGGAAGAGCAGCGCGGTCTCCAGCCTGAAACGGAAGGAGGTCTGAGGCCTGCACAATAAAGTTATAAAGTAGGACATTAATCACTGAGAATCGGTCCCCAGCTGAACAGCACATAAGGGGCAGTGTGCAAGAGATCTGAGTGTGTGTTTTGTGTGTTTTTTCCTGTTCGTTGGTGTCCGTTTTTCTGTCCGTTTTTGTGTGTGTTCTGCTTGGGCTGATATGGATGCTGAGGAGTTAGCCAAGGGGTCAGGTGGGTGCAGGACAGGCTGGGACCACCCATGCCTTCTGCAGTAGGCCCTCATTACATTGTACAGGCTCAGCCTGTAGTGGCTGGTGGCCTAGTCAACAACAGAGGTGCCAGCGGGCTATCCCCCCATCCCACCGGTGTAGAGCCATCAGACCCCCGTCCATCAGAGAGCAAGGCCAGGAGAGGAAAAGGGGATACGGGGCAGGGCAGCCAGGACCCCATACCCCTAAGGCAGGAGAGAGCTGGGCCCACGGGCGGTGAGGGTGAGGGCCTAGAACTCCGGCCACCACCAGTCACTTTGCCCAAAGGGTCTCGGCCGTGGCAAAGGGCAAGGAACACCCCTCTACCGCCCCGTAAACGGGGTGCAGGGGGAAATAGAAAAGCTGGGAACCCTAAAAAAGCTCCTACAGATTCTCATTGTGCCGACCATGTGGTCCCTTCTGTTTCTCGTGCTAGCAGCGCTTCTAGTGCTTTACAGGGACGCAGCCGCAGCGGGGAACTGGGCATGGCATCGACACGAGAAAGAAGGAACAGAGTTGTCAGCGAGATGAACAGCCAAGACAGCATGGTAGTGATTGACAACGTGCCGGTGACAGCGGCAGTGGCGAGGCAGGTGTGCCCCACTAGAGCTAAAAAGACCACAAGCACTGCTATTCACCCACACCCCCTTAAGAAGACAGAGAGCTGAAACTGAGGGCGTTACAGTTATGCAACAGCGAAAGGTGACTAATCCCGACCCACAGGTAGACCTTATACCGCCACAAGAAGTCTCAGGGGAACCCGTACAGAGGGCAGCAGAGTCTGCGGCGCTAGCTTACTCCAGCCACGCAAGAATATGTGACCATGACCAGTCCTCAGGGGAGGAGCAGACGGTATGGGCACGGGCATGCAGGTCACGGAGAGCTAGTGACTGTTCCTCTTGCACCCACAGGTCCAGAAAAGAGATCAAGAAAGAGGAGCAGGAGGTCCTGCCGATGCAGTTGTTCCTGCACTGGATCAGAGAGGGGACGGAGCCCGCGGAGGGCCAGACGGTCAGAGTCCCCGGTGCGTCAGGAAAGATGCAGGCACAACTTGTTGTCGGTTTCCACTCCGAGGCTTCCAGAAGCAGGTGAGCTCACGATGGTGGGTCAGATAAAGGATACAGGGAAATGTGAACCCCTACACACAAAGGCAGCGTTTTTTGGGTCTCTTAAGACCCTCTCAGCCACACACAACATTGCAGTGAGCAAGCAGGAAATGGGTGCGTGGATAGGGTGCTTAGCGAGGAGAGCGTGGGCCGATCAATCCACCAGCAGGGCAGCGGGGCAAGTTGCGCCAGCCGGGGTAATGGTGGCAACTGGGCCCTCCGAGGCGGGGGTTTTCCCGGGTCCGCAAGCAGGCAGCACCAATGCAGCGGTTACCGATGCAGCCATGAGACCAATTGTCTTGTGCTCATTGGACAACTTGGGGGCGCATCTTCCCCAGGAGGTTAAGGAAAACATTTGGAGGAATTTGTTGAGTTGTTCTCTCTTTTTCCCATGTTCAGACAACTGGACCTGGTCGAGAGGGGCCTTCGGGAGGGAGATGACCGTAGTTAGTCATTTAGGCGTCTTCGTAGGACTTTCGACCCCTGGCTCCAGGCCTTCTCCATCATGGCCTGCGTGCTATGTGAGCGACATCCCCAACAAAGTTCAGGATTGTTTGTCTACATAGACGAAATTCGCAATGCCCACAAAGTGTACGGGGGCATGGCGTGGTGGCGGTATGATGAAGAATTCACCCAGTATTTGGCATCCAGGCCAACGATGGCATGGAGTGACAAAGCTGTGGCATACTGGTTGAATATTATGACAACTATGCGCGTCATGCCGCCCTTTCGGAGCAGGTCCGGTGGAGCCAGGGGCCACACCCCCACCGTGGCCACGGGTCTCAAGACCTGTTATGCCTACAATGAAGGGGTCTGTAGATGGGCCCCGAATTGCTGGTTTTAAGCATGCGTATTCTACCTGCAGCGGCGAACGCCCCCTCGCTAGATCTGCCAGATCTAAGGAAGGGGGCAGATCAGGAGAGCCCCCTGCAAAAGGGCAAGATGCCCATATGCCTCCCCGCCATGCTGCCGTGGCTGAGACGGTATGGTAGTGTGCCGGGCAATAACGCCGCAGCTCGCCTCCTGGAATCGGGTTTCCAGGAGGGTTTCCGTATCCCATGCGGCACAGAGCTGCTAGGATACAAGGCACCAAACTTGCGGACGCTAAGGGAATTCCCGGGGGTAGCGCCGAAAAAAGTTCAGACCGAGGTCCAACTGGGTAGGATGGCGGGTCCATTTGCTTCCCCTCCTATTCAGGATTTGGTCGTTTCCCCCCTCTCCCATCCCAGGGGGCGGTCGATCAACGACTGGATTGCAAAAGACCAGTGGACACCGAAGCGGCGTTTAGGTTGTTGCCGGTTCATCCGTCGAGCCACCGGCTCCTGGGTTGTTTCATCGATGGCAGTTATTTCATAGACCTATGCTTACCTATGGGGTGCTCAATATCGTGTGCATACTTCAAAGCGTTCAGCACATTCCTACAATGTGCATTACGCACTACCTGGATGATTTCCTGTTCGTCGGTCCAGCAGGGCAAGATACTTGCCGGTTCATTTTGGAGGTGCTCACCAGAATCTGTCAAGATTTTGGAGTACCATTGGCCCACAACAAAACCGAGGGCCCCACAACGAAGTTGACCTTCCTGGGGATTCAGATCGATTGCATGTCAATGGAATGCAGTCTTCCCCGGGAAAAAGTGGTAGACATGAGAGCGGAGCTCAGAGGGTTGGAAGGAGAACATAGGGTGTCACTGCGACGGTTGCAATCCATCATAGGGAAGCTGAACTTCGCCTGCAGGATTATCCCCATGGGGAGGATATTTTGTAAGAGAATTTCGCTCGCTACCGCAGGCGTCTTGAGGCCACATCATTTTAAGTCTCAAGGGCCATGCGGGATGACGCAAGGGTATGGTCGTTTTTTCTTGTCGAGTTTAATGGGACCGCTCTTCTTCACAAAGGGAGCGCCACCATCACCGATTTAGAACTTTTCACTGATGCATCGGGGTCAGTTGGTTGCGGCGCATATTTCCAAGGGAGATGGTGCGCTGCGGCATGGCCGACAGAATGGGTGGTGGCAGGCCTTACAAAGAACCTGGCATTTCTCGAGCTATTTCCCATACTGGCGGCGGTGCACATATGGGGCTCGAAGTTTCGGGATCGGCGAGTGTTATTCTATACAGATAACATGGGGGTTGCTCAAGCGGTTAATAACCTCACGGCAACATCCATACCGGTGGTACGATTACTTCGTCACTTGGTGCTATGCTGCCTCCGCCTGAACATATGGTTCCAGACGAGGCACGTACCGGGGTTGGAGATTGGCATTGCTGACGCCCTTTCTCAATTTCAGGAAGAGCGGTTCAGGGTATTGGCCCCGCGGGCGAACATGCTGGGGGAGTCCATTCCCGCGGAGCTCAGCGAGCTTGGAGCTGCCAGGTAACGAGACTCATCAGAGAGTCTGTTGCCCCAGCAACATGGGCCGCGTACAGACGCGTGTGGGCAAAATGGACTGTAACGGAGCTGGACCACATATCCAATATCTCCGCTGGTATATGGTAAAATACCCAAGAAGCACTACAGTCTCACCATTCCCGACCTCCCATATTGGACGACACACAATTTGGGAGTCAAATGAATACTCACTTTATTTTGTTATTACAGAAATATTTATACATCTCTTTGGCCACAGGCAATACACATGCCCATATTTGGCCACACACAATACACATAAAGAGAACAATAGGGGGGTCACACCTCCCTGGCAACTTTGATACAATCAGACATTGATTCAATTACACTTCTTTGTTCTTATCTGAGAATGAAAACACTGTATACAATAGACTTCCTTTATCTTATGCGGAGTCGCTGTAACAAGATTATCTCCCATGCCAAGTAGCTGTAAATGTCTGGGACAATATTCTGCAGAGCATCAACCAACATACATATAGTAGGATCATATTTTAACCATAATAATAATAATGAAACAGGGTAAAACATTGATGGGTTCCGTTACACACCTCCCCCATGACCATAAGCCGGCATACACGGTCTGATCCCGACGGATCAGCCTGGGAATATCCGGACAAAAGTATTTGTTGGTCAATTCTCTAGTTTGACAACCCATCAGCATTACTGCAATTCACATTTACTCACATTTCCCATATCCCCAGATAGCTGGGATCTGAGCGCACAAAACTACCGAATAGCGCTCAGATCCTCTTCACACAGTTCAATTGCCAAGTAGCTAAAGTCTTTCCCATAGTCTTTCATTATATGAATGGGCTCCATGGCATAGCTATCTGGGGTATCACCGCTCCCACAGGGCAAGTACCGAATGACCCCCCTGTATGTAAAGGGCCAGAATGAGTGACATACACTTTGGTATGGCCGAACACTGGTTCCAAAGGGCAATATGTACCAGGGCCATAGTCGCAGGGCAGGAGGCTGGCAAACAGTCCTCTCCAAGCCAAAGTGGCGAAGGGCACTTCGTCACACATCTCCCCTTTGGGAGGAAGTCTAACCAGGCACCTGGATATTTTGCTGGGGTGATGGTGCAACACACTGAGGGGACTTGAGGGGCAGAGGCCAGCGGCACTCTGCCCTGATGCCAGCTCTTCTGCTGGTATAACCTGCAGGACCTCCTGCTCTGTACAAGGGACAAAGGGAGGGCAGAGGCCGACTGCACTCTGCCCCGCTGTCAGCTCTTCTGCTGGGGTACTTGGGACATATTCCAGCTCAGTAGCCAGGGAAACGTGGCAGTCAGTGGGGGTTAACATTTCCTCTGTTAACCCTGGGGCCACATTAGAAGTTAGCTGGGGAGGGGAATTTGTACTTACCCCCTCCTCCGGTTGTCCCAGTGAGGGTAGTTGGGGGTCTGGACAAGCTGTGGGCGCAGAGACCACGGTCCCATCTGCGCCGTCTGGGAGATTGGTGTCTCCCCTGGTTAGGGTAAACTGTCGCTGGGGGGAAAGGACGACACCCTCTGCCCCCTGGGGTTCACACTGCCGCTGGGGGGGAAGGACGACACCTTCTGCCCCCTGGGGTTCACACTGCCGCTGGGGGGGAAGGATGACACCTTCTGCCCCCTGGGGTTCACACTGCTGCTGGGGGGAAAGGACGGCCCCTTCTGCTCCCTGGGGAACACACTGCCGCTGGGGAGGAAGGACGACACCTTCAGCTCCCTGGGGTACACACTGCCGCTGGGGGGAAAGGATGACACCTTCTGCCCCCTGGGGTTCACACTGCCGCTGGGGAGGAAGGACGGCCCCTTCTGCTCCCTGGGGTACACACTGCCGCTGGGGGGGAAGGCCGACACCTTCAGCTCCCTGGGGTACACACTGCTGCTGGGGGGGAATGATGACACCTTCGGCCCCCTGGGGTACACACTGCCGCTGGGGAGGAAGGACGACACCTTCGGCTCCCTGGGGAACACACTGCCGCTGGGGAGGAAGGACAACACCTTCGGCTCCCTGGGGTACACACTGGCGCTGGGGGGGAAGGACGACACCTTCGGCCCCCTGGGGTACACACTGCTGCTGGGGAGGAAGGACGACACCTTCAGCTCCCTGGGGTACACACTGTCGCTGGGGAGGGGAATTAGTTGGAGTATTCCACGTGGAGCGGTTTCTGTTTCTGGGACAGTCTCTCTGCATGTGACCCTGCTGGTTACACGTGTGGCACCTGATGTACCGTGCAGGGGTTTGGTAGTTCCCACCACCCGGACGCAGTGCTGGGGGGGGGTTAATGGTGGGAGGTGGGTTAGCAGCTCCCAAGATGGACCGCTCCCGTGCCCGCTGCTTTTCCATTATGGATCTGTGGACATCTGTCATTAACCATTCCAAGGTTTTCATGGGAAGCGTACCTGGGAAAAAGGCCAGTCTGCTTTGGAGTTCTCTTCCAAACTCATTCTGTGGGGTAATACGAGGTACTGTAACCATGAGTTCCTTTCTGTCTGCATCCCTGTAGTCCGCGGCCGCCTCCTCCTCCTCATGATGGAACGCTGTCTGAAAACTAGCCGGTTCCATCCTGCTGTAGCCAGGGGCGCTGTACGGATACTAGCGTTGCCCTCAATTTGAACTCCACGGAATGGTGTCTCCTGTAGCTGTCCTTCTGACCGTGGGAACAATCCCGCCACTTGCCAACAAATGTAACGGAGCTGGACCACGTATCCAATATCTCCGCTGGTATATGGTAAAATACCCAAGAAGCACTACAGTCTCACCATTCCCGACCTCCCATATTGGACGACACACAATTTGGGAGTCAAATGAATACTCACTTTATTTTGTTATTACAGAAATATTTATACATCTCTTTGGCCACAGGCAATACACATGCCCATATTTGGCCACACACAATACACATAAAGAGAACAATAGGGGGGTCACACCTCCCTGGCAACTTTGATACAATCAGACATTGATTCAATTACACTTCTTTGTTCTTATCTGAGAATGAAAACACTGTATACAATAGACTTCCTTTATCTTATGCGGAGTCGCTGTAACAAGATTATCTCCCATGCCAAGTAGCTGTAAATGTCTGGGACAATATTCTGCAGAGCATCAACCAACATACATATAGTAGGATCATATTTTAACCATAATAATAATAATGAAACAGGGTAAAACAGTGATGGGTTCCGTTACATGGACTGACCTAGTTAAGATGGCCGGTGGGACTACATCGGAGGATAAGACCCTAGGGATCCTGCTTTGGTTTCTGCTGCGGTGCGCTGAGGAAGGCCAAACAAAAGCCTTAGTAGGGAGACAGGTCACAGCTCTGGCTTTCATGTTTAAGCTGGCAGGGCAGAGGGACCTCACAAAGGAGTTTATAGTGCGCAAAGTGGTGCGTGTTTAACGGTGATCGCAGGCCAGATACCAGGAGGCCTATTACTTTTCCCCTGGTTGGCGCCGATTGGCGCAGGTGTTGTTGGTGATTTGAAGGACCCCCTTTAAATCTCTGCTTTTCCGTACGGCTTTTTCCCTGTTTCGGATAGTGGAGTTAGTTGTGAACAGTAAACACGGTTTCGGGGGATTGCAGTAGGTGGATACCTGTCTGAGGGAAGGCACGGTAGTAATA
This sequence comes from Discoglossus pictus, assembly GCA_027410445.1. Classification (NCBI taxonomy): domain Eukaryota; kingdom Metazoa; phylum Chordata; class Amphibia; order Anura; family Alytidae; genus Discoglossus; species Discoglossus pictus. Next base: position 262,603,653 of record CM050168.1, on the reverse strand, counting down.
TGGTTACGGAGGTCTAAGACCGACCAGATGGGTAAAGGAAAAGAGGTTGTGCTGCACCGTGTTGGCACGGAGTGTTGCCCCTATGTGTGTGTGGAGGAGTATCTTAACCAGTGACCGTCGGGACGGTGTTTGCTGTTGGTTCATCCCGATGGGACGACGTTATCCCGTTATCAATTTGAGAGGGTGCTAAAAGGCGCACTACAACGTCTGGGGTTAGAGCTGTCAGAGTTCTGGATGCACTCTTTCCGAATTGGAGCTGCTACGGAAGCAGCCAGGATAGGCTTGCCTGACGCCGCAGTGAAACGTATCGGGAGATGGGAGTCGGAACGTTTTCGGCCCTACGTGCAGCCCAGGGCAGTAGTCTAATGGATTTTGCTTTCTGCTTTCAGGAGGACAGAAGCAACTGTGGATCGTGGGCCTTTCGTATGTCTACTGGGCCCACAGGTTAGCCACAGTTACCGAGGACAAGTCACAACTGGGTTTCCCTGTTACGGACTTGCACGTGCGGTGGTTTGGGATTCGAGGCCTGCGGTGGGCTCAGGTGGATGGGCTTCTGGAAACGTATGCTCAGCGTTATGGACAGCCAAGCGTAGTATTGATACATGCCGGCGGTAACAACTTGGGAACGGTCCCCATGCAGAGGATGTTGAGGGTCATGAAGCGGGATGAGGAAGGTCGGATGAAGAAATTTCCGGGGGTGTTCCTGATATGGTCCGAGATGATAAAAAGACGCTCATGGCGAAACGCTCGAGCCGGTCGGGCCCGATGAGTTCTTCGGAAAGGATAAAGTGCATCTGACCGAAATTGGGCTAGAGTTACTCATGCTGGAATTCAGGGAGAGTGTTGCGCGGGCTTTGGCTTTAATTGACAGAAAGGGGGGGATCGCAGTCTCAGGAGGGGTCCCTCGCTCGCTCTGTGGCGGGAGTTGAGTTGCTCGACACACTGGCCTAAGTGGGTGTGGCCCTACCTCACAGGGCGTGTTTAATATAAGCATTGGGGCTTTGGGCAGGGCCCAAGGAATGAGGTCACTGTCCGTGGACGGGCTCCTCCCCCTGGACGGTAATATGTAAATTATATACAGGAATTTATGTTTATGTTATATGGTTATTTATTAATAAAAGCTGTGGCCTGTGTTTCTCCCAATCAGTCGTCGTGTCTATTATTTCCCTTAAAGCCTAAATGGATCATGCCTGGATCATGCAAATCCTATCTTTGTCCTAGGTACCCTCCCAATTGGCAAAAAAATATTGAGATGTGTAAATTTAACAGTTAATAAATTGAATATTGATGACTATATATGCACTAGAGTATTGCCCGTCAAAAAAAGACGGCAATGAAATTGTAAGTGAGCTAATGCTGTTTGGTGTATAATAATCCAAAAAATAATACATTAATAAATGAATATACTTTACCTATTTTCAAGTAATATATGCAGGAAGCATTGTGTTGAAGAGCTGGCAATCTGTTTTGATGTTGCTGCAGCATTAGTGGTGTGGATCTGCTGTGTAAGCGTGATGAATGTGTGTAGTGTAATAGTGTGCGTGCACCAGACAAAACTATATCACATGCTCACAACTGTATATCCCACGTGAGAGAGTATGCAGGAAGGGCATTTTGATTGGGTTGGGATAAGTCCAGCAAATAGAAAGTAAAATTGATAAGCAGAGTGGTGGGGGTAGGGAGCGGTTATAATAGGGTTTGCAGCCAGGGCCGGATCTACCAGTGGTTCAGGTGGTGTAGTGCACCAGGGCCTTCCTCATTTCCTGCAGTGTAAGGCCCCCTGGGGCCCTCCACCCTTGCTTAACTGCCCCGATCCGCCTGGGTCCCCATGGGTCCCCCTGTGCCACCTTGGTCGCACACTCCTCTGGCCTGAAATTTAACTTGTTTAAAAAAGAGCATTTCTACTGAAGCTCCAAGAGGTGGCAGTGTAGAGCAGTCGAAAAGGCTGGGCATGTGTATCAGGGAAGAAGGTAAGGAAACAAAGGCTGCAACATGGTAGCAATGCACAAGGGGATGGGTTCTGTGAGGGAAGAGCAAAGGACATAGTAATGGGTGCTATGTGAGGTTGAAGTTGAGAGGGGTATATCAGTAGAGGATGGGGCAAGAAAGTGGAGTGCGCGCATCCTGGAGCTGTGCTGCAGTTAGAGGAGCTTTGCTAGGCAGGAGGTAAGGGTTGGGAAGAAGCTATGGAATAGAGTCTTGGAGGTGATCAGCAATGGGTTTCCTGTTATCGGAAGGGGTCTTTAGGAGTGGTCCAGTTATGGGAAGGTGTCTGAGGGAGGAGCACTTGAGTGATTTGGTCAACCTTGGGGCCCAGAGCAAACATTTTTTGAAAACCACCTGTGGTAGCCCACATTTTTTTTTCACTGGAGTCATCCATTCTCTAGCTCTACTACTGTTGCTAGTTAGATGTTCCCCAAGTCTGTCTCCCTTCCTAGTTTGGGAAGAGGCTATGAATAGAGTCTTGGGGTGATCAGCAATTGGTACAAGTCTTAGGAAGGTTTGCTGTTATCGGAAGGGGTCTTGAGGGGGGGAGCAGTTACGGGAAGGTGTCTGAGGGAGGAGCACTTGAGTGATTTGGTCAACCTTGGAGCCCAGCACCATCATTTTTTGAAAACCACCTGTGGTAGCGCACATTTTTTGTTTCACTAGAGCCCTCCATTCTCTAGCTCTACCACTATTGCTAGGTAGATGTTCTCCAAGTATGTCTCCCTTCCTAGTTTGGCCTCCCTACTTCTTCTTATTTGTCTTTATAACCCTTCACTTTCCACTCCTTCCCTGACTTATTTACAATAGCATAGAGAGACCTTATTTCCCTTGTTAGGGAGTAGATCATAGACTGAGGAGGCTGCTGGAGAAGGATGTCCAGGCACTCCATCCACAACATCCTGCCTCCGTGGCCTTCCACACATGAAGATGACACCACTTGGGTTTTTGAGGCCTTAGTTGATGATGCATTCAGTGGGGAGGGGCGCTGTGCTCCCTCCTGAGTAGTGTTACGACCACCTAAAGGAAATAAGTGAGGAGACCACTCTCCATCCTGGTGAAACAATCATGCAGAGTTCCTAGAACAATACACAACCCCTTAGGAAGCTCATTAATAAAGCTGATACTTCCACTATAACACCTGATGATGTCAACAAAGGGATTAAGGTCAGTTGTCAGTCACCCTCTTGTTCAAGCTGCCCATTGATATCAAGGTGACATCAAGTTATGCAATAATTGTCCGCTTATACAGCTTTCTCACTGGAAGAATGTATGGCTTTCCTGGCTCAACTCAATCTAGCCCCAGATCCTGGACTGTCAGAACCCCCAAACCCTCTGGACCCCAGCTCGTTGGAACCTGCAAAAATGCTGCCTTCTCAACGCCCAACTACGCAATGGGGGACAGCCCCGAAACCTAAGCGACCCCGGAGTCCTTCCCGAATAGAGGTCACACCAAACGTCTCTACGCTTCTTTCTAAACCCTCGCTGGACATTCCTAGTAATCTGGTTGTGCATTCCTCATCCACTCCTATTTAAGACTTGCAATCCGGAGTCATTACTCTAGGCTTGCACTTCCCAGTAGGATAGGCTGAACTGCTACATACTTTCCAAGGCAACTTTGGAACTTTAGATTACTTGGTTCTCTTACCCGCACCAAGTGGACTTTCCCCTGGACCAGGTTTGGTATGCCCCCTATGTTTATTGTCCCTGTCAGTCAGATCTTAAACTGTATCCACTATATGCCTGAGAAAGGGCTTTAACCCCCTTCCCATTCTCCTGTGCAAGGCAACATCAAGCCCATTTGGATCTTTCCATATAATTTAGACCCGTGGTGGATCCACTAACCTTCCCAGAAAGGCCCCCATCCTAGTCTCCACTTCCCCCGGCATTGGGCTGGCCTAAACCGGGGTCCCTCAGGCCCCTCAATTTAAATCCAATCTTAGACTCAAAAACCCTCCTACCCGGCAGTTTGTAACTACTGGCCGGGCCCCTTCAGGTCCATTAATTTAACCTTAATACACGCTTGGACCTATAATTAGCCCCACCTCACTAGTAGGGATTCCCAGGTTGGGGAGATCCCCCCCCTTGCCCTCTGCACTTCGTGTGCCTTAAGTTATTTAGTGAGGATTTACCTCCACTATACTGCTGATGTTTTTTATATTGTTTGATAAGATGTTGATTTTATGGATATTTTCTCAATGTTTTAAACTGTTCTTTTTGTCTCTATTCTCCTTTGCATCCTGGGCTCTCTGGCTCCGGTCCTTCACTCCTCCTCCGTCTCTGGTCCTTGGCCGCCATGAGCTTAGCGGCGGTCTCAACATCTTCCTGAGCATTCATTACTCCCACAGGTACAATGACTGACACTTCTTTCACCTTTCTCACTCACAATGTTAAAGGGTTTAATTCCCCATTTAAAAGCGTTTATCTCATATAAATCACTTCGGACCTCAGTAATATTTATGCAGGAAACTAATTTTGCTAAAGGAAAACCCCCCTCTTACTTACACAAATCATACCCCTACTTCATAACCTCAACTTGTCCCACTAAGAAGGCAGGCGTGGCTATACTACTCCATAAAAACTTCCCTCTCCGTGGAGAGTAAAAAAATTGACCCAGAGGGCAACTACATTTTACTAACAGGATCCCTTCTGAATACTAGGATCTCTCTTATAGCTCTGTACTCCCCCACTACGGCCCCCCATAATACTCTCATTAAACTCCTTGCTCATTTCAAATCAATAGATACAGGCAAAATCATTCTAGGGGGTGGATATCAACTTAGCTCTAGACCCTAGCATGGATAGGCCCTCTAAGTCCCAGGGAGATAAATTCTCCAAAAAACTTAAGCACATCCAGAAACTGCTCGAGGAGCTTCATCTGCTGGATACTTGGAGGCTGAAACATCAGGGAGAAAGGGAGTACGCGTTTTACTCCCCAGTGCATAGCAACAAAGAGCCATATAGCCAGGCAATGGAAATCTCCCACTCTTACTTTACAATCAGTCATCAATAAGATGAACTACATTGCTATAAAGAAAGGCTAACCCATATACTGGAGGACCGTATGCCTATTTTTCTCCCTATAGCCCCCCTATCACGTGAAGTCTTCTTAATTAACATTATGCTATATTTTGCTAATTCTGCGGACCGGGGGCAGGAGGGGGGGGGGGGGAAGGCGGTGGATCTGAGCTGGTAACCAACAGGACTTATACTTCAATACCCTACAAAAATGTCAAACTGCTTCTTGGCTTTTATGTTATCCTCCGATTTATTTGGTTACCTAATAAAAACCTTTGGAAAAAAAAGTTATGCAATAATTGGAGGAGAATAATATAGAGGATCCTAGCCGCTGATATCCAGAAAGCCCAGGTCCACACCGGCTAAGAAAACTAAGGGTACATCAAGAGTGGTAAGTTCTCCACTATATCCCTCTCACCCACCCCTTCTGGCTAGTGCCGGTCACCAGATTTTGAGGGCTACTGTAGGGATCACATTATGGATATGGTGATGCCTAACTCCCCAATCCTGCAAAGACCTCCGTGGCATGTAATAATTAATCCTATAGCATGAGGGTCCTTAAAGGATGCCATGGTACTGAAAAGTTATCTCCTAGTACCATGGTGGTCCTTAAGTGACATCCATGGTATTCCAACTTAACTCTTATTACCATGGGGGTCCTTTAAGAAACCCATGGTAAAAGGGATTAATGTTAGGTACCATGGTGCTCTATATCAGCGGTTCTGAACCTTTCTAGTGCTGCGACCCTTTGCTAAAATTTCCCAAGTTGTGGTGACCCGTAACAGTAAAACTACAGATTAGAATAGACAAAAAAACAAATTTCTTATGGCTTTAGGTGACCCCTGGCAAATAGTCATTTGACCCCCAAAGGTTGAGAACCACTGCTCTATTTAGTCTCCCTAAGGGTAATAAACTTAAATCTGTTTTCCCTTAACTGATATACTTTCAGGTTTTAAAAACGGCTGTATGAAATAAGCCAGCTAACCATATAGTCAGCTGATTCATTGTAAAAAGTAATTCCATTTCATGGCCACAAGATGACACTGCGGGATGTTTGTGGTAAGTATATGATACCAGTTAGCTGATCCAGTGACCCTGGGCTCCTGAGCTGATGCTGATGATCTGGAACCCCGTCTATAGCGCCGACGTAAGCGCGCCAACAATTGCGCACCCAACAAAAGCGCGAACGCCCAAAGGGAAGATGAGGGTGAAGGAAGGAGAAGAGTGGATGTGAGTGAAATGGAGAGAGCAGAATAAGCAGACAGGAAGGATTTAAGAAAGGGAAACAAGATCGGGAGAGGGGGAATTAAGACTTAGACAAGGAATTTAAGAAGGGAAGGATTTAAGAAAGGGAAACAAGATCGGAAGAAGGGGAATTGAGACTTATTCAAGGGATGGAGAGAGTGAGAGTGAAGAGAGGGAAGGAGGAAGAAGGGAGAGATGGGGTGGATGGACCAAGTTAAAGACTGCAGGTGTAGAAGCTTCCCAAGACCTGCTGAGGTGGGTAAAGAAGATGCACAGAGGAGAGAGTGGGATTGGGATGAGGAGAGATAGAAGTTTCCCAAATGGCGGGCTTTTGTATGTGCGAGCATGCGTCGGCAACATGTGTCAGGCCCGCTAAAGCCGTGCTACCAGATGATCCTGATCTGAACACCGGGCACCCAGAGGCCCATTCCTTCTAAGAAGATTGCCAGAGAGGGAGATTCCTGTAACCAAAGGCAGGACTTTCTGGGGCTGAATAGCGCCCCCTCCTGGAATCTTCACACATAGCTTTTGGGAGAGTAATAATATTAATAATTATTATTAGTATTGTTTATTTGTAAGGCGCCCCCATATTCCGTAGCGCTGTACAAGGGGAGAGAACAGGGAAAAATACAATATTAACAACTTAAAAATGGTTGGCCCTGTTTTGAGCTTAGAGTCTTTGTAGAAAGTGCTTTTTCCAAAAGCATCCTAGAAAACTAAATAACAAGCCCTCGCTGTACTCCTTCTAAGTGGCATCTCACATTTTACTTACAACATATAAATGATTGTTGGTTTTTGTTTATGTGACATTTTGTGGGCATATTATAGTCATATTATAGTCTCAATAAAGAACCCAGACGGCTAAAACTTCAAATGTCAATCTAATTTTAATAAACTTGGTACAGGAAAAATGTCACTCATATAGGAGGTAAAAACATAACCTTGAGATCTTTGATTCGATCTACAGTATAAGGCAGGTGGCTTGGGACATTGGCAACCAATAGCAGTGCCTTATATGTTATATTCTGCCTGTTGCAGTAGCCTTGTGGTCTTTGAACATGTTACCTAGGCCTGATGATTTAATCGCCAGTGCACAGGTACGTTACACTTATTAATGTTTTCTTGGTTTATGGATTATCAGATTTGGTTTACACTTCCAAAAGAGACTGGTTTCATCAGCACTGAATACATGCCTGCAGGAAATAGGTCATCTGCAGACTGATCTGCCCTTTCACCTCTAACCTTAGTGTTATGAATAGGACAGAGCTTGCAAAACTTGTCAAACAAGCTTAAATCTCCAGGGCCTTATCTCATCTTTCTAATAAGTGATGTATGATCATCTTGGCCTTTTGATTGATGGTGCCTCCATTAACTGGGATGCCATTCTGAATCTTATCTTCAGTTTATGTGAACAACATGGATTCCATGCACACTAATGATGGATGGCATGCTAATCTCATATTTAATATTTTCATTAATGTATTAAATTCTTAAAATGTCTGTTTTTACTGAGTAATCCTGTAGATCATGCATACAATGGGCCTCATTATATTATCGGCCGTAAAATGGCCGCAAGGCTGCGATTCCTTGCGGGGGTCCCGTTACCTTGCAATTCTATTATACGGCCCCGCAAGGATCTCCCCTTACGGCCGGCCGCATATCTTGGAACCGGCCGTAAGCTCCAAAATTTTTAAAGTCAAATATAAATTGAAGACTGCACTGTAAATCTTTGTAAATGCTAGGGATCATATTGGAGGACATGAGGATTAATAGTAACCCCCTCTCAAGCTTGCACATCAGCCCAAATACGAGTTCAAATTAACTGTTTATTTTCCGGCTGCGGCGTGGGTGGGTCTGAGGTGCTCCAAGCACTCGGGACTTTTTCCATGGATATTTGACATATTTAATAAAAAGTTGTTTTTACGGATTTGAGTATAGGGGAATGTTGTGCTATTTTTGCTAACACCTACAATCACTTTATAGTCTCCTCAGAGTGCAGGATGGCTTTATTTCGGCTTTATAATGTTCTTAATTGGTGCTAGCGGGACCTGTTTGCTGCAAGTAAGCTGCGGCTCGGTTTTAGCCTTGCAGACAGGGTTCCCGGAGCAATAGAATAGCAACCGGGCTTTTCTTAGGGCCGAAACTCTTGCGGCCGTTTTAGATCAAAGGCTTTCCTCCGGCGCGAGCGGCCGCAAGAGATAGCAAGGCACCGGCCGCAAGCCTGCCGGAATCCCCGGCCGGAGGGGAATAGAATAGCAGAATAGCTTGCCGCCGGTCCTTGCGGCCCCGCAGCGCCTACGGCCGATAATAGAATGAGGCCCAATGTGTTTATAGTACCAGCCAATCACTGACTATGTCTCAGCAGCATATCCCTTTAATGTTATATGCACACCCTGTTACTGATTCACTTTAAATACCTTCAGTCCTTGAAATGGTGTCAAGTTTGTTTCTCTAATTTATGCAAATCCATTTGGAGGGAAAGCACATCATTTTCTGATTTAATTACCTTGCACAACTTAGTGTCATCAGCAAAAATGGAGACACTACTTTCCAGTCCTACTTCTAAGTCGTTAATAAATATGTTAAAAAGGAGAGGACCTAATACTGAACCCTGATGAACCCCACTTACCACATTAGTCCAATCAGAGTATGTTTCATTTACAACAACCCTTTGCTTCCTGTCTTTTAGCCAGCTCTCGATCCATGAGCAGATATTTACTGCAATTCCTGTATCCCTTAGTTTGCACAATAGTCTTCCATGTGGCACTGTATCAAAAGCCTTTGCAAAATCTAAAAAGAATACATCCACTGAGTTGCCCTGATCCAAGTTCCTACTAACCTCCTCATAGAAACTAATTAGATTTCTTTGACAAGACCTATCCCTCATAAATCCATGTTGACTCCTACTTATAATCCTCTTCAGATAGACATATTCTTGTATATTATCCCTTATTAACCCTTCTAAAAGCATTCCTGCTACAGAAGTGAGGCTTACAGGTCTATAATTCCTCGGATTTGCTCTTGCTCCCTTCTTAAATATAGGTACATCTCTGCCTTTCTCCAGTCATTTGGTAGCGACCCAGTGTTTATTGAATCTTGAAAAATTAGATATAATGGCTTGGCTATTACAAAGTCAAGTCCCTCAGTACCCTTGGATGTATTCCATCAGGACCTGGGGCTTTATTAACATTTATTTTTTTAAACTTCTTCTGGATTTCTTCCTGTGTTAACCAATTATTTAGTGATGGTTTTGTAGCCCCATTATATTGCAGTGACCCAACCACTGGTACCTCCCTTGTGTATACCGAAGAAAGGAACCTATTTAGCTCATCTGCCTACATTTTCAGATGGCCTGTGTCACATTGTAATGTTCCTATAGCTTCCTTCCTCGCCTTCTTCCCATTAATATACTTAAAACATATTTTAGGGTTAGTCTTACTCTCTTTTGCAATAACATTTTCATTTTCTATTTTAGCTAGTCTAATAGCCCTTTTGCTGCCTTGTTGATTTCCTTGTACTCTTGTAAAGCAGTCTCTGTCCCCTCTTGTTTGTATAATTTAAATGCCTGTTTTTTACTCTGTATCTTGAACTTTAAATCATTGTTACGTTACATGGGATGTGATTTACTTCTTTACTTTGATTCCCACACGGTATATGGTGATAAGTATGTATAATTAGTAAGGAATTGAATGTTATCCATTTATGTTCCGCATTTTTACCCGTCATTTCTTTGTCCCAATCTATACGTTGTATTGCTGCCCTTAGACCATTAAAATCTGCCCTTTTAAAATGAATCTGCATACTGCAGCTCAGAGGATATCTAAAAAGGTTGAACTTGATGGACTAAAAGTCTTTTTTCTACTTCAATTACTATGTTACTCTGTAACCATTTGAAGCTAAACTTATTTTCCATTTCTGGCACTGACACTTGAATTGTCGCTAGACAATAAGACATCTCACTTATTCTATCTAATGAATGTTTCCTGATCTGCACTATGTGATTTAACTTTAATCATAACACATATGTTTTTTTACATTTGAGAAGGTCCATGCCCAGGTTCGATCTCATGGCAAAAGTTTTGTGCTACAGCAACTACAGTCATGTATTCTATAGTACTTTCTATATAGTCAAAAGTACCTCATTTTCTAAGGTGGTTTCTCCTTATTTGTTGCTTTTAACCAGCCAATCACCCTTTATCTGGGACTATTTATTGCTGCTCCGGCCTCCACTCAGTGTTTGTTGTAGGTTCCTGTGACTGGGTGTACTTCTGGTTGCTCCAGTGAATTCCTGCTCTGTTTTACTACGGTTCCTGCTCTATTCCTGTTTCCTTTTGGATTGACCTTTGCTGATCTGGATTGTTACTGACCTTCTTGAGTTTCTGCCGTCCCCTGATCTTTGGCTTGCCTGACTATTCCTTTGCCTATGCCCTTGGACTTGTTACTCCGGACTTGCCATCCACTGGTACTTTGCCACTGAAGGGTTTCACCTGGACAGCCCTGCATTACAAAAGGCCGATAATGGACCTGTGCGGAACAGTTGGTGATCCAACTGCCTGAGGTTTCATTCAACAATGTTCCATACAATGGGAGCTCCAGACAGCATTTTTCATCTCACATAGCATGAGTGTAGCACATGTATAGATGATGCTTTGGCCTGGGCAACATCACTCAGGGAGAAGAATTCACCCATTGTCAATGATTGTCAAATATTCTTGTTCTAATTTAAGAATGTTTTTGACATCCCCGGCCATACCTCTGCCTCTACTAATGCATTGTTACATCCAGCAGGTGGAGGGGCGCACTGTGGGCCAGACTACCATTTAGTTTCAAACCCTGGCTACTGAGTCTGGCTGGAATAATGAGACTTTATTTGTAGTCTTCCATCTGGGACTTTCCGAGCGCATAAAAGATTAACTCAACTCATTATGATATACCAGACTCCCTGGAATGCTTGATCTCCTTGATTACCCGAATAGACCTTCATTGGAGCGAACGCAATAAAGAGAAAACTTCTTGGTCCAAATTCTCACCATTCAAATTGGCACCCAGTTCTAAAATCCTTCTGCTACTACTTCATTACCTACTGAGGAACCTATACAATTTGGCTCCAGTTATCTCTCTAATGTAGAAATAAGTAGAATACTTCCAAAGGCCTGTGCCTTTATTGTGGAAACAAAGGACATTTCCTCAGCACCTGTCTTATTTGGCTGGGGAAAAGGCCACATCTAGTAGTTAGGGAGCTAGATGTATTCTCATTAGCACATTCATTGGCTACAATTCGACTCCTGGTACCCAATATTCTTGCTCTAGGGACTCAACAGTTTGCCACTTTCGAGCATACAGCAGGCCTTCACACTTCAATCCATTGATGATTGTCCTTTGGGCTCTTGAAAGGTTGAACTTGAGGCCAATCAATTAACATTATCAGTGGGCCTCTTCTACCAACAACACATTCAACTGAATATTCTGTCTCGCTATACCGCAATCTCAGTTCCTGGCAAATAGATTGGGAAGAAGTGGAGACAACGACAGATTTTATTTTCCTGAGCTCCAAGATATTTACAGATGGTGACTACAAGCCATGAAATTGAAAGATGTTTGCTTCTGGGGAGGAAAGCAATGGCAAGTCTGGACAAGCTAATAAAAAGTAAAGATATTACACTATCACTATATGGTATTTGAAGTAGTAACATATGGGTGAGAGATGGACCATAAAAAAGGCTGAGCAACACCTTCAAATTGTGGAGAAAACAGTTTGTACTTTGGACTGGAAGAAGATTCAAGAAATCAATACTACAAGAAATCAGACCATATGTTTTGGCCAAATCATGAGAAGACAGGATTCCCTAGCAAAGACTCTGATGCTGGGAAAGATTGGATGCACACAAAGATGACGGTGGCAGAGGTGGAGATGGATAGATGAGGTCATTGAGCTTGAGGGAGTTCAGAGGGGCAGTGTTTGGTGGCCATATCAGAGTTCGTACAAGAATATCTACCCAAGCGATTTAACCTAGAGTCTATATTGCCACCAGGTGCTGGTTTTATTCTTTGTCTCCAAGAAAAATGGTGGCCTTAGACCACACATTGACTATCAGGGTTTGAATAAGATCACATTGATCCTTCTATCCCCTTCCACTGATTTCTAAACATTTAGATCGCATCTGAGGTGCCAAAATCTTCTCTAAGCTCGATCGTGTTGTGTTATTAATAACATTTTCTGTGACTGGTTATACATATTTTTGATGGTCTACTTGGATGATATATTATTTTTTCTCACCTGAACTAGATGTTTTGAGGTATCCACAGTACCCTTCCAGGGATTTTATCTTGTCTTCTGATGGAATCAAAATGGATCCAGCATCAGTGTCACAAAGGAGAACCTTGGGGAGCCCACTCCTACCCTGTGCCTTCAAGTCTAAAATAATTTTGTTTGCAGAAAGGAATTCTGATGTTGGTAACTGAACATTATTGTCCATTTAGTTAGCCTTGGATAAATTGAGGCATTTGCTGGTAGGAGCTTCAACACCAATTATGACCAACTTACAACTCCTAGAGTCAGCTACAGATCTCTTTCTCCCATGCTTTTACCCTCCAATTTCTTTCTGTACATTTATTTCATTTTATACATCCACCCCCCCAACTTTCTCCTTTCAAATATTTCTTCCCCAGTTTCTCGCCTTTCAATATTTGTTCCACACTTCCAATATTTTTCCTGTTTCTCCCCTTCCCATATTTCTTCTACAGCTTCCTCAACCCATATTTCTCATCATTTTCTCCTCTTCCCATATTGCTCCCTCAGCTTCCACCTTCCCAAATTATTCAATAGTTTCTCCCCTTCCCATATTTATCCCCAATTCTTCCTTCCCACAGCAACAAAATGTCTCCCTAGTTTCTTCCCTTCCAATATGTCTCCCTCTACTCCCATACATCTCCTGTTTCTCTGCTTCGCATATTTCTCCCCTAGCTTCCTCTCTTCCAATATATCTCCCTAGATTCTCGCTTTGAATATTTTCCCCCAGTTTCTCACTGTCAAGATATGTGGTCAACTCTTCATCCTTGCACATGGTTCTTTCCACACCTCAGCCACCTCACCAGCAGACAGCAGAATTTTGGTAGCCTTCCCCCTCTAGAATGCATACCATAAACCCCCAGATTAGCGAAAAAAGTTATAGGGGCTGTCAACAAAAAGGAGATTTTCTGCATATTTGGTGGTCCTGCCCATTTGTTTGAGACACTTGGGAACGAACAATGGGTTTTGGATCCCAACTATTTGGTAGCCCAATTCGCCCCTCAATTGAAAACTGGCTTCTAGGTTTACATATAGACTCATTAACTATAACTCAAATAAAATTATTACTGTTTGTTAATCTAGCAGTTAAAAACCATATGGCTAGAAATTGGAAGTCCTCTAGGCTTAACTTTAGAGAGATTATCTCCAAGGTTAACTTCATTATGATTAATGAGAGACTGGCCAGTAATCTGGAAGATCTGTGTCCCCATTTCTTAAAGATGTGGACCCCGTGGCTAGACTCCCAACATAGCATTTCGATTAGATAAAATACACTATTCCTTATTCTGGATCCTTGTCACGGTGGGGCGGTGAGGCCAGCTGGACCTCGGACCTGAGTTGATCAGGAGTAAGGTAACTAGCCAGGATTTGTTTCTTTCTCTTTTTTTTTCTTCTTCTTGTTTCTTCACTGTTTTTGTTATTAACAGAAGATAATTCTGTTTCTTTTTTTATACGTACCGTGTGTTTTTGTTATTACTGAGCCCCCGGTATTACATATCGGAGAAGTTTAAGTTAAGACTAGAGGAGGGAATTCCTTTTTATATTATTCACAGAAAATTATTAAAAATGTGAGAAGGCAGCAGATAATTTACAGATAGAATACACTTTTTACTTAAGTTTCTAAAGCTGACATTGTATTCATGTAAAGCTAATAATACTTGGAAATTGTGTATTTTTCTATCTGATTTGTTTTTGCTTACTCTTCATTGTTTATTGTCTTTAATAAAAAGATTGGAACATAATTTTGTTAGCCTTTCCGTAGATCAAGCAGCCACAAACTGAGCATGGATGGAAAACCAGGTATCCAGGAAAAAAACATAGTTCTAACACTTATGTCTTAACCAGAATACTTCTTTATTGAACTAGGTACAGCATAGAGAAACAACTTATTATCCAGAAATAGAAAAGAGACCAATGGGTTAATCAGTGATTCATTCTGTGGGCGTATCAGCTTTGTAAAATGAGGTGATAGTGCAGAAACCTGCACTATAAAGTAAAACAAATCACAGGTGGATGTGGACAGGGTAGGTGGGATGGCATACTAGGTGTGTTCAGAGGTCGAAGAGTGGTCGTGTATGAGGCTCTAGGTCTGGAGGTAAAATAAACTAAGGTAAATGGAAATATTTCAGTTGGGAGATATGTCAGTTGGTCTTTGCTTCTGCTTAGATGGATGGTATGAGGCCCAGTGTCACTGACTGAGCTCCTGCAGAAGTGACTGCTTAGTCCTGATGGTGAATGGTAACTAAGCAAAAAGTGATTACACAGTGGTGCCATTAAGCATTATTACTTGGTAACATAATTAAGATCATAAGATTATAAGGCCAAGCTAACCTAATTACTCAGAGCTGTTGCATAATATGTAGCTGGTTAGGAAGCCTTCAATTATAAACTGTCCCATTTAAACATAGTGTCAGCTCCACAAATGGCCTCTTCAATCTGCATTTGGAAACAATAATTTGATTACACCACTGTAGACCAGGTCACACAGTATTCCTTGAATTAATGTAGAACTACTTATGAAATAACATACAAATATCACACATGTTAAACATGAATATAATCACTGTAAGAAACTGTTACAAATATAACTCACCCAGTTTTACAGTATAGTGAAACAACTACCCAGAGATGAACATGGTACAACTACACTGTAACCCTTAGCCTAGAGCCTCAGTGCAAAGAGAATACTTCACACAGCCCTGACCCCCAGGTCCCCCACTCATATTTCTCCCCAATTTATCTACTAATATAATATCTAATAATATCTATAACATTGTATAGCTCAGAAGGACAGTAGAAACAAAATACGTGATAACCTAAATATTGTGAAATCCTGCACACGAGGAAAATAAAATCCATGTACATACAGTTCAGATGTCATAACCAGGGTTAATGGCACCCGACCTTCGCGCTTAGATGAACTGCGCTCTGATGATGCTCCAGCCTGCATCCCAGCCTGCTTGGCATTGTAAGGGGCTGACAGTACACAACGCTCTATTTGTAAAGTACACACTCTTATCCACATACAATACACACTATTCTATACATACAGTACACATTGCTCTACATATACGGTACACAAGTTACACATCCATGTTGGGTGACCAGATTCCAGAGTGCCCAGGGACACCCGAAATTCCCAGGGACACCCCTGTATGTGTAACTTGTAGTGTGTACTGTCTATGTAGAGCAGTGTGTACTGTATGCATAGAGTAGTGTGTATTGTACATATAGAGCATTGTGTCTTGGCAAGGACTTATCTTGCCAAGCAGGCTGGGATACAGGCTGGAGCGCTGAGTATCATTAGAGCGCAGTTCTCTGCGCCCTGATGACGGCGCGCTATTCAGCTGCGCACAAAGGATGTGCCACCAGGGTTAATCTATAGCTACTGTAGCAGAACAATTACATGAAGAAATACAAAAAAAATAACATCAACCAGGAACAGATCCATGGGACTAATGTATCGATGACAGACCCTCCCTCAAAATTGGTCCAGTTGGCAGTAGAATGGATGTAAAGAGGTCTAAGGTCAGGGTGATTTAGGTCACAGGGTACGGCTTGAATCAGGAAACATCCTGGGGCAGACAAGAGGATGGTCTAGCACAGCATGGTCATTTGAAACCTCTGTAGCCATAGAGCTCAAGCACAAACCCCAAGGAGTAGACCCTTTTATGGGCACTGGTACTTAGGAACAACGGCAATAGATAGTAAAAGCATATAAACAATAGTGCCCTTATTTGCACCAAAATGTGAGATCAGTTGAATAATTAAGCTAAAAGGGCCACTACTTGACTGCTTTACCAGCTTTTTTATAAGCTGGTTAAGCATGATATATCTATTTTATGTTCAAACTTGGAGGCTTAAACTGCCCTCCTCATAAAAGAACCAACACTCACTTGTTCCTATGTGTATGTTTAATAAAAAAATAAAAAAATGGGGATACTATCCAGTAAAGAACTAGACAGAACCCGTCATCCACACTTTGTCCACATGAGGCCCTGTTACAAGTCAGCATGGGAAAATACATGTGAAATAAAACAGAAAACTGGCACAAGCAGCTTTGCCACCAATTAATTATGTGGTTAACCTCAAAAATACATCAAAGGGAACCACAAAGAGCCTGTTGACTGCAGTTGATTTTGTTGTTAACCACAACAATACATCAAAGGGGGCCTTGGATTTAAACTGCTTCTCCTATTGCTAAGGATGGAGTAAAACAGGCTTTTATTTTAATATGGACGGTGTATGGCAATTAAAATTGTATTCTAAGAGTCTGAACACTGGCATCATTCTGGGCACAAGGGAAAAAAGGGGCAATTGCAGACAATAATAAAAGTCAAGCCCCATCAACTGATCCCCTACAACCCTATGAAAGTAATAATCTTCTTGGCTGGGGTATAGCCAAGAACTTCTGGGGTGCCCCAGTGAACACATGCTGATGAAGATCCAAGGGCTTTAAAGATATGGACTATAGTAGTAGACCAGTTGGCGCCTAAGATCACGTTGAGTATCTGGGGCTGGTTTGAGTGTTGACCCCAAAATTAAACACGTACATACGTGTTAAAATACAATCATAAAGACTGATAGCTTATAAAAGCACACCGAGAATAAAGAAAAGGAAAGAGAGAAAAATAGGGGCAAAAACTAGGTGCTAAAACCAATGGAGTTCTAAGGCGGGTTTTGCGTCTTTGGCTGGCCTGTAGTGATTGTGGGTGGGAACTCGGAATCGGATTGCGAGTACCTAATAGACTATTAAGAGCAGTTTTAAGTGTTTCTACATTTATGAATTGGGCAATAGAACAGGGCCCATTATTTATAGTTCATACACCCCATCTGACCCAGCTCACTTCTTGCCAGTACATCTGCCCTCATTAGACATGGCGCCGCAATGCCCACCGCCTGAAAAGTTCAAAAGAGGACAACAATCTGTCGAGCCACGCGGCAAAGTGTTTTCTCGTTTCCGGGGCGGAGCTATGAAAATAGGCGTGTAAGCCGGTCAAAATCTAGGCTATATTCTACACATAGGAGAGGGTGGGGTTTAAGGATGATTAGCCAATCACATGTGAGGGCGGGGCCTGGCACGAGGTTCCAGTCACCGGCACTAAACATCGGGGATCCCTGTGGAGATCTGTGGGAGATAGCGAAGAGCATCCTGGGAGTCATAGGAACGGTGAGATCACACTGACAGCGGGGCATGGGGAGACGGGAGCTGTGTTATAGAGACAGGCCTGGGATGTGGCACATGATGACGTGGGTGTGATAAAGAGTGTCGCATAGTGATATAGAGTGTGATAGAGAGTGTCACACAGTGATATAGAGTGTCACATAGTGATATAGAGTGTCACACTGGGATTTAGAGTGTCACACTGGGATTTAGAGTGTCACACTGGGATTTAGAGTGTCACATAGTGATATAGAGTGTGACCGTGATATAGAGTGTCACACAGTGAGTGGTGTCTGGTGTCAAATAGGGATATAGAGTGTGACAGTGATTTAGAGTGTCACACAGTGATTTAGAGTGTCACACAGTGATGTGGGGTGTCACACAGTGATTTAGAGTGTCACACAGTGATGTGGGGTGTCACACAGTGATTTAGAGTGTCACACAGCGAGTGGTGTCGGGTGTCACATAGGGATATAGAGTGTGACAGGGATATAGAGTGTGACAGTGATATACAGTGTCACACAGGGATATAGAGTGTCACACAGTGATGTGGGGTGTCACACAGTGATGTGGGGTGTCACACAGGGATTTAGAGTGTCACACAGCGAGTGGTGTCGGGTGTCACATAGGTATATAGAGTGTGACAGGGATATAGAGTGTGACAGGGATATAGAGTGTGACAGGGATATAGAGTGTGACAGGGATATAGAGTGTGACAGGGATATAGAGTGTGACAGGGATATAGAGTGTGACAGTGATATAGAGTGTCACACAGTGATATAGAGTGTCACACAGTGATATAGAGTGTCACACAGTGATATAGAGTGTCACACAGTGATGTGGGGTGTCACATAGGGATGTAGAGTGACACAGTGATGTGGGGTGGCACATAGGGTTATAGAGTGTCACACAGTGATGTGGGGTGTCACATAGTGATGTAGAGTGTCACACAGTGATGTGGGGTGTCACATAGGGATGTAGAGTGTCGCACAGTGATGTGGGGTGTCACACGGAGATATAGGATGTCACACAGGGATATAGGTTATCACACAGTTTTGTGGGGTGTCACACAGGAATTTAGAGGGTCACACAGTGGTGTGGGGTATCACATAGGGATATACAGTGTCACACAGTGGTGTGGGGTATCACATAGGGATATAGAGTGTCACACAGTGGTGTGGGGTATCACATAGGGATGTAGAGTGTGGCACAGTGATGTGGGGTGTCACTCAGGGATGTGGGGTGTCACTCAGGGATGTGGGGTGTCACTCAGGGATGTGGGGTGTCACACGGGGATATAGGGTGTCACACGGGGATATAGGGTGTCACACGGGGATATAGGGTGTCACACAGGGATGTGGGGTGTCACACGGGGATATAGGGTGTCACACGGGGATATAGGGTGTCACACAGGGATGTGGGGTGTCACACAGGGATGTGTGTGTGTGTGACAGGGATGTGTGTGTGTGTGACAGGGATATAGTGTGTGATTTAGGGACGCAGTGTGTCGCATAGGGATATAGGGTGTATGACAGGTAAATAGTGTGTGATATAGGGGTATGTGTGACACAGTGATGTTGGGTGTGACGGGTCTAGTGTGACACAGTGATGTTGGGTGTGACATAGGGATATAGTGTGTGACAGTGATGCGGTGTGTGACATAGGGATATGGTGCATGATATAGGGGTCTATTGGGTGACACAGTGATGTGGGGTGGCACATAGGGTTATAGAGTGTGACATAGGGGTGTGACATGGTGTATGTTATAGGGTGAGATGTTGTATGTCTGTGATGTGGTGGATGTGACATTGATGCTTTATGTGTATCATATGGATTTGTTGTGATATAATGAATGCGGCCTGCGCTATAGGGTGTGATGCGACTGTGAATGTACCATATTAAAGTGCTATGTGATAGGGTGCATGTGTGTCTGATATGTGGCATTTACATGTATGTGTGACATTGTGATGTGTATGACACATTCATGTGTTATATAGAACCTGAGCCTTTCATACTGTATATGTGAGACAATGATGTGGCGTTTACTTTACTTTTGATGATGTCAGATCTTGGTAACATGTCCCAGAGTATGACACAAGCGTGATGAGGTCTTCCACAGGTATCCAACATACACCAATTAGCACATACGGCCTATAGTGTTGCAGTAGTATGGATGCAGTAGTATGTAGTTTGTATAGTATGGATCTCAGTGGTGTGTATCCGCACTATGACACTGATACACTTTCCAAGTGCCTGACTGTCTGTGTTTACAGAAAAGGGACTATGCCCCTGCCCTGTTTCATTAGTTGCCCATGTCATTGCACTGTGGGTCACCACTTCATTTATTCAGATATTAACTTTAATTCAACCTCTAAAAGCACCTGTTATTGTGGAAATCTGCAAAATAATTTTAAATGTTATACTGTAATAAAATATGTGATATGGTTTGCCCCAGGGCGGTCATGTTTATGCACGTGTTACTCTGTGTCTGTCAGGTCATTTAGAGAAGCTACAGCCTTAAAGGGATATCTAAGTTTCCTGGATTATGAATGCATCTGATGAAAGAGGATCAGAAGTGTATGAAAAAAAATGTTTGCATTAAAAAATACCAAAATAAACATTTAAACACTTACCTTGATGTTTGCAAAATCTATTGCAATTTCTGACCGTATAAATTTTATTTATGTTAACACTCCCTCCAATTTGTTTTGGTCAATACGGTTAGAGAAAGATTTCAGACATAGCACTATGTTAGTTGCTATGGCAACACCACAGAACATAGCCAAGAAACAGGGATGAGTCATTTACCAGCAGTGACAACACTGCTCTCCTATTGGCTGTGGTGCAAAGCAGCATGGGATATGTAGACAAAGGAGCCTGGGAAATGTAGTGTATCACTGACATGTGACAGGAAGCTGCAAGGAGGAAGCTGTAAGGAGATTTGCTTAGCAAACAGCAGGTTGGGTTAATATTGCTCCCCAGGTGCTGCATGCTGATTGGGGAGGGGGCACCAGGAAGTTGTGTAGGCACCCCCTGGGGGTGTCAACATAATAATTAGGGGGATTTTTAGATATTAATAAAACTTAAATGTTTTATAAGATGTGCTACACATAGGCTGCATTTTGCCTACAGTGTGATTGTATTATTCCAGCAAACTTAGATATCCCTTTAAATATATATTGCGAGGGGTATATTGATTGCATCACTTATACTCCCAATGGGTTGTGTACCCTATAGCATTAGCAAAGGTTCTCAACAGCCAGTCCTAGGATGATTCCTTATCGGCCGGTCCTAGGGGATGCGGTGATCCTAACACTTTGTATGAACCATCAACATTAGTCATAGGTATATATAAGTTACAGAGGAACTTATCTGCATTTAAACTGTACTGTGTTCAAATCCATGCAAAGCTAAATTAAATGGACATGTCAGTTTCCTGACTTCACTGGAAATATAATATATTTACTTTTTCATTCAAATCATACCTGCTTTGGTCTGCACTCTCAAGCTCACGAAGATACGGACTCTAAAAGTGCAGTGTGTCAAGTTAACCAATCGGTGATCATCTCTCAAGCATGTTGCAGAGTCTTTGGTCACTGATTGGCTAAGATGAGACTGCACAACCAATCTGACTGTACAGTATTTTCATGAGCTACAGAGGACATACCCAGGTAGATACTATTTATTTGCGTTTCAGAGAAAACAGAGCTCGTAATAAAATAAAAATATATAGACACCTAGGTATATTACTGTACATTGCTAGTGAAATCCAGAACCCTTCCATATCCCTTTAAAATGCAGTATGACATAAAGTATCACCCTGTTAAGGATGTTCTCCATTTCACCGTCCCCATGAGATCCAGAACCTGCCGGTCCCCTGACCAACAAAGCTTGAGAAGCACTGCTCTGCAGTATATGCTTGTGGAGACCGCGCCATTGTTATGTCTGGTTGCCACTCTGTCCCTAGTCTGTAAGCTCAGACTAAGATCCTGTAAATAGCTCAGGGGTTTGGACCAAGTACAAAATCTGTGACTGTCCAGACAGATCCGGATCATAGACACTGTGTGCCTGGATTGTGAAACATTGGTCCTTGCACTGGTCACTTCTGATGAAAACTAACCTCTGCTAACCTTTATAAATCTATTAAATTACTATTTAGATGGTCACGGGATTGTGCAAAGGGCGAGAAATAGGCATTGGATGAAAATTTAATTTAAAACTATGAACTTTCTTGTTTTTCCAGTTTTGGTTGTATTTGTGCTTAGAGAACAAAGCTGCTCTGTTACACGTCAGCTGGACAGATGTTGGTGCCATATCCTCTTAAAGTTGTTGACCAACATTTTGTCGGGAGACACTATCCATATTCCTATGAATCATTCCGTTTGTGATTTTGGGGGACAAAGCCCTGGCTCCAAGTTGAACATTTCCCATGATACCTTTACATCTCCAGGATTTTAGTTTATCAGGTTGTGAGATCTAGTTTAGTGGTTCCCAAACCCCTCCTCAAGACCCACCTGTCTATTCACAGTGTTTGACCTAAATTGTGGCCTGTTAGATGGGTCCTGAGGAGGGGTTTTGGAACCAGTGACCTAGTCCATACAGAACGAAGTGTGGTTTCTTCAGTGATTGTCCCTTTGACACCTCCATCTGCAACGTTCCTGGGCAATATTTTGCAGCTCAAATGACAAATGGGCACCAGTCTGACCTAATGCAGCACTAGGTACGTGCCATTCTAATAAAGACAATAGCTGTCGCTTAGAGTCCGTTGTGAAGAGTATATTTGGCTAAATCCTAAGATTAGATTATATCCCATTTTATTTTTTATTTTTTTAATAAATTTCATTATATGGAAAATTGACTTCCATATCTACTGTATGGGCAGTCTATTGACAGATGACGCAGCATGGCATTTGTCACAGATACTCTCATAATTATCGGTCAGAAAAGATGCAGAAAGTGTATTAAAAACATTTCTCATTGACACTTATTGGTCTCTATTTTTCTTTTCTGTGCATTGTGCTTCTTATTTGATTTCTGAATGTGTTTTAATATCGTATTAGATTACATGATTCTCACTCACACTGCCTTTTCTGTGTTTCTGCCATACCTATGTGTTTGCTTGCTGCCTGTCCTGTACCCAGTATGTTCTTGCCACCTGCCATGTACATTCTTGCTGGCTGTCCTGTCCCATGTGCCCTCTTGTCTTCTTTTTCCTTTCTTACATTTGTTCTTGGTGCCATTTTGGTACTGTTTACACTCTTGCTGGTATGTATAATCTTCCCACATTTCCTTTGCTGTGCACATTGTTGCCTTCGTTCCCTCCTATGAACAGTATGGCTGCCTTTCCTGTGCTATGTATGAGAAAGTATCCTCATGCCTGCACATTTTTCAGTTTTGTGTCTTTTTTTTTATTTTTTTTGTAGGTCCCTGATTTGCTTCTGTTTTCCAGTTAAGTTTGCAACTCCCTGATCTGAAAAAGAACAATCATGAGTGTGGGCTTCATAGGTGCCGGGCAGCTGACCCATGCCCTGGTGAGGGGCTTCACGGCAGCAGGTAGATTGAGATAACTTTCTAGACTGTGCCCTTGCTTTTGATAGCTTGTCCAGGTATGGTGTCCATATTTTCAATTCGATTTTTCTACTTTCAGGAGTGTTGGCGGCTCACAAGATCACTGCAAGTTCTCCTGAAACAGAGCTGCCAACGGTGGCTGCACTTCGGGTAAGAGAGAAGTAGTGAGGTCTTATGATTAATTGTTCTTGAGAGCCATTGAAGAGCATAGATTGCTAGGGTATGGCATGCTGAGAAGGGGAAAGAGCATAATTTCTGAAAAGGTTATGGGAAACTGGCAAGGAGGTCACACTGAGAAGTCATAGGAAGCTTGCCAAAATCTGGAAGGAAAAGGGTTCTAGGAAGAAATGTTTTTCAACAATTCCAACCCACCAGGAAATGTTAGTGAGGGGTTATGAGAAGCTAATAGAAGATGGTGGGTTGATGGTTCTCTGCTTTCTGGGAGACTGGATTTTGATTCTTCTACATTTATTTTCAGAAACTTGGAATAAACTTTAGCAACAGTAACAAGGAGACGGTGAAGAACAGTGATGTTCTTTTCCTGGCAGTCAAACCTCACATCATTCCTTTTGTGCTAGATGAGATTGCCCGTGAGCTAGAGGACCGTCACATGGTGGTGTCATGTGCTGCCGGAGTCACCATCAGCTCTATTGAGAAGGTATTGGAAAAGGGAATCCTAGCAGGAGCTTTAGTCAGGATAGCAATAGTGAGCAGAGCCCTGCAACAACTAATCAAACCTAGAAGAGGAGTAATATTGAGAATGGAAGTGTTAATATCATTGCAGAGTGTTGTCATGGCCCAGAGACAAGGGGCATCATGCCCCCTCGTCACTATCCTGCTTTCTGCTACAGGAATCCCTCTTGGTTGTGAATTGGTTCAATCTCTCAGTGCTCAGCAAGCCAATTCGGATCAGGACATCATTCATGGAGAAGCAAGAAAAATCTGATCCCTTTAGTTAGGATAGCTTAAAATACAAGAAATGGTTTAGTGCAGAGACAGACTCTGTTTATTCCTCTTACACAGATATTTAACCATTCCAAAATAAACCATCCCCAAGTCTAGCCCATTCTCTTGGTCTTGCTTGATCTGTCCCACGGTTGCCAGATCTGATCTGTTTTATAACCCCATAGTGGCAATAAACTAATTACAAACTTTATGGCTATCTGAGGACCCAGATAGGTCCTAAATGTATCTCTGTAATTAGGTAAAATAACATTATTACAGTGCATATCATATAGTAACCTTTAACATTAATTATTGTGGCCCACATTACATTACACATAAAAATAACCTGCCCCACCCTCTCCACACATTTTTAAAAGCAGGCAATTTGCAAGTATAATTGCAAGCTCTCCCAAACAACTTTGACAAGAGTATTATGGATGCAGAGGCAACACAATGTATATTTTATCTGATTTAAAAACTGACATTTTCCTGTCCTATTTTTTTTTTATTACTGTGGCCTTATAAAGGGGGTAATGCTGACCAATCGCCAAGGAACCTTTTTGTTTGTGTATTAAGTGGACTGAGAGGAGTGACAATTGTTGACAATATTTCACCAGTGTACGCTAATTTAAGTTATTTTTAAAAAGCATGGAATACTTGCTGTATATTGCATTAGCCATTCTTTCCAAAAGTTAACCATTCCTGAGATATTTATTATTAATTAAGCCTAAGGCTATTTTGCAGTTAGATCCCCACCCCATCTCTTATCAAGTGCTATGAGCTGCAAATTAGCTTATTAGCACTCCAGTGACTTTGCAACCTCTGTTCCCTTCACTTGTGTTTTCAGTTCATAATTTTCTCTACAGTTGCCCCTCTTTGTGAATCTATTGACCGTTCTTCTTCTTCTTTTTTTTTTTTTTTTTTTTTATTTCAACAGAAACTGACAGCTTTTCACCCAGCTCCCAAGGTGATCCGCTGTATGACCAACACCCCTGTGATTGTAAGGGAAGGGGCCACAGTATATGCTACAGGGACACATGCAGATGTGGAGGATGGGAGGCTCTTGGAGCAGCTGATGCAGAGTGTGGGCTTCTGCACGGAAGTGGAGGAGGATCTGATTGATGCTGTCACTGGGTTGAGCGGCAGCGGCCCTGCTTATGTGAGTCAAGGGGAAATTAGGGAACATGTGGGAGTAGGCTTAAGAAGAATGGGGTTGGCGTAGGGTAGGTGCAGGTTTGGGGAGAATAGGACTAGGAGCAGAGTTGATTGGAGCAGGGAGGGGGTGAGTGCTTGGTTGAGGACATTCGGGTGGGTGCAGATTTGGGGAGGCAGGGTGGGCGCAGGTTTGAGGAGAGGAGGCATAGGATTGAGACAGACAATCAGAAAAGGTTTGAGAAGAGGAGGAAGAGTGGTGCCATGTATTTACATGCGTATATGACTGTTTGAAACACTTGGCACTCTCCCTATCACTTCTTCTGTTCATGCCACCAACCTGTGTATGAGGCACAGTTGGCTCAGTACCACAGTATTCACTACACATAATAAACAGTACTTGTCAACTCTATAAACTGCGCAGCGCCAGATATGACAACAGAAATTAGGTAATCTTTATTAGTAATAAGCAAAAGTGTCCAAATAAAATAGAGGATAAGCAGCAAATGGAAGATTATTCTATTCAAGCAAAAACTAGAAAAACATATTGTCTTATCATAACTCTTTTGTTAGGATGAGTACAGAGAGATGGTTTAAAGGCATTAACAATAAAACAATATTCTAGGTAATTTATAGGCCAAGAACAATAAGACATTTCTAAGGTTTTCTAGGAGAGCAGAGAAATGCTGCAGTAAATACACTCAACAAGCTCAAATGTCCTGGGTGTGGTGGAATATCTGGTTAGTAGGAAACAGAGCTTAGTAAATACTATGAAGGACTGGAATGCAGCCCACTTCTTCTAAACGCATATTGAAATACTTTTTGAATTTTTTAAATAATTGCATTTTTCACTGAGGAATCAGATAAAATAAAATCTGTGTGTACATGTGTCTGCCCACAGACTGCTGCACGTCTGTTAGATTATTGCAACCACACAGGTTGCAGGGGTGTGTTGCTCATTTAAGTCAATGGTATGTTTTTTTTTTTTCCCAGACTGCTTTTATATTTCTAGTTTGAAGGCAGGTAATTCAGGTTTCTGCTCTCTTGCCTCTGTAGAATTTGAGCAATGCAGACCAGTGCAGGGAGGTTATATTTTAACCCTTAACAGATTTATCTGTGCAGGCATGGAATACTGGACTCACCTAAAACAGGAAAGCTATGGGTTAAGTGGTCAGTGCAGTGTAACATGAGTCCACAAAGATGCTGTCAATCACAGCTTTCCCCCATAGAGCCTCACACCGCGTGTGGGGTGCACTTGGCAATCTGATAATTACTCATGCAACAGGCAGTAGACCGGATAGACTTGTATGTCAACAAAGATTTTTTTTTTGGTAAGAATACAAACATTATGTACAGCTCTGAATTACAGGGAAAGTAGAACTCTAGGGGATATATTGCACCTTAAATAACATACCTGTTCAACGCCATCAAACAGATCCTACATGTATAAATAGGTGTCAGTCTGTTACCTGAGAGGGCAGCATCTCCAAGCATGAGATGAGCACATTGTACTAAATGAGACCGCTGACCGTGCAGATAAACAGGCACTGACCTCCATCTGTCTGATCACCAGTAATCCTGCAAGAGTAGATATTGCCACAGGTAGAGGTTATTGTTGTACCGGCCTGTGCAGAGATTTCGAGCATCAGTAGAATGAATCAGTAAGGCCAGATATATTATTCATGAGTTTAAATTACTGCTGTAGATTAGGAAAAGCTTTAAATGTTTGTGTACACCAATCTAACATCATTGCTTACTGTGTAAGTAATGGGGTTAAAGCAATGTCATGCTAGTGCATGGAAGCTGCCATGGCAAAAACATTTTCTTTTCTTTGCATGAAGTGAAGTATAGAGCAGGGTTTTGGACTGCCTTATTGAGTGTGTGGGGAATAGGGAAGATGCTGAACTGCAGTGCAAGTAGAGGCGCCCACACAGCAGAGCAAGATGGCAGTTGCTTATCTCATGGTGTAGTGTGTGTGCTGTGCCTTCAGAGACAGGTCTAGTTCACATGCCAGCTCTGTATTTACACGAGTAGGGGTGAGACCGTGTGTAGTAATGATGTGTATAGTACAGTCAGCAATACTGGAGATAATGGCCTATATGTCCATACCTGCCACTCATACTTAATTACCCAGGGGAGTTTAAAAAGACATAGTGGAGGTTCAAATTATCTGGTTCAAAGTCGGCCCACCCATTTTGTTCCATGTGTTAATATTTTATTTGTTTTGTACTTAACGCCCGTTTAGGATATGTTGGTGCATTCCAAATAAAGCATAATAATAATTATGTCATTTGTGTGTGACGACCTCCTTTCTTCGTGTGGCTCGAATTATCTCATCCCTCTGTTGTCTCTGCTCTTCTCAGGCTTTTACAGCCCTGGATGCTCTTGCAGATGGTGGAGTGAAGATGGGTCTCCCCAGACGCCTGGCGGTCCGTCTTGGAGCTCAGGCCATGCTGGTGAGTATTTCGTTTCTTTGCCCCAAACGCCTTCCCTTTTTTGCCCAGACTTAGGTCCTGATCTATGTACTTGCATCTGTTCTTCAGGGTGCCGCAAAGATGCTTTTGGATTCAGAACAGCACCCTGGCCAACTGAAGGACAATGTGTGCTCCCCAGGAGGGGCCACCATCCACGCTCTGCACTTCCTGGAGAGTGGAGGATTCAGATCTCTACTCATCAATGCCGTGGAGGCATCCTGCATCAGGACCAGGTGACCTTTGAACTCTCAAATCCCCATCTCACCACTGTACAATGAAAAGAAATATGTTTAAGTCTAAGTGCATTTACCTCTTTCCTGAATTATGTCATGCTGATCTCCCTCTCCTGTCACTCGCATGCGTTTCCATCACTTCCCTCCCCCTGTCATTGTTATTTTGTATGTGATCACCCAACCCACCATGTATGACCTAAGCATCTCTATTTAGGGAGCTCCAGCATATGGCAGATCAAGAGAAGATTCCAGCAGCTGCAATTAAGAAGACCACCCTAAGCAGAGTGCAGCAGGAGTCCCCCTCCATCTCCACTGCCCCTCAAGGAGCCAAAGTCAGTCTCTTCAACAAGAAGTACTGAGGAAGACGCACAGGATCTGTACAGAGCCATGATCAGAAGGGTAGTGGGTGTCTGAGAGCATGCGAGTGAGGCTGAATGTGAATTCTTACAGGGAGTATGTAATGGATGAGCGTTTGCAAAGAGGTATTTGTATTTGAAGCAGCCCTAGAGTCATTTGAATGTGCCCCCTATCTTTTTAGTTAGTTTTTTCCTCCAGCACCACCCACCTTGGATTCTACTTTTAACTTTGTTTATGCCGGAAGCGTGGAGGGTAAATGTAACTGAATTTAGTGTGTGTGTGAGTGCAAACGAGGGGTGTGCTATACCCCCTACTCCTCTTACTTTAATATCCTTCCAATAGAGCCCTTTTAACATTTTTAACTGTTCTGTGCCCTGGTATAGGTTGGTCAGGGCATCAATTTCTTGACGGTTTATATTAAACATATACAACGATGAGGACATATCCATTGCCCAACCTCAGAACTGAACCAAAAAATGGCACTCTATTTTTCCAAAGCACTATATTATATGGTTTATTTTATTGATAAGGTGTATTGGTTTTACTTTTAATTTATAACGGTTTTACAACTGGGAATCTTCTGGACAATGTCACTGCTCTACTATCCCACTGTGCTGCCTTTCCTGCCACATCAATACACTGCCCACTTTCCCATAACCCTCTCTGGCACAGCTCGTCTCACCCCTTGTTCTCTCCGGACGCCATTCATGGACTCAAACCATTCCGCTTCTATCCTGTCTGGTGGCTTTTTAATAAAAGTAAAATTCTCTTTTATTTCTTGTGTATTTTGTTTATTTCTGGTGGGAAACAGAGGATACACACACACTTTATTTTTATTTATTTATATATATATATATATATATATATAGTTACTAAGGGCCTCATTCTATTATCGGCCGTAGGAGATGCGGGGCCGCAAGGACCGGCCGCAAGCTATTCGGCTATTCTATTCCCCTCAGGCTGGGGATTCCGGCAGGCTTGCGGCCGGCGCCTTGCTATCTCTTGCGGCCGCAGGCACCGGAGGAAAGCCTTTGATCCTAAACGGCCACAAGAGTTTCGGCCGCAAGAAAAGCCCGGTTGCTATTCAATTGCTCCGGGAACCCTCTCTGCAAGGCTAAAACCGAGCCGCAGCTTACTTGCAGCAAAAAGGTCCCGCAGGCACACAATTAAGCACATTATAAAGCCATCCTGCACTCTGAGGAGACTATATAAAGTGATTGTAGGTGTTAGCATTCATAGCACAACATTCCCCTACACTCAAATCCGTAAATATATTATTTTTGAATTTATGTCAAATACGCATGTAAAAAGTCCAGAGTGCTTGGAGCACCTCAGACCCGCCCACGCTGCGGCCGGAAAATAAACAGTTAATGAAATCTCGGATTTGGGGTGATGTGAAAGCTTGAGAGGGGGTTGCTATTAATCATCATGTCCCCCATTATGATCCCTAGCATTTACAGAGCTTTACAGTGCCGTCTTGAATTTATTTTTGCATTTAAAGATTTCTGAGCTTACGGCCGGTTGCAAGATATGCGGCCGGCCGTAAGAGGAGATCCTTGCGGGGCCGTATAATAGAATTGCAAGGTAACGGGAGCCTCGCAAGGAATCGCAGCTTTGCGGCCGATTTACGGCCGATAATAGAATGAGGGTCATAGTATTTAAGGTTAAAAAAAAGACTTTCAGTCCATCAAGTTCAACCTTTTAAGATCTCCTCTGATCTGCAATATGCGGATTAACTATTAATTAATTAGTTGTCTAAAAAAAAAAAAATTCCCTCCTGATTCCAGACACCGGCGACCGGACTTCTCCCTGAATCAATACTGCCTCTCTAATTATCCATGATAACCCTGAATTACCTTTTTAATATGAAATATTATTGCTGCCGGCTTGTAAACATATGCAGGAGAGAAAGTATGTGTCAAATTCTAAAAGATCAGATTCCACTAATCCACCTACCTCCAGTGAGCACACTACTCCGGATGTGATTAAAATATAAATGTCAACATGTAGAGTCTTCAAATATTCCTGTTTTCTATAAAATAGTTTTTATGTTCATGGCCTACACGTCTACCAGTGTTACATAAATGCTATTTTTCCTGAACTACAGTGATCCTTTATGTGGGATACTATGTAATGGATGGGATAGCCCTGAAAGTAGTTCCCAAGACGATATCTATTTTATTGTTCTTTTGTGGTGCAATTTATTACTATGCAGTGTCTTATATTGTATATTGACATTTAAGATGACCATGATGGCAGGATATCTTGTGGTTTTACTTCTGTCATCCGTTTTAATTTGGTCCCTTGGGATCACAAATAGTTTGAGCAGATCCTACAAAAAACAAGATCCACCGTAGGTAAAAAACAAACAAAAACAATAAAACTTTATCATACTATTACAGTTGATAGTGGACGATTTAGTTTAACTTTTTTATGCATTTATTCTGTCATAGGAGCTGCCATCTTTCTACTTAATATTAAATGGACATTAATTTTGAGTGCAGAGAAGCAGCCAGCTGAAATGTGATGATCGTTGGAGCTTTCAATGGGACTAATGGAAATCTTTCTGGATCTCTACCTTGTTGTGGTGAAGGGTTTTGTGTACTTCAATGAAGCTGTGTGTTGTACCATGTAGGGTCAATCAAGATGGCCGGGTCATAGAGGTCAGACAAATTGTGGTCCACTGGAGCAGGAAACTGGATAAGCACATCCACAGACATAACCATATGAGATGAGCCCCTCCGGTCAGAAGGTGCCTATTACATTACTGGAGAAGAGCAGAAGGTTAGTACGAGTAATGTTTGGGCCAAATAACAGGTTATATTTTCCTTGGCTCCAAGATCTCTTCAAATGGAGACTGCAGCTATGAAATAAAATACATTTGCTTCTGGGGAGGAAAGCTATGGCAAGTCTGGGTAAGCTTTTAAAAAATATTACATTATCAACAAAGGTCTGCACAGTTAGAACTATGGTATTCCCAAAATTAACATATAGATGTGAGAGCTGGACCATAAAGAAGACTGAGCGACGCAGAATATATCCCTTGGAATGGTGGCGTTGGAGAAAACGGCTTCTGGACTGCAAGAAGATCCAATAAATCAATACTAAAGGAAGTCTAGACATACTGTTCTTTGGAGGGTTTGATCATTTATGCTCAGGAGATCTACAGTACTGAACTATCCCATTGTATAAAAGTATCTGTGTCCGCTCCACATCGGGCCTCTCTGAGATCTGTATTTGCGAATAATAACTTGTTTACACCTCCATAGACCATTTCACACAATCTCCCTTGGCTTACAATACAACTTCAGATATAGAAAACATATACAAATGATCATGCATATATATGCAGAACCAAACATGGTACCATCAGCATACACTTGGCTGTAATTCATAGCTGCAGTTATAGCATTTGACCTCTAGATGGAGCAAAAGAGCAACCTGCAAAGCATAGGAAATCCTCACCATCAAAGGGACACATTGAAAATAGAACATTCTAAACATTTGAAAAATGTACTTTTACATGAAAAACAAGTTTTGCGGGGGTTATTATAATCCCTGAACTTGATGCTTTTCTAACAAATTCCAGACTTCCCTTTGACCAACCAAATTGCGTAAGTGCATTAGTAAATTCATGGTGCTCTATGGAGAAAATAGTTACTCCCTCTAGTGGTTAACAATGATATTGCTAAAACAATCATGAGCGAGGGAGTCTGGGCTGTTTTTGTCCAAAAGCTGTTTTTTAATGGATTGAAATATTTTTTTCCGAACTTGCTGCAATTACATTACATGCAAGGTCTTGTAACATTTAAGCCCTGTTGATTTCAATGCTTGGTAGCAAGTGTGTGATTTCAGACACTAAGGTCCATTTTTTATGTTTTGCTGGGCAGCTCCATTATCATAGACTATCTTTGTTAGATATCTGTCTTATTATGTGGGAGGGATTAGCTGTAACACCATTACATAAATATATACAAGGTATTTAATTCCATAACAGAGGAAAACTAATCTACCCATACGTTATACTAATCACTAATCATCAATCACATATAATAGTTTTCATAGTGTAACACAATGTGATCCGCAAGTGCAATGCACCAAACTAGCCGAGAGGGGAGAGAGACAGAGGGGAGGAAGAGACAGTATAGACTGGGACAGAGAACTGATAGGTAAAAACACTGAACATAAATGAACAACATTTAAATCCTTACTAAATATACATACACATCGGCATATACCGTGTGGGAATAAAAGTAAAAGGAGTAAATCCCATCCAATGTGGCTTAACAATGATTTAAAGATCAAGATACGGTGTAAAAAACAGGCATTTAAATGATACAAACAAGAGGGGACAGAGACTGATTTACGGGATTACAAGGAAATCAACAAGGCTTGCAAAAGCACTATTACACTGGCTAAAATAGAAAATAAAAAAATAATTGCAAAAGAGAGTAAGACTAACCCTAAAATATTTTTTAAGTATATTAATGGGAAGAAGGCGAGGAAGGAAGCTATAGGAACATTAGAATGTGACACAGGACGTCTGATAATTACTAACCAAGAAAAGGCAGATGAGCTAAATAGGCTCTTTTCTTCGGTATACACAAGGGAGGTACCAGTGGTTGGGACACTGCGACATAATGGGGCTACACTACCTTTGCCAAATAATTGGTTAACACAGGAAGTAATCCAAAAGAGGTTGGTTAAAAATACATGTTAATAAAGACCCGGGTCCTGATGGAATACATCCAAGGGTACTAAGGGAACTGGGTTCTGTAATAGCCAAACCATTATATTTAATTTTTCAAGATTCACTCAACACAGGGTCTCTACCAGATGACTGGAGAAAAGCTGATGTGATACCTATATTTAAAAAGGGAGCAAGAGCAAATCCGGGGGATTATAGACCAGTGAGCCTCACTTCTGTAGTGGGGAAGCTTTTAGAAGGGTTAATACGGGATAATATACAAGAATATGTCTATTTGAACAGGATTATAAGTAGTAGTCAACATGGATTTATGAGGGATAGGTCATGTCAAACAAATCTAATTAGTTTCTATGAGGAGGTTAGTAGGAACCTGGATCAAGGCAACTCAATGGATGTGGTCTTTTTGGATTTTGCAAAGGCATTTGATACAGTGCCACATGGGAGACTATTGGGCAAACTAAGGGATACAGGAATTGCAGTAAATATCTGCTCATGGATTGAGAGCTGGCTAAAAGACAGGAAGCAAAGGGTTGTTGTAAATGGAACATACTCCGATTGGACTAATGTGGTAAGTGGGGTTCCTCAGGGTTCAGTATTAGGTCCTCTCCTTTTTAACATATTTATTAATGACTTAGAGGTAGGATTGGAGTGTGGTGTCTCCATTTTTGCTGATGACACAAAGTTGTGCAAGGTAATTAAATCAGATAAGGATGTGCTTTCCCTCCAAGGGGATTTACATACAATTGAGCAATGGGCATCTAAATGGCAGATGAGATTTAATACGAATAAATGTAAAGTTATGCATCTGGGAAGGAAAAATAGCCATGCAATTTATAATCTTAATAGAGCAAATCTAGGTGTATCAGATATTGAAAGGGATTTGGGAGTGCTTGTGGACAACCACCTAGGTAACAGTGCTCAAAGCCAAGCAGCAGCTGCAAAGGCAAATAAAATATTAGCATGTATTAGGAAGGGTATAGAAGCAAGGGAAACAAATATAATTCTGCCACTATACAAATCCCTAGTACGCCCTCATTTGGAATATGGAGTACAATTTTGGGCACCACTTCATAAAAGGGACATTTTAGAGCTGGAAAAAGTACAGAGAAGGGCAACAAAACTAATAAGGGGAATGGAGGGGCTAAGTTATGAAGAAAGACTAACCAAATTAAGCTTATTTTCTCTAGAAAAAAGTGTCTAAGAGGAGATATGATTACCTTATATAAATACAACCAGGGTCAGTATAAAGATTTGTCAAAGGAGCTTTTTGTGCCAAGAGGTTTTCAACTGACAAGAGGACATCCCTTGAGGTTAGAAGTAAAAAAGGTTGAACTTGATGGACTGAAAGTCTTTTTTCAACCTTAAATACTATGGGCCTCATTCTATTATAGGCCGTAAAACGGCCGCAAAGCTGCGATTCCTTGCGGGGGTTCCGTTATCTTGGAATTCAATTATACGGCCCGCAAGGATCTCCTCTTACGGCCGGCCGTATATCTTGCAACCGGCCGTAAGCTCAGAAATCTTTAAACGAAAATATATATTCAAGACGGCACTGTAAAGCTCTGTAAATGCTAGGGATCATTTTGGGGGACATGAGGATTAATAGCAACCCCCTCTCAAGCTTGCACATCAGCCCACATCCAAGTTTACATTAACTGTTTATTTTCCGGCCGCAGCGTGGGCGGGTCTGAGGTGCTCCAAGCCCTCGGGACTTTTTCCATGGATTTTTGACATAAATTAAAAAATATATATTTTTACGGATTTGAGTATAGGGGAATGTTGTGCTATTTTTGCTAACACCTACAATCACTTTTTAGTCTCCTCAGAGTGCAGGATGGCTTTATTTTGGCTTTATAATGTGCTTAATTGGTGCTAGCGGGACCTTTTTCCTGCAAGTAAGCTGCGGCTCGGTTTTAGCCTTGCAGAGAGGGTTCCCGGAGCAATTGAATAGCAACCGGGATTTTCTTGCGGCTGAAACTCTTGCGGCCGTTTTAGATCAAAGGATTTTCTCCAGCACGAGCGGCCGCAAGGGATAGCAAGGCGCCGGCCGCAAGCCTGCCGGAATCCCCGGCCGGAGGGGAATAGAATAGCAGAATAGCTTGCGGCCGGTCCTTGCGGCCCCGCATCTCCTACGGCCGTTAATAGAATGAGGCCCTATGTAACATGGGGGGAGACATGGGGGAGAGAGAGATGGGAGAAAGACATGGAGAGGGGGGAAAGACATAAGGGAGAGAGACATGGAAGAGACACAGGAGGGGAGAGACACTGAAGGGAGAGGGGGAGAGACACAGGGGAGGGTGGGGAGAAGCACAGGAGGGAGAGGGGGAGAGACACAGGGTGGGGAGAAGAGACACAGGGGAGGGAGAGGGGGGAACGAGACACAGGGAATAGCCCCATTATCCCAAAGAGTATGGTCCAGGTTACCAATTTAGTTATTTAATGTTATCTCAGTTAAAATACTTGTACATCTTTCAACAGTAATGCTCAGGACAATGAGACTGGTGGGGAGTTGTACAGAAGTGGACATTAATGAGATAAATTCTGTTTCAACATTATTATTTTTTTGGCTAAATATCTGCTGCTGTTTGCACATGTATTGGAAATGTTTGTTAATAGTTAACACAAAAAATCTATTTAACATACAAAGCGCTTACACTGGTCCTTTAAATCACTGTAAGAATGACATTAATTGGTAATAGAAGTAAAAATGTGTTTAATTTGCTAGTTTTAGAGACACATAATGACAATGGCGGAGCTAGAGAGTGGAGGGACCTGGTGCAAAAAAAACAACAACTTTGGGCCACCCTCTGTATCAGCTTACTCAGTGTTCTTCCCCAAAGCCCCTTCCCATAACAGCACCCCTCCTCAAGACCCTTTTCCCATAGTTGCTCTGCCCAAGATCTCTCTCCATAGCTGCTCTTCTTCCCATAGCTGCTCCACTTCCCTTATCTCCTGGCTGCAGCATATATAGTTGCCGTAATTACCAGTTTGTTGGTAACGCTATGCTTGACAGGGCTGCAATGAGCGCCGAAGGTCGAAGGCGCTCATTGCGAGGCCCGTATGTGACTGACTTGAGGGGGGAGAGGCTTCAAGACACTTACAATTTACAGGGTTCAAAAGAATTACAGAATTAACGCCCGCCATTTTTTGGAAGCACGTAACTCGGAAGTTGTCGGAAGACCGTCAAAAGGCGTTAATTAATTATAGACCAGCGAGCCTCACTTCTGTAGTGGGGAAGCTTTAAGAAGGGTTAATAAGGGATAATATACAAGAATATGTCTATTTGAAGAGGATTATAAGTAGGAGTCAACATGGATTTATGAGGGATAGGTTGTGTCAAACAAATCTAATTAGTTTCTATGAGGAGGTTAGTAGGAACCTGGATCAAGGCAACTCAATGGATGTAGTCCTTATGGATTTTGCAAAGGCTTTTGATACAGTGCCACAGGGGAGACTATTGTGCAGACTAAGAGAAACAGGAATTGCAGTAAATATCTGCTCATGGGTAGAGAGCTGGCTAAAAGACAGGAAGCAAAGGGTTGTTGTAAATGGAACATACTCCGATTGGACTAATGTGGTAAGTGGGGTTCCTCAGGGTTCAGTATTAGGTCCTCTCCTTTTTAACATATTTATTAATGACTTAGAGGTGGGATTGGAGTGTGGGGTCTCCATTTTCGCTGATGACACAAAGTTGTGCAAGGTAATTAAATCAGATAGTGAGGTGCTTTCCCTCCAAGGGGATTTACATAAAATTGAGGAATGGGCATCTAAATGGCAGATGAGATTTAATACGAATAAATGTAAAGTTATGCATCTGGGAAGGAAAAATAGCCATTCAATGTATAATCTCAATGGAGCAAATCTAGGGGTATCAGATATTGAAAGGGATTTGGGAGTACTAGTGGACAACAACCTAGGTAACAGTGCTCAATGCCAAGCAGCAGCTGCAAAGGCAAGTAAAATATTAGCATGTATTAAGAAGGGTATAGAAGCCAGGGAAGCTAATATAATTCTGCCACTATACAAATCTCTAGTACGCCCTCATTTGGAATATGGAGTACAATTTTGGGCACTGCTTCATAAAAAGGACATTTTAGAGCTGAAAAAGGTACAGAGAAGGGCAACAAAACTAATAAGGGGAATGGAGGGGCTAAGTTATGAAGAAAGACTAACCAAATCAAACTTATTTTCTCTAGAAAAAAGGTGTCTAAGAGGAGATATGATTACCTTATATAAATACATCCAGGGTCAGTATAAAGATTTGTCAAGGGCGCTTTTTGTGCCAAGAGGTTTTCAACTGACATGAGGACATCCCTTGAGGTTAGAAGTAAAAAGATTCCACCTTAAAGAAAGAAAAGGGTTCTTCACAGTAAGGGTGGTTAATCTGTGGAATTCTCTACCATAGGAGGTGGTGACAGCGGATTTGATAGATAACTTTAAAAGGGGGCTGGTTTTATTTCTAATTAAAAAGGGAATTCAGGGTTATCCTGGATAATTAGAGACAGTATTGATCCAGGGAGAAATCCGATCGCTAGTATCTGGGGTCAGGAAGGAATTAATTATTTTTTTCCCTTTGAGACGATTGGCTAAGTCTCATTTGTTTTTGTTTTCTGTTTGCCTTCCTCTGAATTAATTATTAATTAATAATTTAAAATAAAATAAAAAATAAATAATTCAATAATTCATTAATAATTAACAACTAATTAATTAATATTTTATCCGCATATTGCAGATCAGAGGAGATCTTAAAAGGTTGAACTTGATGGACTGAAAGTCTTTTTTCAACCTTAATTACTATGTATCACACAAAGCACAGGGGGAGAGGCAGGGAGCCTGTAAGTGAGGTTGCGAACAAATTTGATATTTAATTGCCATTTTTGGGAGGTGTGAAAAGGGCTAAGCCAGGAAAAAAAACGGTAACTTTTTTCAAGCACCTAAATCGGAAACACATTACGGGCTTGGGGAAAATGAACAATTTCCCAACCTCCAAATGGTTTTACACCCGTAAATGCAAACAGGAGCACAGAGGAGGGAGAGGGGGGAAAGAGACACAGGGGTGAGAGAGGGGGGGAAGAGACACAGAGGAGGGAGATAAGGGGGAAAGATCCAGGGAAGAGAGAGGGGGCAAAGAGACATGGGAGGGAGAGAGTGGGGAGAGGCCAAAGGCACTCATTGCGAGGCCCGCAAGTTAGAGGGGGGAGAGCTTCGCATTGTGTGGCAAAGAGCATTTCAAGGCTTCAAATTTTATTGACGTCATTTTTGACGGGCAAGTCGCTAGTATATACATATACTATTTCTACATAACAGCCTGTCCCTCTCAGCACCATCTTCAAATGGCATCTAGTCCCTCTCAATATTTATCCCCTCACAGCACCCATCCTTCTTAGCATCCATCCCTACATAGCACCCAGTCCTTGTCAGCAAGTATCCCCTCTCAGCATCCATGACCACAGAGCACCCAACCACTCTCAGCACTCACTTCACATAACACCCATTCCTATCTCCTTTGCTGCCCCTCACAGAACCCATCCCTTCTGTCATCCATCCCCTTGCTCTCTCTTATTTCTTCCCTGATATACATCCCCAGCATGTTGAACTGCTCCACACTGCCACCTCTTGAGAGCCCTGATGCATTGCACCACCTAAACCACTGGTAGCTCCACCACTGCATCATGTACTGTGTATTGCTGGAGAGGGGCGTGCATTAGCACTCCAGAGAACCGGTTGGGGTCCGCATTTGGCCCCTGTGCCACCTATTTGCAAATCGGATACAGCATTGTTCTCTAATAATGTATGTTTTTGCAACATAGCAACACAATCTGGTGCCTGAATTCTTGTATCTGAAGATATATGCACGGGCAGAGCTACTGTCAGTGCAATGCCCCCCGGGCCTGTGACGCCTAGGGGGCATATTTGGGAATATGGGACTGGCATGAACCCAGTTAAAGTATGGTATCATGGCCATATATCAGGACTGTGACAGCCATGATGGCATAGATAAGGTAAACATGTGTGCCATGTTATTCTATCATGCTATGCAATATTGTCCTTATGTCTGTAATAACTTGTCCAAAGAACTAACTCTCTTGGACTATTTGATTTTACCAAGGATTACGTTATTGTATCCATGTGAACTTGTATATGTCATGTTTAGTCTTGAAATGCAGGATTTTCTCTGGAGATTTTAATAACATAGGTTATGTGGGACTCCCATTATGATTATTAACTAGTCACTTGCCCGTCACAAATGATGGGATATTTTACTTTTGTGTTCCCCCCCTCCGTCCTTTCCCCCCCTCTCCCTACGCTGTGAATCTCCCCCCCTCGCCTTTTGTCTCTTTCTCCCTCCCGTGTCTCTCTCCCCCTTCACCCCTCTCACTCCCGTGTTTATTTCCCCCCTCTCTCTCCCCTGTGTCTCTCCCCCCTCTACATCCCCTTTGTCTCCTTACCACTCCCTCCCCTGTTTCTCCTTCCGCCTCCCTCCCCCATCTCCCTCCCCTGTATCTCCTTCCCCCATCTCCCTCCCGTGTATCCTTTCCCCCTCTCTCCCTCCCCTGTGTCTCCTTTCCCTGTCTCTCCCTCCACTGTGTCTCTTTCCCCTCCCTCCCCTGTGTCTATTTCCCTCTCCTTCCCATGTGCCTCTTTCCCCCTCTCCCTCCCGTGTCTGTTCCCCTCCCCTGTGTCTCTTCCTCCTTCTCCCTCTCTGTGTCTCCTTTCCCCATCTCTCCCTCCTGTGTCTCCTTCCCCCATCTCCCTCCCCTGTTTCTCCTTTCCCCCCTCTCGCTCCCGTGTCTCTTTCCCTCTCCTTCCCGTGTCCCTCTCCTCCAGGTCTTTTCCCCCTCTCCTGTGTCTCTCGCCCTCTTTCCCCCCTCTCTTTCCCCGTGCCTCTTCCCCCCTCTCCCTCCGCTGTGTCTCCTTCCCTCCCCTATGTCTCCTTGCCACCCTCCCCCGTGTCTACTTCCCCTCCTCTACCCCCCCCCCCGCCACATCTCCTTCCCTCCATCTCCCTCGACTTTTGCTGTGCATTGAGTATGCACGGCTCTCGCCGCGCAATGCGCATTGCGTGGTGAGTATTGCGAGTTTGTGTGCAAGGTTCGCAACTTGCAAGAGAGTAACACACAAACTCACTGTTACCACAACTATATATGTGATATTAACTATACTTGTAAACCCTTATGGGTAAGAGGAATCCCCTCTGCCCTGAGCGGTGGCATCAAAGGGTTAACCCCAAGTCCCTACAAGTGTAGATGGCCATTTGGATATCCAGGCTCGCTGATATGGGCCTGAAGCCTGCGGGACTTAGTTAACACTCATATACGAGGCATAAGTACGTAAATAGGAGCCCTAAGCACGAAGACTTAACGCAAACCAGTAAAGCAGACTCCACACGGGGAGAGGCTCGCAATGAGCGCCGAGGGGGATCTTTGCAAAGCAGGAAAGGTGCGGCTTGGCAAACACTTTGATGATCGCCAAAGCCATTCTCCGCGGGGCCTGTAAAGTAGACGGGTTAGATGCTCGCAATGAGCACCAAAGGTGCTCATAAGGGCCATAGTCTCGCATTTTGTAGCAAACGGCAATGCAAGGCTTAACATTTTATTGCTGTCATTTTTGACGGGCAAAGCGCTCCTTGGCCCTCATTCAATTGCGATTTGGCCAATTGAATAGTGCTCTAAATAAGCACATAACATATATTTTTTAAATAAGTTTTTA
The DNA here is from genome assembly GCA_027410445.1 of Discoglossus pictus. Taxonomy (NCBI): domain Eukaryota; kingdom Metazoa; phylum Chordata; class Amphibia; order Anura; family Alytidae; genus Discoglossus; species Discoglossus pictus. Next base: position 262,562,804 of record CM050168.1, on the reverse strand, counting down.
GTTAGTGAAAACCTTGCTTTTAGATAGATGCTTACTAAGTAAAAACTTACTTAAAAAAATATGTTATGTGCTAATATAGAGCCCTATTCAATTGACAAAATTCAAATTGAATGAGGGCCCTTGTATATAGAACATAACGTATTAGTATACCTGATACACACCGCGCATGCGCGCCAGTTATGCGTTATACAGAGTTCAGCCCTCAGCCTGACGTCAATAGCCACGCCCAATCCAAAGACTCAGTGAATGGAGCCACGTGACCAAACAGCAGGTGACGTCTGCGGCGGCGCGAGCACTGAGCGCCTGGGCCCACGCGAACAGGTCAGTGACTTCCGGTACCGGGCAGCCTGACCACGCCCATGTGTGTTGGGATGAGTGACGTCATGATCAGAGTGATGGCTTGAGGTGCCTGAAGGGGGCGGAGCTTTGACAGGTGCAGAGGATGGGGGTTGGCAGGTGATGTGTTAATGAGACTGACACTGCATGTACCCCCCACACTGTCACTGTGCTCCCCTTATACACTGACACTGCATGTACCCCCCACACTGTGACTGTGCTCCCCATATACACTGACACTGCTTGTACCCCCCCCACACTGTGACTGTGCTCCCCTTATACACTAATACTGCATGTACCCCCCCACACTGTGACTGCGCTCCCCTTATACACTCACACTGCATGTACCCCCCACACTGTGACTGTGCTCCTCTTATACACTGACACTGCATGTACCCCCCACACTGTGACTGTGCTCCCCTTATACACTAATACTGCATGTACCCCCCCACACTGTGACTGCGCTCCCCTTATACACTCACACTGCATGTACCCCCCACACTGTCACTGTGCTCCCCATATACACTGACACTGCATGTACCCCCCACACTGTGACTGTGCTCCCCATATACACTGACACTGCATGTACCCCCCCCCCCCCCACACTGTGACTGTGCTCCCCCATATACACTCACACTGCATGTACCCCCCCACACTGTGACTGTGCTCCCCATATACACTGACACTGCTTGTACCCCCCCCCACACTGTGACTGTGCTCCCCTTATACACTAATACTGCATGTACCCCCCCCACACTGTGACTGTGCTCCCCATATACACTCACACTGCATGTACCCCCCCACACTGTGACTGCGCTCCCCTTATACACTCACACTGCATGTACCCCCCACACTGTGACTGTGCTCCCCCATATACACTCACACTGCATGTACCCCCCACACTGTGACTGTGCTCCCCATATACACTGACACTGCATGTACCCCCCCACACTGTGACTGTGCTCCCCCATATACACTCACACTGCATGTACCCCCCACACTGTGACTGTGCTCCCCATATACACTGACACTGCATGTACCCCCCCCCCACACTGTGACTGTGCTCCCCCATATACACTGCATGTACCACCCACACTGTGACTGTGCTCCCCATATACACTGACACTGCATGTACCCCCCAACACTGTGACTGTGCTCCCCATATACACTGACACTGCATGTACCCCCCCCCCCACACTGTGACTGTGCTCCCCCATATACACTGACACTGCATGTACCCCCCAACACTGTGACTGTGCTCCCCATATACACTGACACTGCATGTACCCCCCCACACTGTCACTGTGCTCCCCATATACACTAACACTGCATGAACCCCCTACACTGTGACTGTGCTCCCCTTATACACTGACACTGCATGTACCCCCCACACTGTGACTGTGCTCCCCTTATACACTGACACTGCATGTACCCCCCACACTGTGACTGTGCTCCCCATATACACTGACACTGCATGTACCCCCCACACTGTGACTGTGCTCCCCATATACACTGACACTGCATGTACCCCCTACACTGTGACTATGCTCCCCTTATACACTGACACTGCATGTACCACCCCACACTGTGACTGTGCTCCCCATATACACTGACACTGCATGTACCCCCCCACACTGTGACTGTGCTCCCCATATACACTGACACTGCATGTACCCCCCACACTATGACTGTGCTCCCCTTATACACTGACACTGCATGTACCACCCCACACTGTGACTGTGCTCCCCATATACACTGACACTGCATGTACCCCCCACACTGTGACTGTGCTCCCCATATACACTGACACTGCATGTACCCCCCACACTGTGACTGTGCTCCCCCATATACACTCACACTGCATGTACCCCCCACACTGTGACTGTGCTCCCCATATACACTGACACTGCATGTACCCCCCCCCACACTGTGACTGTGCTCCCCCATATACACTGCATGTACCACCCACACTGTGACTGTGCTCCCCATATACACTGACACTGCATGTACTCCCCAACACTGTGACTGTGCTCCCCATATACACTGACACTGCATGTACCCCCCCCCCACACTGTGACTGTGCTCCCCCATATACACTGACACTGCATGTACCCCCCAACACTGTGACTGTGCTCCCCATATACACTGACACTGCATGTACCCCCCCCACACTGTCACTGTGCTCCCCATATACACTAACACTGCATGAACCCCCTACACTGTGACTGTGCTCCCCTTATACACTGACACTGCATGTACCACCCCACACTGTGACTGTGCTCCCCTTATACACTGACACTGCATGTACCACCCCACACTGTGACTGTGCTCCCCATATACACTGACACTGCATGTACCCCCCACACTGTGACTGTGCTCCCCATATACACTGACACTGCATGTACCCCCCCACACTGTGACTGTGCTCCCCATATACACTGACACTGCATGTACCCCCCCACACTGTGACTGTGTTCCCCATATACACTGACACTGCTTGTACCCCCCCACACTGTGACTGTGCTCCCCATATACACTGACACTGCATGTACCCCCCCACACTGTGACTGTGCTCCCCTTATACACTGACACTGCATGTACCCCCTACACTGTGACTGTGCTCCCCATATACACTGACACTGCATGTACCCTCCACACAGTCACTGTGCTCCCCTTATACACTGACACTGCATGTACCCCCTACACTGTGACTGTGCTCCCCTTATACACTGACACTGCATGTACCCCCCCCACACTGTCACTGTGCTCCCCTTATACACTGACACTGCATGTACCCCCCCACACTGTCACTGTGCTCCCCATATACACTGACACTGCATGTACTCCCTACACTGTGACTGTGCTCCTCTTATACACTGACACTGCATGTACCCCCCACACTGTGACTGTGCTCCCCATATACACTGACACTGCATGTACCCCCTACACTGTGACTGTGCTCCCCATATACACTGACACTGCATGTACCCCCCCACACTGTCGCTGTGCTCCCCTTATACACTGACACTGCATGTACCCCCCCCACACTGTCACTGTGCTCCCCATATACACTGACACTGCTTGTACCCCCCCCACACTGTGACTGTGCTCCCCATATACACTGACACTGCATGTACTCCCTACACTGTGACTGTGCTCCTCTTATACACTGACACTGCATGTACCCCCCCACACTGTGACTGTGCTCCCCATATACACTGACACTGCATGTACCCCCCACACTGTGACTGTGCTCCCCATATACACTGACACTGCATGTACCCCCCACACTGTCACTGTGCTCCCCTTATACACTGACACTGCATGTACCCCCTACACTGTGACTGTGCTCCCCATATACACTGACACTGCATGTACCCCCCACACTGTCACTGTGCTCCCCTTATACACTGACACTGCATGTACCCCCTACACTGTGACTGTGCTCCCCTTATACACTGACACTGCATGTACCCCCCCACACTGTCACTGTGCTCCCCTTATACACTGACACTGCATGTATCCCCCACACTGTGACTGTGCTCCCCATATACACTGACACTGCATGTACCCCCCACACGTTGACTGTGCTCCCCTTATACACTGACACTGCATGTACCCCCCACACGTTGACTGTGCTCCCCTTATACATTGACACTGCATGTACCCCCCACACGTTGACTGTGCTCCCCTTATACACTGACACTGCATGTACCCCCCCCCCCACACTGTGACTGTTCTCCCCGTATACACTGACACTGCATGCCCCCCCCCACTGTGACTGTGCTCCCCTTATACACTGACACTTCATGTACCCCCCACACACTGTGACTGTGCTCCCCTTATACACTGACACTGCATGTACCCCCCACACTGTGACTGTGCTCCCCTTATACACTGACACTGCATGTACCCCCCACACTGTGACTGTGCTCCCCATATACGCTGACACTGCATGTACCCCCCACACTGTGACTGTGCTCCCCATATACACTGACACTGCATGTACCCCCTACACACTGTGACTGTGCTCCCCTTATACACTGACACTGCATGTACCCCCCACACTGTGACTGTGCTCCCCTTATACACTGACACTGCATGTACCCCCCACACTGTGACTGTGCTCCCCTTATACACTAACACTGCATGTACCCCCCACACTGTCACTGTGCTCCCCTTATACACTGACACTGCATGTACCCCCTACACTGTGACTGTGCTCCCCATATACACTGACACTGCATGTACCCCCCACACAGTCACTGTGCTCCCCTTATACACTGACACTGCATGTACCCCCTACACTGTGACTGTGCTCCCCTTATACACTGACACTGCATGTACCCCCCCACACTGTCACTGTGCTCCCCTTATACACTGACACTGCATGTACCCCCCCACACTGTCACTGTGCTCCCCATATACACTGACACTGCTTGTACCCCCCCACACTGTGACTGTGCTCCCCATATACACTGACACTGCATGTACTCCCTACACTGTGACTGTGCTCCTCTTATACACTGACACTGCATGTACCCCCCACACTGTGACTGTGCTCCCCATATACACTGACACTGCATGTACCCCCTACACTGTGACTGTGCTCCCCATATACACTGACACTGCATGTACCCCCCCACACTGTCGCTGTGCTCCCCTTATACACTGACACTGCATGTACCCCCCCCACACTGTCACTGTGCTCCCCATATACACTGACACTGCTTGTTCCCCCCCACACTGTGACTGTGCTCCCCATATACACTGACACTGCATGTACTCCCTACACTGTGACTGTGCTCCTCTTATAAACTGACACTGCATGTACCCCCCACACTGTGACTGTGCTCCCCATATACACTGACACTGCATGTACCCCCCACACTGTGACTGTGCTCCTCTTATACACTGACACTGCATGTGCCCCCTACACTGTGACTGTGCTCCCCTTATACACTGACACTGCATGTACCCCCCCACACTGTGACTGTGCTCCCCATATACACTAACACTGCATGTACCCCCCCACACTGTCACTGTGCTCCCCTTATACACTAACACTGCATGTACCCCCCACACTGTCACTGTGCTCCCCTTATACACTGACACTGCATGTACCCCCTACACTGTGACTGTGCTCCCCATCTACACTGACACTGCATGTACCCCCCACACTGTCACTGTGCTCCCCTTATACACTGACACTGCATGTACCCCCTACACTGTGACTGTGCTCCCCTTATACACTGACACTGCATGTACCCCCCCCACACTGTCACTGTGCTCCCCTTATACACTGACACTGCATGTATCCCCCACACTGTGACTGTGCTCCCCATATACACTGACACTGCATGTACCCCCCACACGTTGACTGTGCTCCCCTTATACATTGACACTGCATGTACCCCCCACACGTTGACTGTGCTCCCCTTATACACTGACACTGCATGTACCCCCCCCCCACACTGTGACTGTTCTCCCCGTATACACTGACACTGCATGCCCCCCCCACTGTGACTGTGCTCCCCTTATACACTGACACTTCATGTACCCCCCACACACTGTGACTGTGCTCCCCTTATACACTGACACTGCATGTACCCCCCACACTGTGACTGTGCTCCCCTTATACACTGACACTGCATGTACCCCCCACACTGTGACTGTGCTCCCCATATACGCTGACACTGCATGTACCCCCCACACTGTGACTGTGCTCCCCATATACACTGACACTGCATGTACCCCCTACACACTGTGACTGTGCTCCCCTTATACACTGACACTGCATGTACCCCCCACACTGTGACTGTGCTCCCCTTATACACTGACACTGCATGTACCCCCCACACTGTGACTGTGCTCCCCATATACACTGACACTGCATGTACCCCCCACACTGTGACTGTGCTCCCCATATACACTGACACTGCATGTGCTCCCCTTATACACTGACACTGCATGTACCCCCCAACCACACTGTGACTGTACTCCCCATATACACTGACACTGCATGTACCCCCCTACACTGTGACTGTGCTTTCCATATACAATGACACTGCATAACCTCCCCACACTGGCACTGTGCTCCCCATATACACTGACACTGCATGTACCCCCCCCACACACTGTGACTGTGCTTTCCATATACACTGACACTGCATAACCTCCCCACACTGTCACTCTGCTCCCCATATATGCTGACACTGCATGATCCCCCCACACTGTGACTGTACTCCCCATATACACTGACACTGCATGTACCCCCCTACACTGTGACTGTGCTTTCCATATACAATGACACTGCATAACCTCCCCACACTGGCACTGTGCTCCCCATATACACTGACACTGCATGTACCCCCCCCACACACTGTGACTGTGCTCCCCTTATACACTGACACTCCATGTACCCCCTACACTGTGACTGTGCTCCCCATATATGCTGACACTGCATGATCCCCCCACACTGTTACTGTGCTCCCCATATACACTGACACTGCATGTACCCCCCACACGTTGACTGTGCTCCCCTTATACACTGACACTGCATGTACCCCCCACACGTTGACTGTGCTCCCCTTATACACTGACACTGCATGTACCCCTCCTACACTGTGACTGTGTTCCCCTTATACACTGACACTGCATGATCCCCCCCACACTGTGACTGTGCTCCCCTTATACACTGACACTGCATGTACCCCCCCACACTGTGACTGTGCTCCCCTTATACACTGACACTGCATGTACCCCCCCACACTGTGACTGTGCTACCCATATACACTGACACTGCATGTACCCCCCACACTGTGACTGTGCTCCCCTTATACACTGACACTGCATGTACCCTCCACACTGTGACTGTGCTCCCTTTATACACTGACACTGCATGTACCCCCTACACTATGACTGTGCTCCCCTTATACACTGACACTCCATGTACCCCCCACACTGTGACTGTGCTCCCCTTATACACTGACACTGCATGATCCCCCCCCCACACTGTGACTGTGCTCCCCATATACACTGACACTGCATGTACCCCCCACACGTTGACTGTGCTCCCCTTATACACTGACACTGCATGTACCCCCCACACTGTCACTGTGCTCCCCTTATACACTGACACTGCATGTACCCCCTACGCTGTCACTCTGCTCCCCTTATACACTGACACTGCATGTACCCCTTACACTGTGACTGTGCTCCCCTTATACATTGACACTGCATGTACCCCCCACACTGTGACTGTGCTCCCCTTATACACTGACACTGTATGACCCCCCACACTGTGACTGTGCTGCCCTTATACACTGACACTGCATGTACCCCCACACTGTGACTGTGCTCCTCTTATACACTGACACTGCATGACCCCCCACACTGTTACTGTGCTCCTCTTATACACTGACACTGCATGATCCCCCCCACACTGTGACTGTGCTCCCCTTATACACTGACACTGCATGACCCCCCACACTGTCACTGTGCTCCTCTTATACACTGACACTGCATGACCCCCCACACTGTCACTGTGCTCCCCATATACACTGACACTGCATGACCCCCCACACTGTTACTGTGCTCCTCTTATACACTGACACTGCATGATCCCCCCCACACTGTGACTGTGCTCCCCTTATACACTGACACTGCATGTACCCCCCACACTGTCACTGTGCTCCCCTTATACACTGACACTGCATGTACCCCCCACACTGTGACTGTGCTCCCCTTATACACTGACACTGCATGTACCCCCCACACTGTTACTGTGCTCCTCTTATACACTGACACTGCATGATCCCCCCCACACTGTGACTTGGCTCCCCTTATACACTAACACTGCATGTACCCCCCACACTGTGACTGTGCTCCCCTTATACACTAACACTACATGTACCCCCACACTGTCACTGTGCTCCCCTTATACACTCACACTGCATGTCCCCCCCACTGTGACTGTGCTCCCCATATATGCTGACACTGCATGTACCCCCCACACTGTGACTGTGCTCCCCTTATACACTGACACTGCATGATCCCCCCCCCCACACTGTGACTGCGCTCCCCTTATACACTGACAATGCATGACCCCCCACACTGTGACTGTGCTGCCCTTATACACTGACACTGCATGACCCCCCACACTGTTACTGTGCTCCTCTTATACACTGACCCTGCATGACCCCCCCACACTGTGACTGTGCTCCCCTTATACACTAACACTACATGTACCCCCACACTGTCACTGTGCTCCCCTTATACACTCACACTGCATGTCCCCCCCACTGTGACTGTGCTGTCCTTATACACTGACACTGCTTGTACCCCCCACACTGTCACTGTGCTCCCCTTATACACTGACACTGCATGTACCCTTTACACTGTGACTGTGCTCCTCTTATACACTGACACTGCATGTACCCCCTACACTGTGACTGTGCTTTCCTTATATACTGACACTGCATGTACCCCCCCACACTGTCACTGTGCTCCCCTTATACACTAACACTACATGTACCCCCACACTGTCACTGTGCTCCCCTTATACACTCACACTGCATGTACCCCCCACACTGTGACTGTGCTCCCCTTATACACTAACACTACATGTACCCCCACACTGTCACTGTGCTCCCCTTATACACTCACACTGCATGTCCCCCCCACTGTGACTGTGCTCCCCATATACACTGACACTGCATGACCCCCCACACTGTTACTGTGCTCCTCTTATACACTGACCCTGCATGACCCCCCCACACTGTGACTGTGCTCCCCTTATACACTAACACTATATGTACCCCCACACTGTCACTGTGCTCCCCTTATACACTCACACTGCATGTCCCCCCCACTGTGACTGTGCTGTCCTTATACACTGACACTGCATGTACCCCCCCCCCACACACACTGTGACTGTGCTACCCATATACACTGACACTGCATGTACCCCCCCACACTGTCACTGTGCTCCCCTTATACACTGACACTGCATGTACCCCCCCACACTGTGACTGTGCTCCCCTTATACACTGACACTGCATGTACCCCCCACACTGTGACTGTGCTCCCCTTATACACTGACACTGCATGACCCCCCACACTGTGACTGTGCTGCCCTTATACACTGACACTGCATGACCCCCCACACTGTTACTGTGCTCCTCTTATACACTGACACTGCATGATCCCCCCCACACTGTGACTGTGCTCCCCTTATACACTGACACTGCATGTACCCCCCACACTGTCACTGTGCTCCCCTTATACACTGACACTGCATGTACCCCCCACACTGTGACTGTGCTCCCCTTATACACTGACACTGCATGTACCCCCCACACTGTGACTGTGCTCCCCATATACACTGACACTGCATGATCCCCCCCCACACTGTGACTGTGCTCCCCTTATACACTAACACTACATGTACCCCCACACTGTCACTGTGCTCCCCATATATGCTGACACTGCATGTACCCCCCACACTGTGACTGTGCTCCCCTTATACACTGACACTGCATGATCCCCCCCCCCCCACACTGTGACTGCGCTCCCCTTATACACTGACAATGCATGACCCCCCACACTGTGACTGTGCTGCCCTTATACACTGACACTGCATGACCCCCCACACTGTGACTGCGCTCCCCTTATACACTGACAATGCATGACCCCCCACACTGTGACTGTGCTCCCCTTATACACTAACACTACATGTACCCCCACACTGTCACTGTGCTCCCCTTATACACTCACACTGCATGTCCCCCCCCACTGTGACTGTGCTGCCCTTATACACTGACACTGCATGTACCCCCCCCCACACACACTGTGACTGTGCTCCCCAAATACACTGACACTGCATGTACCCCCTACACTGTGACTGTGCTCCCCATATACACTGACACTGCATGTACCCCCTACACTGTGACTGTGCTTTCCTTATATACTGACACTGCATGTACCCCCCCACGCTGTCACTGTGCTCCCCTTATACACTGACACTGCATGTACCCCCCCACACTGTCACTGTGCTCCCCTTATACACTGACACTGCATGTACCCCCCCCACACTGTGACTGTGCTCCCCTTATACACTGACACTGCATGTACCCCCCACACACTGTGACTGTGCTCCCCTTATACACTGACACTGCATGTACCCCCCCACACTGTGACTGTGCTCCCCTTATACGCTGACACTGCATGTACCCCCCACACACTGCGACTGTGCTCCCCATATACACTGACACTGCATGTACCCCCCCTACACTGTGACTGTGCTTTCCTTATATACTGACACTGCATGTACCCCCCCACACTGTCACTGTGCCCCCCTTATACACTGACATTGCATGTACCCCCACACTGTGACTGTGCTCCCCTTATACACTGACACTGCATGTACCCCCCCCCCCACACTGTCACTGTGCTCCCCATATACACTGACACTGCATGTACCCCCCACACTGTGACTGTGCTACCCATATACACTGACACTGCATGTACCCCTTCTACACTGTGACTGTGCTCCCCTTATACACTGACACTGCATGTACCCCCCCACACTGTGACTGTGCTCCCCATATACACTGACACTGCATGTACCCCCTACACTGTTACTGTGTTCACCATATACACTGACACTGCATGTACCCCCCACACTGTGACTGTGCTCCCCTTATACACTGACACTGCATGTACCCCCTACACTGTGACTGTGTTCCCCTTATACACTGACACTGCATGTACCCCTCCTACACTGTGACTGTGCTCCCCTTATACACTGACACTGCATGTACCCCCTACACTGTTACTGTGTTCACCATATACACTGACACTGCATGTACCCCCCCACACTGTGACTGTGCTCCCCATATACACTGACACTGCATGTACCCCCTACACTGTTACTGTGTTCACCATATACACTGACACTGCATGTACCCCCCACACTGTCACTGTGCTCCCCTTATACACTGACACTGCATGTACCCCTCCCACACTGTGACTGTGCTCCCCTTATACACTGACACTGCATGTACCCCCCCACACTGTGACTGTGCTCCCCATATACACTGACACTGCATGTACCCCCTACACTGTTACTGTGTTCACCATATACACTGACACTGCATGTACCCCCCACACTGTGACTGTGCTCCCCTTATACACTGACACTGCATGTACCCCCTACACTGTGACTGTGTTCCCCTTATACACTTACACTGCATGTACCCCCCCCCCCCCCCCACTGTGACTGTGCTCCCCTTATACACTGACACTGCATGTACCCCCCCCCCACACTGTGACTGTGCTCCCCATATACACTGACACTGCATGTACCCCCCACACGTTGACTGTGCTCCCCTTATACACTGACACTGCATGTACCCCCCACACGTTGACTGTGCTCCCCTTATACACTGTCACTGTGCTCCCCATTTATGCTGACACTGCATGACCCCCCCTCACACTGTTACTGTGCTCCCCATATACACTGACACTGCATGTACCCCCCACACGTTGACTGTGCTCCTCTTATACACTGACACTGCATGTACCCCTTACACTGTGACTGTGCTTTCCTTATACACTGACACTGCATGTACCCCTCCTACACTGTGACTGTGCTTTCATTATACACTGACACTGCATGTACCCCCCACACTGTGACTGTGCTCCCCATATACACTGATCCTGCATGTAACCCCCACACTGTGACTGTGCTCCCCTTATACACTCACACTGCATGTCCCCTCCACACTGTGACTGTGCTGCCCTTATACACTGACACTGCATGTACCCCCCCCCCACACACTGTGACTGTGCTACCCATATACACTGTCGCTGTGCTCTCCATATACACTGACACTGCATGTACCCCCCACACTGTCACTCTGCTCCCCAAATACACTGACACTGCATGTACCCCCTACACTGTGGCTGTGCTTTCCTTATACACTGACACTGCATGTACCCCCCCACACTGTCACTGTGCTCCCCTTATACACTGACACTGCATGTACCCCCCCTCACTGTGACTGTGCTCCCCTTATACACTGACACTGCATGTACCCCCCACACTGTGACTGTGCTCCCCATATACACTGACACTGCATGTACCCCCCCCCCCACACTGTGACTGTGCTCCCCTTATACACTGACACTGCATGTACCCCCCACACTGTGACTTGGCTCCCCATATACACTGACACTGCATGTACCCCCCACACTGTCACTGTGCTCCCCATATACACTGACACTGCATGTACCCCCCACACTGTGACTGTGCTCCCCATATACACTGACACTGCATGTACCCCCCCTACACACTGTGACTGTGCTCCCCTTATACACTGACACTGCATGTACCCCCACACTGTGACTGTGCTCCCCTTATACACTGACATTGCATAACCTCCCCACACTGTGACTGTGCTCCCCATATACACTGACACTGCATGATCCCCCCCCCCACACTGTGACTGCGCTCCCCTTATACACTGACACTGCATGTACCCCTCACACTGTGACTTGGCTCCCCATATACACTGACACTGCATGTACCCCCCACACTGTCACTGTGCTCCCCATATACACTGACACTGCATGTACCCCCCACACTGTGACTGTGCTCCCCATATACACTGACACTGCATGTACCCCCCCTACACACTGTGACTGTGCTCCCCTTATACACTGACACTGCATGTACCCCTCACACTGTGACTTGGCTCCCCATATACACTGACACTGCATGTACCCCCCACACTGACTGTGCTCCCCATATACACTGACACTGCATGTACCCCCCCAACATTGTGACTGTGCTACCCGTATACACTGACCCTGCATGTACCCCCCACACTGTGACTGTGCTGCCCTTATACACTGACCCTGCATGTACCCCCCACACTGTGACTGTGCTCCCCTTATACACTGACACTGCATGTACCCCCCCCCCACACACACTGTGACTGTGCTACCCATATACACTGACACTGCATGTACCCCCCACACTGTCACTCTGCTCCCCAAATACACTGACACTGCATGTACCCCCCTACACTGTGACTGTGCTCCTCTTATACACTGACACTGCATGTACCCCCCCACACTGTCACTGTGCTCCCCTTATACACTGACACTGCATGTACCCCCCCTCACTGTGACTGTGCTCCCCTTATACACTGACACTGCATGTACCCCTCACACTGTGACTTGGCTCCCCATATACACTGACACTGCATGTACCCCCCCCCCCACACTGTGACTGTGCTCCCATTATACACTGACACTGCATGTACCCCCTACACTGTGACTGTGCACCCCTTATACACTGACCCTGCATGACCCCCCCCCACTGTGACTGTGCCCCCCTTATACACTGACACTGCATGACCCCACCACACTGTGACTGTGCTCCCCTTATACACTGAGACTGCATGACCCCCACACTGTGACTATGTACCCCCCACTTTGACTGTGCTCTACATATACACTGACACTGCATGTACTCCCCCCACACTGTGACTGTGCTCCCCCATATACACTGCATGACCCCCCCCCACACTGTGACTGTGCTGCCCTTATACACTGACACTGCATGACCCCCCCACACTGTGACTGTGCTCCCCTTATACACTGACACTGCATGTACCCCCCCCCACACACATTGTGACTATGCTCCCCTGCATGACCCCCCCCCACACTGTCACTGTGCTCCCCATATACACTGACACTGCATGGCCCCCCCACACTGTGACTGTGCTCCCCATATACACTGGCTCTGCGTTATCCCCCCACACTGTGCCCCCATATACACTGACACTGTGTTATCCCCCCACACTGTGGCTGTGCCCCCATATACACTGGCTCTGCGTTATCCCCCCACACTGTGCCCCCATATACACTGACACTGCATGACCCCCCCACACTGTGACTGTTCTCCCTATATACACTGGCTCTGCGTTATCCCCCCACACTGTGCCCCCATATACACTGACACTGTGTTATCCCCCCACACTGTGGCTGTGCCCCCATATACACTGACAGTGCATGAATCCTCCCCACACTGTGACTGTGCTCCCCTTATACACTGACATGCCCCCTACAACCTGTATATAGTCCTATTATACATGGACACTGCATGCCCCCCCCCCCCCCCACACCCTGTATAAACTCCTATTATACATGGACACTGTGTGCCCCTGACTTTCTATATTCACCCCCCACTCCCAGTATTGCTCTGCATATAAAGATTACAGTGTTTTCTTTTTAGCTTTTTTTTTTATTTAAATAATATAATACATTTTAGTGTTTTAGTGTTTTCTTCTTTTATGAGTCAGTCAGGCTGTTTCTAGGAGCCCGGAAGGAAATTCATGCATAAGTGTCATGGTGCTCAGAATAGACTAAATAGATTATACTGTATCAATAATGCGCACTATGGTCTTGTCATTGATGCAAACAATCTTTTGTAATTATATATATATATATATATATATATATATATATATATATATATATATATATATATATTATTTATTTATTCCTATTCGTATATTTAAAAAATATATATATATTTTTTAATTTTGTACAATACATAAATGTAAAAATATGCTTGTATAGCCATGGAAATTGCCCCATCAGGATTGTGTGAGTATAGATATATATAGATCAGCATTGTCCCACACACAGTCAGGATGCCGGGTGCCTCTCTCTGATACACACACTGCTGAGTCAGCATGACTCGTCTGCTTTTCTCTCCTTCCCCTCCCAGATTATTTTTAAAGTTGTGTCCCTGGGGCTTGTGATTGGATGGCTGCTTCTCTGAGTGAGGTTAGACAGTGTGTATTATCAGGAGAGAGTGTGCTGGAAGCACAAGCTGCTTGTGGGGGTGTGGGGGACACTCTCACACTGAACTTCTGCCCCTCTCTACAGTTTGCTAACTCAAGGCTCCCGGGTTATGACGACTCTCAGTAAAGGAAACAGCAAAGCTCTGAAGGTAAACAAACCACCCCACCCACCTAGAATACCCCCAGCTATCACCTCCTGTCTTGTAGCCACTGGGCCACTGACTCTTGCTCTGCATCCATCTGGCTGTCATCTGCTGTTCCATAGCGATCACCTCTCCATTGTTGACCAGCCATAATCTAGAACCCTGCAGCCCAGGCGTGGTAGCTGCAATGCCAGAATCGGGCATACTGCAGCTCCCAAGGCCACCACCTTTAGGCCACCTCCACATAAGGCTTTGGTGGCCGCCTCTTTAACCACCAGGTTATCATATCCTACAATGTTCATGGTGCATCGTTCCCCACTATGTTTTTTTCCTGAGCCATAACCTCTAGAAGCTACTTATCTACCTGCATTTGTCTTCTTTGTTTCTCCCACAACATCTAGACTCACTCGCAGTACTCTGACTATCACTTGCCACCTAATGGTCCCATCAATATACCTGCTGGCATCAGCCTATCATATCTGTCTATGCACTAGACCCAGTCATCACCTCCATTCCTGGTTCCCATGTTCCTCTGTTGCTACCTGGATACCTTATGTCCTTTTGTTTCCTATCTTTCACAGGTGAAGCGAGAACCAGGGGAGAATGGCACAAGTCTTACTGATGATGAACTGGTCACCATGTCTGTGCGGGAGCTGAATCAACACCTTCGTGGCCTTTCAAAAGAAGAGATCATCCAGCTCAAGCAACGCAGACGAACACTGAAGAATCGGGGCTACGCCGCCAGCTGTCGTGTGAAACGCGTCACCCAAAAAGAAGAGCTGGAAAAACAGAAGGTGGAGTTACAGCATGAGGTAGAGAAGCTTGCGTCGGAAAACGCCAATATGCGCTTGGAACTGGACTCTCTACGGTCTAAGTATGAGGCACTGCAGAACTTTGCCAGGACTGTGGCACGCAGCCCCATCAACCCTCAGCGAGCACCCTTTACACCTGGCTTTGGGCCACTTATCCCGGGCAAGGTGGCCGCTACAAGTGTCATCACCATAGTCAAATCCAAAGCAGACACACGTTCATAGGGCCTGGACAGACTGAGAATGACTTCTCTGCTCCCCCAAAACACAAGCACCCAAGATCCTGAGCACTCCTCATCCACAGGACTGGTCTGACCGGAGGAGGATCTATTTTTCCCAATCTAGAATTTGAGATGATTGTGTCTTCGGCCTGGAGTTTGGGGTGGTCCTGGTCTTACTGCTGTGGGGTGAAGTGTTAATGTGGGTACTTGTTGGATTATATGGCATCTAGGTAGCCAGGTCTTGTGCCCACATGGAATGAAGGATCAGCCATCAGGGGAAGGTGTGAGAACTTGAGGGAGCGGGCAGCTTCTCCAAATGCTTAGTAGTGACCAGGTAGCTCCTGGACAGTGGTGCTCCGTGTGTGTAGTCTTGTGACATCAGCCTCTACTCCTTGTTGTGAGTCAGTGTGCTATTTTGTGACACTAGACTGAGCTGCTTGTTGTGGGTTAGTATGTTTGGTCTTGTGACGTCAAGCAGTGCTGCTTACCAGTGCGTGGTGTTGTGACGTCAGCCAGTGCTAGTTGTCATGGGTCAGTATGTACAGTTTTTGGTGATGCTGCTTATCACAGGTTAGTGCGTGGTGTTTGTGTGTGGTGTTGTGGCGTCCGATTGTGATGCTTGTTGCGTGTCTGTGTTTTTAGTATTGTGACGTCAAGCGGTTCGCTCGTCATAAGTCTGTGTTTGTCGTGCTGTGATGTCTGATTGTGCTGCCTGCTGTTGGTTTGCCTGTGTAGTTCTGTTGTGGGTCTGTGTGTGTGTTGCTATTCACTTTGGAGCAGTGTGTATAGTATAAAGTTATCAGGTCAAGCTTCAATTGTGCCTGTTCTTGCTATGTGTCCACGCCGTGTGCAATGGGTAGTACCTCTCTGACTGCTGCTGTGTCCCTCTGTGCCACACGTTGGATTGTACATTCCCTTCACTTTCACCTTTTTTTGTATTTGTGCACCTAATCTCACAATTGGGAGGATGTACTAAAATTAATTGTAATTTTGGCACTAACTTAATTTGAACATTTTAAGTATTATTTGTAATTACACTGAAACAAGGTATTTTGCATGGTGTGTTTAAACTCACGGATATTATTCTGCATTTGCTTCTGGATACGCTTTTATGTTTAATGCAGCAGGGTTGGCTTTTAAAGCACTTGTGGAAAACATTCTGCTAACAGCCCAGGATTTCTGTACCTCTGCTTTAACACACGTGGATATATAAGAATGCATGAAACTAAGGGACACATACCCCTGTATAGCGGAATATGTTGGCACATTACAATTCAAGGAAAAATATTTATAATAAGTCACATATTCTAAATTAGAGGCACCTAGAATACACAAGCCGAGAGATCCATAAATCCTTACTGTTGTCAGTCCTCATGAGGACCAAGTTGCCCACCAGTATTTTAAAACTCTGACTGTTTATTTACTTTGGATATTATCTGTAGTTCCACTGCGGCAGATGATATATTGAGCTTATGGAGACAAACCCTGCAAGGACCATAAATTACAAGCTTGCTTTAAATGCTTATATATATATCTTCACTGCAATAATACATTTCAGTGTTTTTTGCTTTGAGGTTTGTATCACTGAAAAATAGCTCACACATTTTTCTTATACCAGAATTCAGGGAGCTTGTGCTTTTTGATCCTTTCAGAAACTGCAGAATCTAGGAAGCTCCAGGCAAAAATGAGGGAGGATTAACTGGGTTGCATAAAAAAAAACTCTGAACTATGAAATATGTGTATTTAAAAAATGTCATACCTTATTTTTCACTTCTTCCGCTTGATTTAAAGCAGTATTGATATATTCCATTTTCGAGTCACCTTTTATGTATAACATTCCTGAAAGTGTGTGTGTGTGTGTATGTGTATATATATATATATATGTGTGTGTGTATATATATATATATATATATATATATATATATATATATATATATATTAGACCAAACCCACTGCCTGCTTATGTGAACTTTCCTTTTTTACTGCAGCCGGCCAGTTCTATGAGTGTGCCATTGCCTCTCAGTTGAGGCCTCCATGCAGTGAGTATGTATGAGCTGAGTGAGGCCTCTCAGTGAGTGTCTGTGAGTGTGTGTGTGTGTGAGGCATTGCTCTGCGCCGTCTACCTGTCCGCAGGTACACGCTGCTTCAGAAGGGCTTCTTTCCAATTATTTCTTTTTATGGTAAATTATCTTGTTGGGAAATTCCTTTTTTATATTTATATATTTATATGTGTATATATTACCTGTGTGTATCATCCAATACTTCCAAACAGAATTTAAGCAAAAAGGCAAAAATAGCCAGTCTCGTGCCCTAATAATTTATAACTTTAGGTAATAACAAGTACTTTATCAGATGAAGTTTGCAATTTTTACCTGTCAGTCAGCTTTTCTGGTCCATCCTACAGGTATAGTTTGATATTTTCTTATTGCCAAAAACTGGTAATTAATTGATCCATATGGGTCTGGCTATGTTGCTTTCAGTCTAAAGTCATATGATATTGAAAAGAATCAGCATGTGCAGACACAAGGGAGTGTTCATATGGCTTTAGACTGAAAATACTACAGCCAGAACCCCAGGGCAATTATTGGCAATAATCATCAGAAGGATATATCGCTCTAGGCTCTGTGGGTGAATCAGAATGGGCAAGAAAATAAAAACTTTAATAATGTTCAATTAATGAAGTACTTATTAACTATAGTTTTAAGTTATACCATCCTTGGAATATCTACCGTGTTCCTTGGGCCTAATGCTGAGTTGTCTTCCCCTGGCTCATGTCCTTGAGCCTCTCCAGATCGTCACATGAAGCAATATGTTGGTAGCTTCTGGAACAGGAAGAGGGGATTGAAGTCATGGAGATGGGAACCTGTGGGGAGGGGGCTCTGGTCAGTCGTTGGTCCCAATAATGGTAATAATGAAAACTATATCTACAAATAAGGATATTTGCAATTGGTCGGTATAAAAAAAAATCAATGCTAATTAGCAAATACTAATATAGCTACCTATATGTATATGTAAGTGTGTGTGTGTGTATATATATATATATATATATATATATATAATTTATTTTGTAACAATCCGTTACAAATATCCTTACTTCTAGGTAAATATTTTACTTATACCATACTGGGACCTTTGCTGTGTCCCTCTATGAATATGGATGTGGATAGTGATTTTCCAATATTTCAAAGGGAAAAAAATATAACATTTCTCACACAAAAAAAAAACTAATTTAAAAGTGTTTTTTTTGTTTGTTTTTTAAGGTTTTTTGATATTTGCAGTTTTGTGTGGTGAGTGAAATTGACAAAATGTGCTAATTCTTTTCTTTGCACCCACTTGTAGATGGGTATTCAGTGTGCCAGTGTTATAACTAAGCTACAGCATCAATACCTCAGTCCATCTCTATGGCACGGCCTTCCTGTTCCCACTTTCTCTGCGGATGCCAAGAAAAGGCCCATGTTCGCTAAGGTGTGTTTGACACAGCTCCCTTTCAGGTCTTGTCAGGAGTGTCTACTAGTGACTGGTACTCACCGTATCACAGACGCATGTAACCAGTATTTATTGCTAAATTATTTCAGATAACAGAACAGGTGTTTGTGGTGGTAACTTATTCCTGTATATTTGGGGGGCGCTTACTCCAGTCCTCGGGGGTCCACGCTGGCCTGTGTGTAAGGATATCCCACTGGGGACTGGAGTCGGGGGTCCCTGTACGTGTATATAATGTATGTTTGATAGAAGCTATATTTTATTTTGTATATTGCCAATAATAAATTCTTTTTGAAAGCTCTGGATTACGTGTATTGGATCCAAAACTCAGCGGTGAGGCTGTGTGAGAGCAGCAGATTCAAGTGATACAGCGGCAAAAAGGTTCTGTATTAAATAACTAGTCCATTGCACATCAAAAATGACGGTATAATATTGTGTGTTATCTCTCTATGCGCCCTCTCTCTCTCTCTCTTTGTGCAACCATTCTCTCTCTTTGTGCGACCTCTGTCTCTCTTTGTGCGCCCTCTCTCTCTCTTTGTGCGCCCTCTCTCTCTCTTTGTGCGCCCTCTCTCTCTCTTTGTGCGCCCTCTCTCTCTCTTTGTGCGCCCTCTCTCTCTCTTTGTGCGCCCTCTCTCTTTCTTTGTGTGACCTCTCTCTTTCTTTGTGTGACCTCTCTCTTTCTTTGTGTGACCTCTCTCTTTCTCTGTGCGACCTCTCTCTCTCTTTGTGCGACCTCTCTCTCTGCGACCTCTCTCTCTCTTTGTGCGCCCTCTCTCTCTCTCTCTCTGCGACCTCTCTCTCTGTGTGACCTCTCTCTCTCTCTGCGACCTCTCTCTCTCTCTCTCTCTGTGCGCCCTCTCTCTATTATTATTTTCCAATTTAGCTCTTCAAGAGAGTTTATTTTAAATATAGGTCTAGTGAACTCCTTAATATCTCAGGGGGTATCAATTTTTGTGGGTGAGTGTATCTAAGTATATGAGTGTAGTAGGTACACACAAGGGTCTCAGTTGGCATTTGTATGCCGTGTGGGTACCCTGGTGTAGTCCATAGCAGAGAGGTCAGACAATTTGCAGTCCACTTGAAAAGGAACTGGCAACCAACTTCAGTATAAAGCTTATAACAACATATAACAACATAGATGGATGGAAAGATAGATGGATGGAGAGAAAGGTGGATGGATGGAGAGAAAGGTGGATGGATGGAGAGAAAGGTGGATGGATGGAGAGAAAGTTGGATGGATGGAGAGAAAGTTGGATGGATGGAGAGAAAGTTGGATGGATGGAGAGAAAGTTGGATGGATGGAGAGAAAGTTGGATGGATGGAGAGAAAGTTGGATGGATGGAGAGAAAGTTGGATGGATGGAGAGAAAGTTGGATGGATGGAGAGAAAGTTGGATGGATGGAGAGAAAGTTGGATGGATGGAGAGAAAGTTGGATGGATGGAGAGAAAGTTGGATGGATATATAGATATGTGAAAAGGAAGTTGCATCCTTTGTTAGAGCAGTGACAGCCCCCCTACTTGTCTTGAAGGGCCTCATGAGTGGCCCCTGAATGCTTAAAAGGATCTTAGTGTTATAAACCTTTTTATTTTCACATTAGGAAAATAATAATAGCGGTATACACAATGAGAAGTACTATTATGTATTATTTGCTAGTTTTATAGATATATAATGGATTGGGCATGCACTTCCACTCCAGGCTATTGGGCCACATGGAAGTGCCATCTATTGCGCATTACTGGTTTAGAGTCTCTGGTTTTCCATAGTAAGTTATGCCTGATGTTCCTCGAGCCCTAGACAAGTTTATCCTTATGACAAATACACACACATTTTACTTTATTACTTATTAAAAACAAAATTAAAGAACATTTAGAACTCTGCATGAAAAGTAAGTGTATTCAGACCTATCCATATCTGCTAAAGGAGTAATCTAGTGGTCATACAATAATGCTCCCCCCCCCCCCCATATCAGGATGTGGAGCAGCTCTGCTAGAGGCGAAACGCTAGAATTCAAATGTAAGTTATTTTCTACAAATCTTGGTTTTATCGCTAATCTGTTACGAAATAAATGAAGCTCTTGTATGAGCACCACAGAGAGAACTCCACATCGGCATTGGGCCCAGCTAATAAATACATAACGAACATAGGGTTGATTAATATAGATGTTCCACAGTACCTACATTTTCTTGTCATACCTTTTACTCCTTATATCTCTCCCTATATTACATATGGGTTCCAAGGTGGTCCAGTGGTTAGGATTCCATGCTTTCACCGATGTGACCTGGGTTCAATTCCAGTCACGGAACCAAGAGGTCACACCACCCTGAAGCCAAGCAGGGTCAGTACTTGGATTGGAGATCACCAAGGAATACCAGGAGCTGTATGCTGTGGCCCACTGAAGAAGGAACCGACATTCCACTCCATTATCTCTGCCATGAAAACCAAGTGGATCAGTATGGTGTGTTGCAATACATGAGGTCACGGAGAGTCAGACACGACTGGACTATGCACATACAAAATCTGGTGTCCTAGTGCCCTCTAGAGGTACTACAGCCAAATAGCAGCAGAAGAAATGGAACAAGATTTTTTTTTTTTTTTTTTAAAGGAAATAAAATATATTTATACCTCCTCACCTGCACAACCTGCTCTGTATTTATCAGATTAGTGTGAGTAAAAGACCAGGATACTCTGTTGAAGATCTAGACTGGATAATGGGAAATCATTTTAGAAAATAAATTAAATACAGCCTATAATTGAAGTTACTTTGTCAAGTGGAACCTTTGATGCAGATAAGGTAAATTGGGTTCTGTTGAACAAACTTAGAAATGCAAACATACTGGAACATTATCTACATCCAAGGTCTTATCACAAGTAATGCAATGGCTGAACCACCCCTCCCGTACAGTATAAAGGTGTATATTATATCAAGTTATTATCTGGGCACACAATAAAATAGGCAGCTACAGAACAAAAATTGGGGGCAGAAGGAAGAGAGATAAATACCAACATAAAGTAATAGAAAGGTTCAGAGAGACAGTCACGTAAAATGATAATAAAAAAAAAAAATATCCACAAGCAAAGGGGACACCCTGATTGGCCAGGCCATGGTGGATCTTGCTCAAGGTTGGCAATAACATGAGCTGGCTGCTCATTGGTGCAGATGTTTCAGCCAATAAGGAGGCTTGCTGTGTGAGCATCCCAAACCCCATTGTGCTTGCATCACAATGTGCACGGTGACATCACAAGGCCTTTTTCAGTATAAATGAGACCACCCACAGTCCTACCTATTCTGCCTCTTTTGGTGGTCAGTTTATGACTGGGTACATTGACCAGAAGAGCATCCATTGGGAGGTGGTGTCCTTCATGACCATCTCTATGCCTTAAACACCTGTCTCCAGTGCGGGAGGAGGTGACCCTGGAACTTACCCCTCATGAATAAAGAGGTAGGCTTATTGAAGGATTCTTCATTTCCTCCATGCTTAGTACATGTTTGTTTTTTTTGCGTTGTTCAATCGTTTTCGACTCTCTGTGACATCATGGACCGTAACAGACAACGCACATCTTTATGTCCATGGTCATGCTGATCCACTTGGTTTTCATGGCAGAGAAATTAGAGTGGGTTGCTAGTTCCTTCTCCAGTGGGCCACAGCACACAGCTCCTAGTGGTCTCCCATCCAACTACTGACCAGGCCAACCCTGCTTGGCTTCAGGGTGGTGTGATTTCATGGTTCCCTGACTGGAATCAGGGGCGGACAAACTAGGGGGGATAAGTGGGGCAAATCACACCTAGATTAAATTAATATGGGACACAAAAATAGCAAAATTAAACATAATAATGCATTATCAGATTTGGCTATGGAGCAATATGTCTTTCCCATGAAAGCTTTGATCCATAATATAATATATATATAATTATATTGGGGGGCAAGGGCATTGAGAATTTAAATAACTAAATTAAAAAAAGTTTTTGAGGGGCACTGCAGAGCAGGGCCACAGTGCATTGCATTGGGTGCACCAGTGGTAGATCCGACCTTGCTTCCTGTCCTGGGAGTAGAGTTGAATTACGCCCCCCCAGATTTTTAGGGGCTCTTACGTCCATGCACTGGACCACCAGGGAACCCCTAGTACATGTAGAGGTGCATAAAAGTGACAGTGACTGTACCCTACACAAGTTTTTAGGTGTCTATGACTAACCAGTGCTAACCTTTTAGATCATCCCCCTCATCTCTCAGCTGGGAACCTCTGCTTCATGGAGAAACAAAAAACAATGATCATAAAAATGTTATATTTATGCTCATTTTCACTTACAAGACAGTATGTGAAGACCAGCAAGGTATCATTAAGGGGCCACTGGAGTCCTAATCATCCTAGCATACATTTAAAAGATCACAATTTATTTAATCCAAAAAGTTTTCTTTTCTGTGATATCTATAATGTAGAAAAATGACATAAATATGCAGTGAGTTGTTGTTTTCTCCTCTGTCCTGATAAGTTACAAGAAACAGTGACCTTTATGGATGCCTGAACTGCATCATCTTGAGATGTTCTTTACATTTCTTAAAAAAGAAAATCACATACAAGGTACAAATAACATGGTGTCCATGAGACATTTCATCTTAATTCTCTGGTAAGAAAAAGGCAGATCAAACACACTGTTTTTTTAATTATCTATTTAGAGAAGATGTAAGAAATGAAAAAACATCAAAAACATAGTAATGTAAAGTAAGGGAATCACTAATATAGTTTCCGTAAGTGCTTAACGCTCCAGTGAAAGCGCAGACGCACTATGGAAACTATTGTACGGATTCCGTACATGACGCTCTGCGCACAGCGTGGCGCAAGGAACAGAGGGGGGAAAGGGCCAGGAAGGAAGCTATAGGAACATTACAATGTGACACAGGCCGTCTGACAATTAGTGACCAGGAAAAGGCAGATGAGCTAAATAGATTATTTTCTTTGGTATTCACAAGGGAGGTACCAGTGGTTGGGACACCGCAACATAATGGGGATTCACTACCTTCACCAAATAACTAGTTATCGCAGGAAGAAATCCAAAAGAGGTTGGAAAAAATAAATGTTAATAAAGCCCCAGGTCCTGATGGAATATATCCAAGGGTACTGAGGGAACTGGGTTCATTATATCTAATTTTCCAAAATTCACTCAACACAGGGTCTCTACCAGATGACTGGAGAAAGGCAGATGTGATACCTATATGTTAGAAGGAAGCAAGAGCAAATCCGGGGAATTATAGACCAGTGAGTCTCACTTCTGTAGTGGGGAAGCTTTTAGAAGGGTTAATAAGGGATAATATACAAGAATATGTCTATTTGAACAGGATTATAAGTAGGAGTCAACATGGATTTATGAGGGATAGGTCATGTCAAACAAACTTAATTAGTTTCTATGAGGAGGTTAGTAGGAACTTGGATCAAGGCAACTCAGTGGATGTAGTCTATTTGGATTTTGCAAAGGCTTTTGATACAGTGCCACGTGGGAGACTATTGTGCAAAGTAAGGGATACAGGAATTGCCATAAATATTTGCTTATGGATTGAGAGCTGGCTAAAAGACAGGAAGCAAAGGGTTGTGGTAAATGGAACATACTCGGATTGGACTAATGTGGTAAGTGGGGTTCCTCAGGTTCAGTATTAGGTGGGGAAAGGGGGAAAGAGACAGAGAAGGGAGGAGGGGGGAGAGACAGGGGAGGGAGAGGGGGGGAGAGAAATCGGGGAGGGAGTTGGGGAAGAAACAAAGATGGGGAAGAGACAAAGAGGAGGGAGAGGGGGGGAAGAGACACAGAGGGGGGAAGAGATACATCTAATATTATACCGTAATTTATGATGGGCAAACGACTAGAAACATAATAAGTAACAAAAGCAGGTAAGTTGTTGTATAGATATAAGTTACAGAAGATTGTCCAAAGCTAGATCCCTACCTTCGTAAAGCAGGTATATATTTTAAGAAGTACTGAATAAGTGTAAAAGATAAGATGGGAAACAGACAACAAGAAAAAAAGGGGTTTAGAGAAGAATCCGGGTAGGATAGGGCTATGAAAGATTTAATTGGAGCTACACTTTACTGAATGTTTTTCCTGTATCAAGAGCAGAACAGTAAGTGGCCAGGGATATAATGGGGTGGGGGTGGGGGGTTGCTGTGCAGTTATCAGGATATGTTTGACTCACTTTAGCTTGAAGTAGAAGAAGATTCATTGGGATCATGGGGATCGTCCACCTTGAATGTACCTTGGGATTCCCATCAAGCTAATGTTTGATTTGTCCTGTCTAAATTTTGTGTTTGAATGATGTGGGCAATGTTATTGTGGAGTAGGATAGATTAGACCTCTCTGTCAATCACTCTACTGGCTCCCCATAATCTCCAGAATAACATTTAAAATCATGACCCTTACTTACAACCCCCATCCCCTAATATCTCTGCTGTAATCTCCAAATACTCCCTCACCCGCCCTCTTCGTTCTACTAGCTACCTTTTTTTCTCCTCCTCTCTTATCACCTCTTCTCATTCGGCCCTTCAGGACTTTTCTTGTGCTGCCCCTATTCTCTGGAACTTCTTGCCTCGCTCCACTAGACTATCCCCATGCTTCAAAACCTCACTAAAAACACATCTGTTCAAAGAAGCCTATCACTGCCAACCTTAACATGCACAACACATCTATCACCCTCCCGTACCCACAACTCCTTATACAGGGGCTGTGGGTGGGGCAGATAACAATGTAGTCAGTAACCATGGCACTTTTGAGCATTTTAATTTGTGAAGGAGAAAACGCACAGGTATTAAAAAGTGACTAGGTCAAAAAGTAAGGTGATGGTCAATATGATTCTTGCATAACTGGTATAAGAGTTCAGTAAGACAGGTTAGGTGGGTACAAGGTCGGTTCCTAGTTTGCTGAGCACACCCACTCCAAAGAAGATGGCAATGTATGGAGTCAGATACGCACACCCACTCCAAAGAAGATGGCAATGTATGGAGTCAGATACGCACACCCACTCCAAAGAAGATGGCAATGTATGGAGTCAGATACGCACACCCACTCCAAAGAAGATGGCAATGTATGGAGTCAGATACGCACACCCACTCCAAAGAAGATGGCAATGTATGGAGTCAGATACGCACACCCACTCCAAAGAAGATGGCAATGTATGGAGTCAGATACGCACACCCACTCCAAAGTAGATGGCAATGTATGGAGTCAGATACAGTTGGTGATTGTAAAGAGACAGGAGAGTAAGGGTCAATATAAGCCAAGTATATGTTTGACTTAAGCAGTGACCTATATGTTGCCAAGGTGTAGCTTGCATCTTGTAAAACAATTCAGCTCAATCTTTGTGCAGTAGGCAGGTGTATCGTAAGCAGATCTCAAGGGATATTAGATATCAACACCTAGAAGTTGTAAATTAAGAGGCTGTGAGACAGATCAAAATGGTAAAGACAACACTCTATCCATGGAGACAGTGCATAAAGTAAAGATTGCTGAGGAGCGGTAATACCTCTTGTAGACTTCCCATGGATTAGGACTAATGGAATGCTTTTATAATTACAGAGTCAATAAACTGTACAGAGAATTAGATACAAGGGACAATGAGACAATTATGATGGTTGCAATGTCGTATATAACACAAAAGAGCTCTAAGTTTTAGAGTTGTTCAGAATGCGTAGAAATTATGGGGCAGAGATAAATTCAAGTATAATGGCCACTCAGTCACTGAAGGAGCACTTCAATTTTCATTCTAAGTAGCCCAATCAGTGAAAGTATCCTAAAGGAAAGGTATGTGAGCTATAGGAGGGCAATTGTACCCAGGTTGAGCAGTGTTCGTCATGGCGTTTTTATTGTTGTTTTTTATATGGGGAAATGGGCCCTGGAGGATAAGTTCAAGTCTGGGTGCAAAGGGCACCTGAAAGAGTGTTTAGTAGGGCTCATAGAGCAATGTATAAATAGGGGTACTCTGGTGTTAAGTGGGCTGCCCATGTTCTACCAGCCTTATCCGGGTGCTTTGGGGAGTACTAATCTGCTGCGGTGGTAGTAGTAACTGTGGAGTCTTACCACCCTTTTGGCACTAGCCTCCATTTGTGGAGGTGCTATGTTCTAGCTGGTGAAGTTGTGTGCTGAGGTAACTCTGCCCGAGGGCACCAGTGCATGACAGTGACCAGGTATCGGTGGAGATGGATGGGTCTACTGAGGTTCATTTTCTTGGTAGTAGAAGATAGAGCTTGAGTAGTTGGTACAACATGGGTCCGTCAGTCATTCCAGAGGGCCTGGAGTTTGTGGAGCAATGAGTTATCTGGATTTATTTCTATTGATTAGTGTGGATAGTGGTAAAAAGAATATATTAGTGTTATTTTATTAGGGGAATAAGTGATTTTTATAGCTGCAAATAATAAAAAGAGAGTTTGAAAGCAGAACTCCTCTGTATTTCAGCTGCCCAGCTCGAGGTTCATGACTCCCAAATTCATTGTTTTTATCTTCCTGTATGTTTAATGTTAACTATCTTCAGTTATTATAATTTATTTCCGATTGGGGAAATATTTTATAATGTATAAAACATTTTTGGACTAATTTGGCTCATTAAAAAGATGGTTTGAGGGGAAAAGAGGAGAAAAGAACAGCCAACAAGCCAGGTATGTGGATTAAATTCCCTAATAATGTTTATTCCTCCTATTAGTCCGGACAAAAGAAAACCACCAGAACAGGCAATCCATATCATAATCTTATTGGAAATGAATAATATTCTTAGAGCAGACTCCATCTCAAGGATTTATGGAGACTAATCTTATAAGAAAACTCTTCGGGTTTAATTGACATTAATAATATGTTTTCGTCTTTCTTTTGCAGGGTTGAAATCTAGAGGGGAATATTCACTCTCTCCAAATAGTCCAACCAGTGAATAATTTGTAATCCCAAAACAAAAATAGGATAGGAGGTTGTGTAAGAGGAGAGTTCAAAAAGTAGCGTTCAAGCCAAGGGAAAACAAACCAAAATCACCATGTTTAAGTAATGGGAGGCAATGGTGCAGTGATGTAGATGCCATCACTCAACAAGGATTCAACAAGCTGCTAGTTGATGGACATTTGAGATAATTGATCCATAACTGAAAGTAATTAAGTAGAAAATTAAATCTTTGAGATGGCCTCTGTCTGTATATGTGTAATTAGAATACTTAGTGGATTGGAATTTTTAGATTACTGATAACATAGAATCATTATGTGCGGATATAAAATGATATTCCTAGATAATTATATTTATCTGACATAAACACAGAGTCAGGACGGTCCTGCTCCAATATACCCTACCGCAAGCCTCATACACACTGCTATGTATCGCAGGCTCTGCTGTGCAATATTACATGTGTAGGAAAATGAAGTAACAGAGATGTATGAGCTGAAGCCCATATGTTATCCGTCTTGTGTGTAACAAATAGTAATGCATTCAATGGACAATGTAATGGTAAAACAAGCAATTAGCAAAATGAGAGAAATAGTATAAATAGTTATGACTTATTACTGTGCCTCTATTCATCTGTAAGAAATTAATGTAGAATTCATACAAATTATATATTATTTTGGGCGGGTGAATAATCAAACAGACAAATAAGGTATAATTAAAAATACATATTGTACATAAAGCAAAATAGTGTGCCTTAGACAAATAGCAGACAATATACATAAAAACAATATTTACAAGGAGAAACATTATAAGAATTCTTCATTATGTTATACAAAAATACATTTTCTTACATTGCTGTATACCACCACTATAGTCAGCATTTTCTTTAAAATCCATATCCATCATGGTCTCTGCTCATCGGACTGATCTCTAGACTTCTTTCTCTCTCTGGACTTCTTCTCTGGCCCTCTTCTTTTGGACTATACTTGGGCTTTTATAATACATTTGGCTATGTCCCCACTATAAGTCATACATTACACCCATCTAAGGACATCTTGGGCTATGCTTATACCATACAGTTCCCCAGAGGTGATTATCTTCAGCTAAATTTAACATTTCTTTCCCACACCTTCCTTCCTAAGGCCATGTTTGTACTGTAAATAAAGACCAGTTTTGGTCTATTCTTGGGGTCATTCTGATGTGAGTCTTCATACATCTGTTGTCTTTTGTCGCAGTATATGACTATGACTACTATTATTATTACTACAGTAATATACACACATAAAATGAATGCATTTGTGAGACAATTATTCACTTTATACAAAAATAAATTATTTCTTATACATACATATATTTCTTATACATACATATATTTCTTATACATACATACATACATACATTGTAGTAGCCAATATTTAACATTAGCGATTTATATGATAACATTTATATTTATAAAATGCATTTATTAAGGTCATAATGTTTAAAAATGAACTGTAAATAAGCCATATTTTACACATCCCTCAGGGTGTATCACTACCTTGTTGTGGTGAAGGGACTTGTGTACCATATAGGGTTACCCATACCATATAGAGTTACCCACACCATATAGGGTTACCCAAGATGGGCAGGTCATAGCAGAGACAAATTTTGGTCTACTGGAGAAGGAATTGGCATCCCACTCCAGTATCTTTGCCTTGAAAACCATATGGATGAGCACAACCAGAAACACAGATGTGCCTGGTGTGCTGCGGTCCATATCGTCACAGAGAGTCAGACATGACTGAAGGTCAGAACAGCAGCATCAGGGTGTATCATAATGTGAGTTGAGTGGGGGCAACAAGATGTGTATCTCCTGTGATTCACCATTTTTCATCTTCTGAGGTAAATGCTGTATAGCCATAAGCTTCCTATTGGCCCACGCAATTCTGGCGCACCACAAGACCCAGTGGAATAATAGGAAGCTGATAGTTTTGCTATATTTGTATTAGTACATGCAATATGGAGAAAAAATGGTTTGCTGTACACCTATCACACACAGTAATACACTATGAGGGATGGGTGGAGTGAGAGAGACAACATGGCAGCCTCCTAGAATCAACCAGAGATGGATTAAACCATAGTAATAATTCTTAACGTTATAAAACTGGGCCAATAGAGCTTTTAATATACTAGGTGAAAGATATATTTCTAAGGGACTTTTTTAGAGATAACTTATACGTTGTAAAATATTTAGGAACCAGAAGTAGAAATTTTAGGAGCCCAGGCTCCACCATTGAATATAGGCACAAACAAATACACACTTAGACCCACTAACATACACATACAATTACACATATAGAGGCAGCACCACACACACACACACATGCATTGGTAAATAGAACAATATATAAATATACAAACACACACACTGTTACACAAACTCCCTATACAATTAGTCACACATATCACAAATACATATAATACGAAATACAGTAATCTACAGGCTAAATAAACCTTAAAGACTTCATTTTCTCAGTAATTGTTTTCAATTATGGCTTCATTATATCACCTGTCAATCACATAGTAGCTTGTCTAGATCATGGGATCCGGCTGTCACCACCGCTGATGAAGTTGTATAAAACATAATTGAAGACCTGAGGATGAGGTTGTCCGCGATACTTGAGATTTTATTTCTCAGAAACCACACAGCAGATTAGACTGTTATGTTCATTATCATCAAGACTAGCTCCTCAAGCAACTAAAAACATGGGAGTCCAGTGGCCCCTTTAACCCTAAGATCAGACATATCCACTCACTTGACTCGAAGTAGTTTTTATTCAAAATCCTATGCAATAGAGTATGTAATAGACATTTAATGCACTAATAACTTATATGGCTAGCACTTTACACTTATGATACAACTAGGAACTTGCCCGTCAAAAATGACGGGATTAAAATTGTAAGGCAGGCAATGCTGGTTGCCACACAATGTGAGGCTTTTGCTCCTCTGACCACCTTTGGCGCTCATTGTGGTTGCTTCGCCTCGCTTTGTGAGGCTCGCAGGTGTGATGGCGCCGATGGCTGAAATGAGCACCTTTGACGGTCATCCAGCCTATGTCCTGCACCGTACACGGCTTGCCTTGCTTCGCAATGCTTCACAGGTGAGTGCCTTTGTGCTCAACCAGCCTAAGTCGTGCGCCGTACACAGCTCGCCTTGCTTTGCGAGGTCGCATCTGTGTGACCAACATCGCAAACGTCACCAACATCGCAAGATCCACAACTATATATGTGATTAACTTGTGAGGTCCTTGTCATGTGAAGGGGCTTGTGTACTTCAATGAAACTGTGAGCTATAGCATGGGTGTACGGCAGCACCCAAGATTGGCAGGTCATATCAGAGAGGCCAGACAAATCATGGTCCACTGGAGAAGAGAATCACAAGGTCACTGAGAGTCAGACACGACTGAACAAACAGTGTACCTCTGTCATCCCGGATGCTGTGTTCTTTGTCCTCATGTAAGCTACACTCTTGAGGGCAGGAGAACAAATCAAACAGAAGAGATTTTGAAGAATATCAATAAATCTGCCAGAGCAATATAGTGATTTTTTGTTGTTGAGGTAAGGTGGAAGAGTCCCTCAATCAACCGACTAGCGCGGTGTTTCTGAGATGCTATTCCTTGGAATCCCATGTTTGTGTTTTGTGCAACAAGGAGCATGAGACAATTATCTCAAATTAGTTCTTCATGTGCAAAGCCTTGTGGTGACCTTAAAGGATCACTGATGCGTCATGTTTATAATGTTGTGAAGAACCAGACTTAATAATGGGCAAACTATATTTTGAAATGTTAAAATAAATAAATGAATACAGTCTCTAGAATGACTACTATATTCAATATTGCTTTGATGACAGGTGGCATTTTGCCACTGTTCCTAACAGCATTAGAAACCTTGGAGAATTAAGAGAAATCTTGGAAGCAGTTCTTCATTCCATTCTATATAAATAATTTGAAGTGCCCTGAATTAAGTGCAGGACCCAGTGCCAATAACACAACCCACCCCCTAAGGTTACAGGCAGACTAATAGTCAAAATAAAAAGTCCCCATGATAAAAGCAGAGTTAGTTAAATTTATTTTTTTTACTAAAAATATTTTTATTCTCATGGCTTACATGTGCTACATGGCCAAAAGTCTGTGGACATCACACCATCACACCCATATGTGCTTGTTCAACATCATATTCCAAAACCATGGGCATTAATATGGAGTTGGTCCCCCCCTTTGCTGTTACACAGTTGGGTCACAATATTGTGACCATTAGCTAATATCCCGGATAACCAATATGTGTAGTACTGACAGCAGCTAGACGGCGTGATAGTAAGTCAATTGGATGCTGGAAGGTTGGCAAGGGTATCTGGAGCCATGCAGACTGCCGTACACCCGACAGCTGCTGAAGAGCACATGGTGGAAGATCCATACGGTGCACATGGCAATCGAGGTGGTCCCACAGGTGCTCAATGAGGTTCAAATCAGGGGAATTTGGAGGCCAGGGAAATACCTCCAACCACTCCCAGACAATTCTAACCATATGACATGATGAACTGTCCGGCTGAAAAATCCCATCCTCTTCAGGGAAGACAGTCACCATGTATGGGTGTACTTGATCTGCAAGGATAGGTAGATAACCCAATCTGTTGAGAGTTCCTTCCAGAGGTATGAGTGGACAATGTCAAGAATACATTCACTAGACCATAACACTGCTGCCACCAGCTTGTGTTCTATCAACAATGATTGTAGAGTTTTCGTTCTCTGAAGCTTCATGTCTGACATGCCAATGTCTGTCCAGTCGATGGCGCAGAAAACGTGATTCCTCAGAAGAAGGAACCCTTTGCCAATCAGAAGATGTCCAATTTTGGTGTTGTTGTGCAAAATGAAGCCATTTCTGACAATGAGCCCTCGTCCAAACCATGAAAAAACACCTCAGACCATTATTCCTCCTCCTACAAATTTTACTGCTGGCATTATGCATTCAGGCAGGTAGCATTGTCCTGGCTTACACCAAACCCAAATTTGTCCGCTAGTTAGTAAAGCGTGAGTCATCACTGCAAAGAAAGTGTTTTCCACTGGTCCATAGTCTAATGGTGGTTTTCTTTATTTACACCATTCCAGATGACACTTGGCATTGTTCATGATGTTCTTAGACTTGTAAGTGACTGTTTGGCCATGGAAACCCATTTCATGAAGCTCCTGATGAACAGCTTTTGTGCTGCCGTTGCTTAAAGAGGCAGTTTTGAAGTTAATAGCAAGTGTTGTAACTGAGGACAGACGATTTTTAATGTGCTTGGTGCTTCAGCATTTGGTGGTCCCATTCTCTGAGCTTGTGTGGTCTACTACATTGTGGCTGGGCTGGTGTTAGTAGGCATTTCAGTGCACACCAACAACACTTGGTGACAAGGGCCGCTCTACCAGGCCAGAAGTTGGCCATGAAATGCTTATATTGTTAGTTTCTTAACAAAGTTGCAAAGTTTTTAGCACCTATTGTAACAGAAACCCATCACTGTTATTATACCAAGGACATTGCATCCTTGCCCAGGGCATTATACCAGGCCAGGCAAAGGTTAACTAGACTATACAAGGCCCAAGGGTTAATCTTGGCTTTCCATCATCTTTGTTTAGAAATGGAAGTCTGCAAGGGACAGGAAGAGCTAACCCAATTATCCATCTGCTTTGTTTGTAAAAGTTCTATTGTGTAGGGAACCAGTTGATGATGTGATAAGATTATAATCCAGTTACTAATTAAGTCTTTGTATGGCCAAAGGTGGGAGTATTCCATTGTCCTGTCGGAGACTCTCACCCCCCGTTTTGACTGTATATATATGTGTATAAAAGAATTAAAAGTTATTCCTGTTCTGAAAATCCACGGTGTATATCGTCCATTGTGGAGAGAGGGACTTGTGGGACCGGGCTGCGCTATACTTGGCTGTCTTTGTTATTTATTAGCGGAGATATTGACCTCTGATGTCACAGCTCCGTTACATTTGGTGGCAGTGACGAGATAGAAGCCAAGCCTCACAACGAAGCAGCAGCAGCAGCGGTTCGCATGGAGACGAACTACGCAGCCCTAAAAAGAGCAACGTTAAAAGAACTGCTGGAAGCCAGGGGCCAAGTAGCCAGCAACAAGGTGAAAGACGTCCTAATTGCTGAACTGATGGAGGGAGACCGAGCCAGCAGTGCTGTACCGAGACCAGAGATGGAGGAGAGCGCTGTTGCTAAAGAGCTAAGGGTAAGGTTGGCCATTTACCAAAACACCCCATCAGAAGAGACTATCCCCAGAGTGATGGCGGAGGTACAGAACTATGTTTTGGCCAACCAGCAACAGACCCTACAGCTGCAACTAGCGGGCCAGCGATCCAGAGAGGGGCCACCCGAAATGTCGGGACCCACGCAAGACAAAGCCAAGCT
Source organism: Discoglossus pictus (assembly GCA_027410445.1). Classification (NCBI taxonomy): domain Eukaryota; kingdom Metazoa; phylum Chordata; class Amphibia; order Anura; family Alytidae; genus Discoglossus; species Discoglossus pictus. The sequence goes on along the minus strand of CM050168.1, from coordinate 262,527,599 downwards.
CCCATATAATGCCTTCAAAGCCATCACAGATACGGACGATTATAGATGGATACTTGCAGGACTTTGAAAGACTGTGCCATCTACATGGTGTTGAGCAAGCAGACTGGGTACCCCTGTTGGCAGGCAAATTGTCTGGCCGTGCCGCAGAAGCATACAGGGCTGTACCTGACGAGGACAGCCGAGACTACTACCGGGTGAAGCAAGCTATCCTCACCCGGTATGCGATCACCCCAGAGACCTACCGACGCCGATTTCGGGAGCTCCTCAAACAAGAGAAGGACTCCCATGCAGAGTGGGCTTGTCGCCTACACCGAGCGGCCATGGGATGGGTTCAGGCGAACCAAGTCACCACCCTAGAGGAGCTGCTACAGTTGTTGTTGCTGAAGCAGTTCTTCAGCAGACTAACCACAGAAGTACAAGTGTGGGTAAGGGACTGTAACTCCTGTACCCTCCACGAAGCCGCCCGGCTGGCCGACAAGCACTTTGACGCATGCCGCTAGCCCCAACCACCACCTCGCACCACCTCCCGATCCACAGTGCTGACCAACGCCACACGGAGCCCAGTGACCACGATGCCAACCATTGTCTGGCCGTGCCGCAGAAGCATACAGGGCTGTACCTGACGAGGACAGCCGAGACTACTACCGGGTGAAGCAAGCTATCCTCACCCGGTATGCGATCACCCCAGAGGCCTACCGACGGCGATTTCGGGAGCTCCTCAAACAAGAGAAGGACTCCCATGCAGAGTGGGCTTGTCGCCTACACCGAGCGGCCATGGGATGGGTTCAGGCGAACCAAGTCACCACCCTAGAGGAGCTGCTACAGTTGTTGTTGCTGGAGCAGTTCTTCAGCAGACTAAACACAGAAGTACAAGTGTGGGTAAGGGACTGTAACCCCCGTACCCTCCACAAAGCCGCCCGGCTGGCCGACAAGCACTTTGACGCATGCCGCCAGCCCCAACCACCACCTCGCACCACCTCCCGATCCACAGTGCTGACCAACGCCACTGTGACCAGAGCAACCTCAATTCACGCCAGGGGAACCAACCAATCCGCTCGTACCCCGATCCGGTGTTACCAATGCCAGCAGACGGGCCATATGCAGTGGGAATGCCCCCAGAACAGGACCCGTACCCCCGGGGTGCGTCCAGGTCCACCACCGCCAAGCAGAGCCGCAGCCCATTGCTACCACACGGAGCCCAGTGACCACGATGCCAACCACTACTACTCAGAGGAACAGCTAGGGGTGTTACACGAAGTAAACCCCGTTCAGGCAGCATCGGACAACCAACGTCACCACCGACAACCAGTGTGGCTAGAGGGAAAGAATGTTCAAGGATTACGGGACACCGGAGCCACACTAACCCTCGTTCAGACCCATTTGGTCCCAGACCAAGCCCTTACCGGTAGATCAGTGGCCGTAAGGGTAACAGGGGGAGCAGTACTCCGCTTACCCACTGCCAAGGTGCATCTGAACTGGGGTGCGGGATCGGGAGTTGTAACAGTGGGGTTGATGCAAAAACTGCCCACGGATGTACTTCTGGGGAATGATTTGGGCCCGCTCACTTCAACCTTTTTGCCCCAACCCACCATCCAAGACGTTCACCCCGTAACCACCCGGCAGCAAGCTCGCAACTCGGATCAGCCCACACACTCTGAGGCTCAGGTAAGCAACCAGTACCCACCCCTCCCTAGAGAATCTGCCCAGGGATAGCCCCCTAGAATTTGGGAAGGAGGTAGCCATAGACCCCTCTTTACAAGTATATAAAGATCGGGTCATCTCCAGTCAGGCAGGGTTAGAGGGGGAGCAGTACTCATGGGACAAGGGATTACTGTATAGGAATACAGAGAGGTTTAGGGGCTGGGTCCATACCGATATTCACTAAGCAGTTGGTAGTGCTCCAGAAATAAAGGCAGGAATTGCTCCGGATTGCCCACGATATCCCTCTATCTGGACACTTAGGGGTTAGTCGAACTTTTTCTGGCCAGGGATATCCAAGGATATCCGGCAGTATTGTAGGACCTGTGACACATGTCAGAGGGTGGGTAAACGGTGGGGCCGCCAGAAAGCCAAACTTCGCCCCCTGCCAATGGTAGAAGAACCATTTAGCTGGGTGGCTGTAGACTTAGTAGGGCCCCTAAATAGGCCAAGCCCTTCTGGCAAGAAATATATCTTGACCATCGTAGATTATGCCACTAGGTATCCAGAGGCGGTGGCACTGACCAATATCCACGCTGAGACGGTCGCGGATGCACTGATGCGAATTTTCTCTCGCATGGGATTTCCCCGTGAGATTATTTCGGATCAGGGCACCCAATTCACAGCTGAGGTCACCCACCAACTCTGGAGATTCTGCGGCATTAAGCCCATAGTGAACTCCGCTTACCACCCCCAGTCTAATGGCCTATGTGAACGCTTTAATGGGACGCTGAAACAGATGCTCCGGACGTTCACCGACACTAGAAAGGACTGGGAAAGATTTCTGCCCCATTTGTTATTTGCATATAGGGAAGTACCCCAATAATCCACCGGATTCTCCCCGTTTGAACTACTGTTCGGGAGACGGGTGAGAGGCCCCCTAGATTTAATAAGAGAACAGTGGGAAGGAGAGACCAGTGTAGACGGTACCCCTATCGTCCCATATGTGTTGGAGTTTAGGGACCGCTTGGAGGAGTTGACCCAGATTGTACGCTCCAACCTCCAGGCGGCCCAACAACGCCAGCGCCGGTGGTACGATAGGGGAGCCAGGGACCGCAGCTTTCAAGTGGGACAAAAAGTTTTAATGTTAAAACCTGTTCGCACTGACAAGCTGCAGGCCGCCTGGCAGGGCCCATACAAGGTGGTAGCACAACAATGTGATACCACTTATGTGATTGGCCGTGCTCAAGAGTAGGGAAAAACCGCATGCTCCATGTGAATATGCTAAAACCCTATCATGAGCGCACAGAGGAAGTGACAGCTATCTGCGCCCCATCCTCTGAAGTTGTTGAGAACCTTCCCCTACCCGACCACTTAGACGAGGGGGACCAGACAGAGAGTTTAGGAGGGGTACAGTTAGGAGAGCGGCTGAGCCCACAGGAGCGTACGCAGGCACAGGAGTTGCTACGAGCAAAGGAGGCCACCTTCTCCAACCTGCCTGGGTACACCCCTCTGGCCACTCACCGGGTAGACACCCCCGGCCAATTACCCCTACGCCAGCCCCCCTACCGCATCCCCGAATCCGTAAAGGAGTCGATGCGGAAAGAGATTCAGGAGATGCTACACTTAGGAGTTATTGAGCACTCTGATAGTCCCTGGGCCTCCCCTGTAGTTATAGTACCCAAGAAGGACGGAACGACCCGTTTCTGTGTAGATTATAGGAGGCTAAATGACCGAACCGTGTCTGATGCCTACCCCATGCCCCGGATAGATGAGCTCCTAGATAGATTTGCCCGAGGGCGATACCTCACCACCATAGATTTGTGTAAGGGATACTGGCAAATTCCACTAGCCGCAAAAGCCATACCCAAGTCGGCGTTTGTCACCCTGTTTGGCCTGTACCGGTTTCGGGTCATGCCATTCGGGATGAAAAACGCTCCGGCCACGTTTCAGCGGATGGTAGACCGGCTATTGGATGGGCTCCAAGAGTATGCTTGTGCATACCTGGATGATATAGCCATTTATAGTGACCACTGGGAAGAACACCTGACCCACGTAGGACTAGTGTTAGACCGCATTAGGGCAGCAGGGTTGACTCTCAAACCAAGCAAGTGCAACCTAGGGATGGCAGAGGTACAATACCTTGGCCATCGGGTAGGTAGCGGGCAGCAGAAACCCGAACCCGCCAAGATAGAGGCAGTAGCACAGTGGCCCACCCCCCGGACCAAGACCCAGGTCCTAGCGTTCCTGGGGACAGCAGGGTAATATCGCAAATTTGTGCCCAACTATAGTGCTCTAGCCAAGCCCCTTACTGATTTGACCCGTAAGAACCTTCCTAGGCAGGTAGTCTGGGCCCCAGAGTGTGAACAGGCATTCCAGCAATTGAAAACGGCTCTGATCCAGGCCCCTGTGTTGGCTGCTCCTGATCCAACCAAACGTTTTCTTGTCCACACCGACGCTTCTATGTTTGGATTGGAAGCCGTATTGAGCCAAGTTGGACCTGACGGCGGCGAACACCCGGTGGCTTATTTGAGTCGCAAGTTGCTACCCCGGGAAGTAAGCTACGCCGCCATCGAGAAGGAATGCCTGGCTGTTGTATGGGCACTCAAAAAGTTACAGCCATATTTGTATGGACAACCCTTTACCCTGTTTACTGACCACAACCCGTTGGTGTGGCTCAACTGGGTGTCTGGAGACAATGCCCGACTCTTGCGCTGGAGTCTAGCGCTGCAACCCTTTGACTGCACAATCCAGTATCGCACAACAGTAATGCTGATGGGTTGTCTAGGCAAACGGAACTAGAAAAGTGACCAACAAAAAGTTTTGTCCGGACCTCCCCAGGCCGATCCGTTGGGACCAGACCGTGTATGCCGGCTTATGGTCACAGGGGAGCAGTGTAACAGAAACCCATCACTGTTATTATACCAAGGACATTGCATCCTTGCCCAGGGCATTATACCAGGCCAGGGAAGGGTTAACTAGACTATACGAGGCCCAAGGGTTAATCTTGGCTTTCCATCATCTTTGTTTAGAAATGGAAGTCTGCAAGGGACAGGAAGAGCTAACCCAATTATCCATCTGCTTTGTTTGTAAAAGTTCTATTGTGTAGGGAACCAGTCGGCTCAATTGATGATGTGATAATCCAGTTACTAATTAAGTCTTTGTATGGCCAAAGGTGGGAGTATTCCATTGTCCTGGTGGAGACTCTCACCCCCCGTTTTGACTGTAAATATATGTGTGTAAAAGAATTAAAAGTTATTCCTGTTCTGAAAATCCACGGTGTGTATCGTCCATTGTGGTCCATTGTGGAGAGAGGGACTTGTGGGAGATGTTGACCTCTGATGTCACAGCTCCGTTACACTTATGTTTCTCTTTTTTTAGTATTATGGAGAGTGATAGAAGTTCTGGGAAGATGTATTGGGGACTGATTTTGCACTCTTAAGTAATTAGTTTAGGGTCAGAGAAGAAGTTGTGGGATCCCACATGAGTCATCTTGGGTGCTGGGGTTTCATCAATACCCTTAGAGGTCAAAAAGAGTCCTCAGATTGAGCACATCTGACTATATTTTTTTTGTCAGAAAGAGTTCAGTGAATTTGTGAGGTTTTGAAGTTCTTCAAGCAGGATAGTCTAGTGGGGTGAGGCAAGGAGTTCCAGGGAATTGGGGCAGCCCAAGAAAAGTATTTTTTTGTCAGAAAGAGTTCAGTGAATTTGTGAGGTTTTGAAGTTCTTCAAGCAGGATAGTCTAGTGGGGTGAGGCAAGGAGTTCCAGGGAATAGGGGCAGCCCGAGAAAAGTATTTAAGGCAGTAGTGTGAGGAGGTGATAAGAGAGGGGGAAAGATGAGGAGGATGTTAGCGGAGCAAATGGGGGGTTGGAGGAGTATTTTGAGACAAGAGCAGAGATATAGGTTCTTGCAGTTGGGCATTTTGGTCGGGTTGGTGGTATGGATATTGCTGTCAAATATAAAAAAAATAGGGGTTCTATGAACCTTTACTTTTTTTATTATTATTTTTATACAAACAAATTGTACATACATGACAAACAAATGATTATAAAATTGTACAGCAAAGAAATTTACAACAAAATTCAAGTAAAATTCAATCGAGAAGGAGGTAAAGAGGCATAAAGGTCTTCTATACCTGAAGAAGTTAGTTGACACTGCTCATCCCAGATAAGCCACTTATTTACGCCAAAGATCTTTATACCCAGGTCATCAATATCTTTTTCTAATTCTCTATTCGTGCTCAAAGCTAATAAAACTTCATTTAGTGATGGAACATTAACTTGTTTCCATTTTTTTTGCGATTAACCATTTGACCACTGAAACTACTTGGGTGATCAAAGCTTTCTCATCAAAATTTATATTCTCTGGAAAAATATGAAGCAAAGTCATTTTGCATGATGGAGTAATAATTTTGTTACAGATCTTGGAGATGTATTCAAAACAGGAAACCCATAGGATCCTGACACCAAATATGTTTATTTACATCTTTTCTCATTAATGCTATTTTGAAGGGGACTAAATATCATCTTTGGGTGGTCTTAAAGTATATTTCTCTAAATGCTTGATATTTAATGATTGTGTGCGTAAAATCAAATACATTGGACACATTGAACCATTTCTCTATCAGAATTATTATATTAAGGTCCTTTTCCCATTTAGTCATTTTCCTAAGTCACTTTCTTTTTTTAAATATTATAACATTTAGATATAATCAGCCCTATTAAATTCCCTCAACGTGTAAAACCATAGCCCGTAACGTAGCCCGTAAGACTTGCGTCTATTAAATTGGTCAAGTAAAGCAAACGGCGCACGACTTGTGGGTTACAGGACGTGGAAATTTAAACTGCGCGCCCGCAAATCCTTTGTTCTCTCAAGCCCGTAACTGCTACGTTCCCAATTTCTCGATTAAATTGCTACTAATCGACTGGCATTCACCCCCGTAACCCGCAAATGGAGCCAAGAAGCCAACGGGTACTAGAGACCTGCAAGGAGGTTAAAGTCCTATCCGTAACACTATAAATGTAAATATACACACACTACTGTACAAATCATAAAAGGAAAGTGCAATATAAATTACTTTATTTCATGTGTCATTTCTGTGTTATATCGATCCTGGCAATCAATGTGTTAATACATATAATGGAACTGGCATGGACTAGTATATCATATTTACGGCTTTATCAATATTGCATTATTTCTGGAATGCGGGTCCAATCATAACTCATAATTAAAACCCGTAAGGCTTGGAATTCTAACCTCCATTTTTCAGTGACGTAATGATGCCGATCTCATTTGCCATTGGCTCCGTCTAAACCTGTAAGTACGGGTTTGACTAATTGATCATGTTCACGGACGCACATCCAACGGCGCAAGAATGGTTTACGGGCTTGCTTCTCCGGCCCGTAACTTGCGGCATGGTGGAATGTGATAGCTCTCTAACACGGACAAATTTCAAGCCCGCAGCCTTTGTGGGCTTGCCGATGCTGCTATGGGCTTTGAATTTAATAGCGCTGTATATGTTTAACATCATTAAGTAGTGATAACTCTTCGAATTGTGATAAATCTTTATTTTCTTGAATTCTATATTTAGATTTAGTAATATTTCTCTTTAAAATGTCCTATTCCAGCCATTTAGTTTTAGGCAAATTTAATTCTAAACATAGATTCGGGAAAGTCTTAAACCCTCCATTATCGTATAAATCTCACAAGCAACCAATATTCCATTTCCCCCAATCCCAAATATAGGGAAATCTCAAGATCTTGCTTCGCCAATGTAAAGGAATCCCAGGAGAGGGAAATACAGATAACTTAAGTTTCTTATTCTACTTGAACCATTTAGAAAAACCTGTTTCAACTAAAAATTGACGGATTTCTAATTGCCAAATCCAATATGCAATTTGGTTCTTATCTGCTAGTGTGTGTACTATACACCCAGACTTTACATTATCAAACAGTAAAGACAAACCTAGAATATCATGACACGATACCAAAGAACCGGTAACCACACTTCTCATCTTCATATTTGCAGTGTACACAAACTGTACGTTCTTTGCATACTGTTTTTGAATATATACTTTCTTGACTTGTGCCACATGGATGCTATGAAATGTTCCAGTTATATTAGGTACCCTCCTCACGTATTAAATGCAGTTTTCCTAGCTCTGTACTTAAGTAAAGGGCCATCTTATATATATACTTGAAATGCTTGGCATACCATGTGCCACTTGAGTAATAACACACAGTACTGTTGCATGAGATTTCTGAAATGATGTTGAAGTGAAAACGGAATACAATGTTTTTTGGATCCGAAACTTGTTTTTTCTGTAGATTCCAGGAAATGCTCATCGCTATAATAGTTTTTAAAGTTTGTGTAATGCTCCCGGGGAGCGCAAGCGCACTTTACAAACTATTTGTACGGATTTACGTACAAACACGCAGTGCGCAAAGCGTTGCGCCATCGCGCGCATGCAAAAGGGAGGGGGGGGGGGGGACAGAGAGGGGGAAAGGGGAAATGGGGAAACAGACAGAGGGGGAAAGGGACATAGGGGAGGGAGGAGGGGGAAAGAGACACAGCGGGAAAGGGGGAGAGAGACACAGGGGAGGGGGGAAGAGACAGGGGAGGGAGGAGGGGGAAAGGGGAAACTGACAGAGGGGGAAAGAGGGAAGGAACACAGGGGAGGAAGGAGAGGTGAAAGAGATACAGGGAAAAGGGGGAAAGAAACACAGGGGGAAAGGGACACAGTGGAGGGAGGAGGGGGAAAGGGGGAAACTGACAGAGGGGGAAAGGGGGAAGGAACACAGGGGAGGAAAGAGAGGGGAAAGAGACACAGCGAAAAGGTTGAAAGAGACGAAGGGAGGGGAGGGGGGAAGAGACACGGGAAAGGAGGAAAGAGACACAGGGGAAAGGGACACAGGGAAGGGATGAGGGGAGAAAGAGACACAGGGGAAAGGTGGAAAGAGACACTGGGGAAGGGACACAGGGGAGGAAGGAGGGGGAAAGACACAAAGGGGAAAAGGGGAAAGAGACACAGGGAAGGGAGAGGGGGGAAGAGACACAGGGAAAAGGGGGATGAGACACAGGGAAGGGAGAGGGGGGAAAATACACAGGGGAAAGGGGGAAAGAGACAGGGGAGGGAGGAGGGGAAATGGACACAGGGGATAGGGGGAATGGGACACAGGGGAGAGGGAGGGGGGAAAGAGACACAGGGGAAAGGTGGAAAGAGACACTGGGGAAGGGACACAGGGGAGGAAGGAGGGGGAAAAGAGACACAGGGGAAAGGGACAAAGGGGAGGGAGGAGGGGGAAAGAGACACAGGGGAAAGGGGGAAAGAGACAGAGGGGGACAGGGTGAAAGAGACACAGGGGAGAGAGATGGGGAAGAGACAAAGAGGAGGGAGAGGGGGGAAGAAGACACCCGGTGGAGGGAGCGGGGGGAAAGAGACACAAGGGAGGGTGAAGTGGGAAACAGACACGGGGGGGAGAGAGGGAAAGAGACACAGGGGAGGTAGAGAGGGAGAGAGATACAGGGGAAGGGGGTGGGGGGAAAATATATGCCCGTCATTTATGACGGGCAAACCACTAGTAAGTCATAAAAAATCAATACAATATTGTAACAATATTCACATCAAAAGATTATACTATCCTCAATTGTAACAGGTGTTTCTTTTATTCTTCTCGCACGTTAGGATTGAGAGCTGGCTAAAAGACAGGAAGCAAAGGGTTGTTGTAAATGGAACATTCTCCGATTGGACTAATGTGGTAAGTGGGGTTCCTCAGGGCTCAGTATTAGGTCCTCTCCTTTTTCATTATTAATAACTTAGAGGTAGGATTGGAGTGTGGTGTCTCCATTTTCGCTGATGACAAGAAGTTGTGCAAGGAAATTAAATCGGATAATGATGTGCTTTCCCTCCAAAGGGATTTACATAAAATTGAGGAATGGGCATCTAAATGGCAGATGAGATTTAATACGAATAAATGTAAAGTTATGCATCTGGGAAGGAAAAATAGCCATGCAATTTAAAATCTTAATGGAGCAAATCTAGGGGTATCAGATATTGAAAGGGATTTGGGAGTACTTGTGGACAACCATCTAGGTAACAGCGCTCAATGCCAAGCAGCAGCTGCAAAGGCAAATAAAATATTAGCATGTATTAAGAAGGGTATAGAAGCCAGGGAAGCAAATATAATTCTGCCACTATACAAATCTCTAGTACGCCCTCATTTGGAATATGGAGTACAATTTTGGGCACCACATCATAAAAAGGATATTTAAGAGCTGGAAAAGGTACAGAGGAGGGCAACAAAACTAATAAGGGGAACGGAGGGGCTAAGTTATGAAGAAAGACTAACCAAATTAAACTCATTTTCTCTAGAAAAAAGGTGTCTAAGAGGAGATATGATTACATTATATAAATATATCCAGGATTTATATAAGGCTTTGTCAAGTGAGCTTTTTTGTGCCAAGAGGTTTTCAACTGACAAGAGGACATCCTTTGAGGTTAAAAGTAAAAAGATTCCACCTTAAAGAAAGAAAAGAGTTCTTCACAGTAAGGGTGGTTAATCTGTGGAATTCTCTACCAGAGGAGGTGGTGACAGCGGATTCGATAGATAACTTTAAAAGGGGACTAGATTTATTTCTAATTAAGAAGGTAATTCAGGGTTATCATGGATAATTAGAGAGAGAGTATTGATCCAGGGAGAAATCAGATTGCCGGTATCTGGGGTCAGGAAGGAATTATTTTGTTTTTCCCTTTGAGACGATTGGCTTGGTTTCTTTCTGTTTGCCTTCCTCTGGATTAATTAATAATAAAAATAAATAAATAAATAGTTGATTAATAATTAATTAACAATTAAAAACGAATTAATAACTAATCCTCATATTGCAGATCATAGGAGATCTTAAAAGGTTGAACTTGATGGACTGAAAGTCTTTTTTCAACCTTGATTACTATGTAACTGTTTAAGATAGCAAAGCACAATCTTAAAAGACGCAGAACAGGTATCTACACAGAAATACACACATATACTGCAGAACAGGCATACGCCTGGCCTCTCTTTATACAGAAATATACTGATGAACGGACACACTCCTGGCTTCTGTCTTAATGCAAATATTGATGAAATGATGCACCCTGGCCTCTTCATATGCCCACATATACTGGGGAACAAAACATGTCTGGTGCAGAACAGACATTCTCCTGACCGCTCTCTACACATATATTCTGCAGAGCAGATGCACCCTTGGAACCCTCTCTATACACATATATTCTGTAACAGGCACATATTTCCCTTTCTTTATACACACATACTGTACATATACTGTAGAACAGACATGTTTCCATCATATTTATATCCACACACATTGCAGAATACACCTATATTCATTTAAAGGCATCGTTTGATAACATGGCCTAAAAACATTATTAAAGGCATATTTAAGATTCCTGGATTATGAATGCATCTGATAGTAGAGAATCAGTAGTGTATGCAAACACTTTTTGAATGAAAACCCCCCCAAATAAAGATAAAAAACGTAACCTCTCGCTTGCACATTTCTTCAGCTGATTTTGAGATGGAATCCCCCTTTGGAAATCTTAGCTACATTAAGGTAATAGGGGACTCCAGACGTGGACCCCTTGCTCACTGTGCCTTAGGGAGTTCAGCTGCACCTCACTGACGAGGCCCATAAAGGCCGAAACGCGTCTGGGGTTTGCTGTTTCTCCTGTTCAGGGTAGAATTGCCTGGTATTTCGGGGCTGGGTCACTCTTTTGAGTGGGACCAGACTGATATACTACAGGATATTTCTCCCTGTGAAGGGCACAAGTGAGCTAAAAGAGGTTGCTCTCAGAGTAGCTTAACATGGCTATAGAACTAACCTATTAAGGTTATTTCGTTCTCTGATGAGCACCTCTGACTTTGTTATGTTGTATATGCAAATTACCTTTAGGATTTAGTCTCCCTAAAGGTAATAGGGGACTCCAGACGTGGACCCCTTGCTCACTGTGCCTTAGGGAGTTCAGCTGCACCTCACTGACGAGGCCCATAAAGGCCGAAACGCGTCTGGGGTTTGCTGTTTCTCCTGTTCAGGGTAGAATTGCCTGGTATTTCGGGGCTGGGTCACTCTTTTGAGTGGGACCAGACTGATATACTACAGGATATTTCTCCCTGTGAAGGGCACAAGTGAGCTAAAAGAGGTTGCTCTCAGAGTAGCTTAACATGGCTATAGAACTAACCTATTAAGGTTATTTTGTTCTTTGATGAGCACCTCTGACTTTGTTATGTTGTATATGCAAATTACCTTTAGGATTTAGTCTCCCTAAAGGTAATAGGGGACTCCAGACGTGGACCCCTTGCTCACTGTGCCTTAGGGTGTTCAGCTGCACCTCACTGACGAGGCCCATAAAGGCCGAAACGCGTCTGGGGTTTGCTGTTTCTCCTGTTCAGGGTAGAATTGCCTGGTATTTCGGGGCTGGGTCACTCTTTTGAGTGGGACCAGACTGATATACTACAGGATATTTCTCCCTGTGAAGGGCACAAGTGAGCTAAAAGAGGTTGCTCTCAGAGTAGCTTAACATGGCTATAGAACTAACCTATTAAGGTTATTTCGTTCTCTGATGAGCACCTCTGACTTTGTTATGTTGTATATGCAAATTACCTTTAGGATTTAGTCTCCCTAAAGGTAATAGGGGACTCCAGACGTGGACCCCTTGCTCACTGTGCCTTAGGGAGTTCAGCTGCACCTCACTGACGAGGCCCATAAAGGCCGAAACGCGTCTGGGGTTTGCTGTTTCTCCTGTTCAGGGTAGAATTGCCTGGTATTTCGGGGCTGGGTCACTCTTTTGAGTGGGACCAGACTGATATACTACAGGATATTTCTCCCTGTGACGGGCACAAGTGAGCTAAAAGAGGTTGCTCTCAGAGTAGCTTAACATGGCTATAGAACTAACCTATTAAGGTTATTTTGTTCTTTGATGAGCACCTCTGACTTTGTTATGTTGTATATGCAAATTACCTTTAGGATTTAGTCTCCCTAAAGGTAATAGGGGACTCCAGACGTGGACCCCTTGCTCACTGTGCCTTAGGGTGTTCAGCTGCACCTCACTGACGAGGCCCATAAAGGCCGAAACGCGTCTGGGGTTTGCTGTTTCTCCTGTTCAGGGTAGAATTGCCTGGTATTTCGGGGCTGGGTCACTCTTTTGAGTGGGACCAGACTGATATACTACAGGATATTTCTCCCTGTGAAGGGCACAAGTGAGCTAAAAGAGGTTGCTCTCAGAGTAGCTTAACATGGCTATAGAACTAACCTATTAAGGTTATTTTGTTCTTTGATGAGCACCTCTGACTTTGTTATGTTGTATATGCAAATTACCTTTAGGATTTAGTCTCCCTAAAGGTAATAGGGGACTCCAGACGTGGACCCCTTGCTCACTGTGCCTTAGGGTGTTCAGCTGCACCTCACTGACGAGGCCCATAAAGGCCGAAACGCGTCTGGGGTTTGCTGTTTCTCCTGTTCAGGGTAGAATTGCCTGGTATTTCGGGGCTGGGTCACTCTTTTGAGTGGGACCAGACTGATATACTACAGGATATTTCTCCCTGTGAAGGGCACAAGTGAGCTAAAAGAGGTTGCTCTCAGAGTAGCTTAACATGGCTATAGAACTAACCTATTAAGGTTATTTCGTTCTCTGATGAGCACCTCTGACTTTGTTATGTTGTATATGCAAATTACCTTTAGGATTTAGTCTCCCTAAAGGTAATAGGGGACTCCAGACGTGGACCCCTTGCTCACTGTGCCTTGGGGAGTTCAGCTGCACCTCACTGACGAGGCCCATAAAGGCCGAAACGCGTCTGGGGTTTGCTGTTTCTCCTGTTCAGGGTAGAATTGCCTGGTATTTCGGGGCTGGGTCACTCTTTTGAGTGGGACCAGACTGATATACTACAGGATATTTCTCCCTGTGAAGGGCACAAGTGAGCTAAAAGAGGTTGCTCTCAGAGTAGCTTAACATGGCTATAGAACTAACCTATTAAGGTTATTTCGTTCTCTGATGAGCACCTCTGACTTTGTTATGTTGTCTTAGCTACATTAGCATAAAATTCATAAGATGTTTTGGCCAGTCACAAACAGCTATAACATTGTTGTAATATCTGGGAAGGCAGTCTCTGCAGCAAAGATTCATGGGATGTGTAGTCTTTTTTTCCCCACCACAAGGAAGAGCTCAGACATTGCTATGTGGCTTTCTGCATTGTGCTGCTGTTGGCTTGAAGTTTAGTATAGGGTTCAAAACGTACTTGAATGCAGTGTTTCTATTGGTTAGTATGAGGTGCCTATGTAAGCAGCTCAGGGGGTGTGGAAACTATGTTTTTTTATTAAATTCAATCTGTGTGTGTAGAATGAATTAATATAATGTGTGTGTCTGATATAAGCCGCATGTGTTATATTAGAAAAAGGGAAAAAAGTTAATGATTTTAACAGCACTTCAGACTTGCCCTCTGCCAATTTGATCTACTTTCAAAAGTATCTGCATTTACTGTTAACAAGTTTTTTCTTAATATTTGTTCACACAAAATACAACTTATATAATGTTTAAAACGTTCATTTAATGCAAGAAAAGTCCAGTTGTGTTCCACGTCCCTTTGATAATTAAGTATACAAACAAAAACAAGACTTTGCAGACAAATTTGAGGAACTAGTTAAAGCTATCATAACCATATTTAAATGTATATTATCTTCATTTATAAGAAAACTCCTTACTTATTACAATACTTAACAAATGTCATCATTCCATACATAAAAAACCTACCTAAAACCCTACCAAGGGTTAGATTTAGAGGCTGTGGTTAGGGGTTAGGGTTATATTTAGATGCTAGGGTTTAGGGTTAGATGTAGGGTTTAGGGCTAGATTTAGTTAGATGTAGGGGTCAGGGTTAAAGTTAGGGGTTAGATTTAGGGGTTAGGGTTAGATTCAGAGGCTTTGGTTAGGGTTAGGATTATATTTATGGGCTAGTGTTTAAGGTTATATGTAGGGCTTAGGGCTAGATTTAGTGGTTAGGGCTAGATTTTAGAGTTAGATTTAGGGGTTAGGGTTAGAGTTAGATTTATGGGTTAGGGTTAGATTTAGTGGTTAGCGGCTTAGGGATAGATTTGGATTTAGATTTAAGGGTTAGATTTAGGGGTTAGGGTTAGATTTAGGGGCTATGGTTAGGGTTAGATTTAGGGGCTATGGTTAGGGTAGTGGCAGATAATAAGCACTAACAAAAAAAATGAAAATCTTGGCCGCACCACCTAGTGGCTGCTGGCTGCCACTGCTGGAGTGCAGAAAACAGGAAAAATCCTAAAATGCCTTTATTATCAATGGCAGAAGAATATATTTTAACATACCATGGTTCCCAAATGTATTCTGTTGATTTAATAAAACATTATCCATTTCTGCTATTATCTTAATTATATTTATTTTTAGGGAACATAGTAGTATTTCCATTTTCTTACAATTAGTAGTTTAATTGCCATAAAAATGTGACTTAATAGTTTCTTTTGATAAGATATTAATATTTCAGGCATGGAAGAGGGTCGTCTCTAAGGTTAATTGCTCACATCCCATCCTTGTCCATCTCAGTTTTGGGCAACCCCACCATACACGAGAGACATCTGATATTAAATTATAAACCAGCAACATTTATTATTTTTATTATTATTAAATACCTTATTCTTAAGGGAGATGGATAACAGTTTTTAGATAGTGTTCTCTATTAAGAAATATGGAAAGTACTTAAGAAAAATCCAGTTTCTCGCACTCTGTATATGACAAGGATCTATTCAAGACTCTTGCCTACTTAATACTTTTTTATTCTTGTCTTTTGAATTTACCTCTAATATTAGTTATTTAAATGTAGATAAGAAATATATATTTTTATCAGAGAGAGATAACAATGTTTTGATTGGAAGCTCATATCTCAAGCTGTTCAATCTCAGTCCTAAGACCTTAGCCAAGGACCTAGATCATATAGTTAAAATATGCCCTATTGCAGTAATAACAGATTATATCTTCTTCCCTCTAGATTGTGTGCTATTTATGACTTGTGTTTTCCTCTCTCAGTGTATGTCAACAATGATGCAACGTCACTTCCGGTCTGAGCCGGCACTCTGTATACACTATGACCGGAAGCGGAAGTAGTATTGTCTTATTTGGCACGGAAGTTACCGGTAAAATGGGGCGAGCGGAGCGTAAAGCGGAAGCACGGGAGGAAATTCTGCGGAAAGAACACCACCGGGACCTGCGGAGACAGGTAAAGTTGGCAAGAGGGGACTCGTGTTGCCAGGGGCTGCGTGTCAGGGCGGTGATGGTGATCTCCATCAGTGTTTCTTCCATGTCTCTCCTCAGTTGTTACGGATACTGCAGAAACCGAGCGCCGAGCGTAACCCCGCGGAGAGAGCCCTTCTGGGAGACTGCAGGGACCTGGTGAGGGAGCTGGAGAGAAGGAGGCAACGGAGAGAGAGGCTGCAGAGCCGGGAGGAGGAGGTGAGCACCGGGGAGAGGTGGGAGTGAGAGGCTGCAGAGCAGGAGGTGAGCACCGGCGAGAGGTGGGAGAGAGAGAGAGGCTGCAGACCAGGAGGAGAGCACCGGGGAGAGGTGGGAGAGAGAGGCTGCAGACCAGGAGGAGAGCACCGGGGAGAGGTGGGAGAGAGAGGCTGCAGAGCAGGAGGTGAGCACCGGGGAGAGGTGGGAGAGAGAGGCTGCAGAGCAGGAGATGAGCACCGGGGAGAGAGAGGCTGCAGAGCAGTAAGTGAGCACCGGGGAGAGAGAGGCTGCAGAGCCGGGAGCAGGAGGTGAGCACCAGGGAAAGGTGGGAGAGAGAGGTTGCAGAGCAGGAGGTGAGCACCAGGGAAAGGTGGGAGAGAGAGGTTGCAGAGCAGGAGGTGAGCACCGGGGGAGAGAGAGGGTGCAGAGCCGGGAGCAGGAGGTGAGCACCGGGGAGAGAGAGGCTGCAGAGCCGGGAGCAGGAGGTGAGCACTGGGGAGAGAGAGGCTGCAGAGCAGTAGGTGAGCACCGGGGAGAGAGAGGGTGCAGAGCCGGGAGCAGGAGGTGAGCACCAGGTAAAGGTGGGAGAGAGAGGCTGCAGAGCAGGAGGTGAGCACCAGGTAAAGGTGGGAGAGAGAGGCTGCAGAGCAGGAGGTGAGCACCGGGGAGAGAGAGGCTGCAGAGCAGGAGGTGAGCACCGGGGAGAGAGAGAGGCTGCAGAGCAGGAGGTGAGCACCGGGGAGAGAGAGAGGCTGCAGAGCAGGAGGTGAGCACCGGGGAGAGAGAGGCTGCAGAGCAGGAGGTGAGCACCGGGGAGAGAGAGGCTGCAGAGCAGGAGGTGAGCACCGGGGAGAGAGAGGCTGCAGAGCAGGAGGTGAGCACCGGGTAGAGGTGGGAGAGAGAGGCTGCAGACCAGGAGGAGAGCACCGGGGAGAGGTGGGAGAGAGAGAGGCTGCAGAGCAGTAGGTGAGCACCGGGGAGAGAGAGGCTGCAGAGCCGTGAGCAGGAGGTGAGCACCAGGGAAAGGCGGGGGAGAGAGGCTGCAGAGCCGGGAGGAGGAGGTGAGCACCGGGGAGAGGTGGGAGTGAGAGGCTGCAGAGCAGGAGGTGAGCACCGGGGAGAGGTGGGAGAGAGAGGCTGCAGACCAGGAGGAGAGCACCGGGGAGAGGTGGGAGAGAGAGGCTGCAGAGCAGGAGGAGAGCACCGGGGAGAGGTGGGAGAGAGAGGCTGCAGAGCAGGAGGAGAGCACCGGGGAGAGGTGGGAGAGAGAGGCTGCAGACCAGGAGGAGAGCACCGGGGAGAGGTGGGAGAGAGAGGCTGCAGACCAGGAGGAGAGCACCGGGGAGAGGTGGGAGAGAGAGGCTGCAGACCAGGAGGAGAGCACCGGGGAGAGGTGGGAGAGAGAGGCTGCAGACCAGGAGGAGAGCACCGGGGAGAGGTGGGAGAGAGAGGCTGCAGAGCAGGAGGTGAGCACCGGGGAGAGGTGGGAGAGAGAGGCTGCAGAGCAGGAGGTGAGCACCGGGGAGAGGTGGGAGAGAGAAGCTGCAGAGCAGGAGATGAGCACCGGGGAGAGAGAGGCTGCAGAGCAGTAAGTGAGCACCGGGGAGAGAGAGAGGCTGCAGAGCCGGGAGCAGGAGGTGAGCACCAGGGAAAGGTGGGAGAGAGAGGCTGCAGAGCAGGAGGTGAGCACCGGGGGAGAGAGAGGGTGCAGAGCCGGGAGCAGGAGGTGAGCACCGGGGAGAGAGAGGCTGCAGAGCCGGGAGCAGGAGGTGAGCACTGGGGAGAGGTGGGAGAGAGAGGCTGCAGAGCAGGAGGTGAGCACCAGGTAAAGGTGGGAGAGAGAGGCTGCAGAGCAGGAGGTGAGCACCGGGGAGAGAGAGAGGCTGCAGAGCAGGAGGTGAGCACCGGGGAGAGAGAGAGGCTGCAGAGCAGGAGGTGAGCACCGGGGAGAGAGAGAGGCTGCAGAGCAGGAGGTGAGCACCGGGGAGAGAGAGAGGCTGCAGAGCAGGAGGTGAGCACCGGGGAGAGAGAGAGGCTGCAGAGCAGGAGGTGAGCACCGGGGAGAGAGAGAGGCTGCAGAGCAGGAGGTGAGCACCGGGGAGAGAGAGAGGCTGCAGAGCAGGAGGTGAGCACCGGGGAGAGAGAGAGGCTGCAGAGCAGGAGGTGAGCACCGGGGAGAGAGAGAGGCTGCAGAGCAGGAGGTGAGCACCGGGGAGAGAGAGAGGCTGCAGAGCAGGAGGTGAGCACCGGGGAGAGAGAGAGGCTGCAGAGCAGGAGGTGAGCACCGGGGAGAGAGAGAGGCTGCAGAGCAGGAGGTGAGCACCGGGGAGAGAGAGAGGCTGCAGAGCAGGAGGTGAGCACCGGGGAGAGAGAGAGGCTGCAGAGCAGGAGGTGAGCACCGGGGAGAGAGAGAGGCTGCAGAGCAGGAGGTGAGCACCGGGGAGAGAGAGAGGCTGCAGAGCAGGAGGTGAGCACCGGGGAGAGAGAGAGGCTGCAGAGCAGGAGGTGAGCACCGGGGAGAGAGAGAGGCTGCAGAGCAGGAGGTGAGCACCGGGGAGAGAGAGAGGCTGCAGAGCAGGAGGTGAGCACCGGGGAGAGAGAGAGGCTGCAGAGCAGGAGGTGAGCACCGGGGAGAGAGAGAGGCTGCAGAGCAGGAGGTGAGCACCGGGGAGAGAGAGAGGCTGCAGAGCAGGAGGTGAGCACCGGGGAGAGAGAGAGGCTGCAGAGCAGGAGGTGAGCACCGGGGAGAGAGAGAGGCTGCAGAGCAGGAGGTGAGCACCGGGGAGAGAGAGAGGCTGCAGAGCAGGAGGTGAGCACCGGGGAGAGAGAGAGGCTGCAGAGCAGGAGGTGAGCACCGGGGAGAGAGAGAGGCTGCAGAGCAGGAGGTGAGCACCGGGGAGAGAGAGAGGCTGCAGAGCAGGAGGTGAGCACCGGGGAGAGAGAGAGGCTGCAGAGCAGGAGGTGAGCACCGGGGAGAGAGAGAGGCTGCAGAGCAGGAGGTGAGCACCGGGGAGAGAGAGAGGCTGCAGAGCAGGAGGTGAGCACCGGGGAGAGAGAGAGGCTGCAGAGCAGGAGGTGAGCACCGGGGAGAGAGAGAGGCTGCAGAGCAGGAGGTGAGCACCGGGGAGAGAGAGAGGCTGCAGAGCAGGAGGTGAGCACCGGGGAGAGAGAGAGGCTGCAGAGCAGGAGGTGAGCACCGGGGAGAGAGAGAGGCTGCAGAGCAGGAGGTGAGCACCGGGGAGAGAGAGAGGCTGCAGAGCAGGAGGTGAGCACCGGGGAGAGAGAGAGGCTGCAGAGCAGGAGGTGAGCACCGGGGAGAGAGAGAGGCTGCAGAGCAGGAGGTGAGCACCGGGGAGAGAGAGAGGCTGCAGAGCAGGAGGTGAGCACCGGGGAGAGAGAGAGGCTGCAGAGCAGGAGGTGAGCACCGGGGAGAGAGAGAGGCTGCAGAGCAGGAGGTGAGCACCGGGGAGAGAGAGGCTGCAGAGCAGGAGGTGCCCAAGTTAGTGGTAAACTAACGCCCAAGTTAGTGGTGGAGTGCGTTGGGCACCCTGGATATATATATATATATAAACCTTGTAACAAACGTGCCTGTAAATTATGCCAACACATTTGTAATGATGATACAGCCACACATAACAACAAAACCTATAACATCAAAGGATCATATTCATGTACATCGTCAAATGTGGTTTATATGATACAATGCACTTTATGTGACACAGGCTGTTACATTGGAGAAACTGGCCAAAAAATGCATTTAAGGATGAATTTACACAGGCATTCAATAAGAAAACATAATGAAGACAGTTATTGTAGCCCAGTAGGACACCATTTTAGCCAGAATGATCACTCCATCCAAAACTTAAAAGTCAAAATACTCAGAGGAAAATTTAAAAGCATCCAAGAGAGAAAAGCATTTGAAATAAAGATGATTACATTCTTCAACTCTAAAAACACAGGACTTAATATAGATTTGGGCTTTCTAACACATTATCAGAATTTCATGTGATTTTTGTTTTTTCTTCTTATACTAAAACAGACTTAGCACTCTTAGTCAGGTGTTTGTCCAACAGGAAAGATATCACTGTGGACTACAGTGCTCTGCTTTTTCATGTATATATTGATGTATATGTGTATTTAATATGTGTATATATGTTTCCTTTGCTATGTTGTGTTTATTCCCCATATTTGAATTTACCTGATGATGTCAGATGCTGTTTCCACTCTCTCTGCGTCTGCTGTTATTATTCAAACTGAGGGTTCCATCTCATGTTAGTATTGCTTGAGACTTGATAAAGGGAGGTTAAGCCTCTCGAAAGATCATCATTATAAATATAACGTTTGTCCAATACAAAAGGTATCAAATTATATTGCAATACTCATTATTAATCTATATTTATATGGATTAATAATTACTAAATTATTATATATATATATATATATATATATATATATATATATATATATATATATATATATATATATATATATATATATATATATATATATATATATATATATATATATATATATATATATATAGCCATGTATTATCACATAGTTGTTTGGCTCCTTTTTTTAAATCATAATAACAGAAATTACCCTGATCAAAAGTTTGCATACCCTTAGTTCTTAATACTGTGTATTGCCTCATTTAGCATCAATGACAGTGTGCAGTCTTTTGTAATAGTTATCTATGAGGCCCCTAATTCTTGCCATTCGTCTTGGCAAAATGCCCCAGGTCATGCAAAGTCTTTGGTCGTCTTGTATGAACCGCTCGTTTGAGATCTCCCCAGAGTGGCTCGATGGTATTAAGGTCAGGAGACTGTGATGGACCCTCCACCTTTTTTCTGCTGTAACAACTGGAGGGTCAACTTGGCCTTGTGGTTAGGGTCATTGTCATGCTGGAAAGTCCAAGAGTGTCCCAATGCGCAGCCTTCATGCAGAAAAATGCAAATTGTCTGCCAGTATTTTCTGATACCATGCTGTATTGATCTTGCCATCCATTTTCACATGATTCCCTGTGCCTTTAGAGCGCACAATCCCCCAAAACATCAGTGCGCCACCAACACTCGTCACAGTGGGGATGGTATTTTTTTCACTATAGGCCTTGTTGACTTCTCTCCAAACATAGAGCTTATTGTTGTGACCATAAAGCTCTATTTTGGTCTTGTCACTCCAAATGACAGTGTGCCAGAAGCTGTGAGGCGTGTCAAGGTGTTGTCAGGCATATTGTAACCAGGCTTTGTGTCATTGGCACAGTAAAGGCTTTTTTCTGGCAACTCGACCATGCCGCTCATTTTTGTTCAAGTATTGTCGTATTGTGCTCCTTGAAACAACCACACAGTCTTTTTCCAGAGCTGCCTGCATTTCTCCTGAGGTTACCTGTGGGTTTTTACTTTGTATTTCGAACAATTCTACTGGCGGTTGTGGCTGAAATCTTTCTTGGTCTACCTGACCTTGGCTTGGTATCGAGAGATCCCCAAATTTTCCACTTCTTAATAAGCGATTGAACAGTACTGACTAGCATTTTCAAGGCTTTTTCTTTATGAAGTTCCCTTACCTTGTTATGCAGGTCTTTTGACAGTTCTTCTCTGCTCCCCATGGCTCCGTATCAAGCCCGTTCAGGACATTCACATGAGAGCTAACAAACTCATTGACTATTTATACACGGTGTGTGTGTAATCGCAATCATTTAGTGTATAGTGAGCGCTAGAGTGAGAAAAGCTCTCCACCGTACAGAAAATGAAAAATTCATTAATAAGCCCATTTGCATGTCTAAAAGGCGGGGTCATGCAAATGAGAATACAATGTTACCTTACTCTTTCAATCCAAAAATAACAATTTTATACATTGCTCCCTTAAACTATATGCACGCTGTATTAAACGGCTTTAAAGCAAAGCACCGGGTTGGATTTTGCACAAACCAAGAATCTCTTACATATAGCACTGTTTTGCGGTGAAATGTATTGCCCCATGGTTATGAATGGCCGGGATGCTGGTGTATTCCTGGCCATGAATGGTTTTGTTTGGATAGTATGTCAGGGCAAGTAATAATGAATGGTTGAAAACTACAACTAATTTATTGTCCATTTTCAGACAGTTGATGAAGCCGATGTGCTGAAAGAAAAGGTCCAGGAGCTGGCAGCAGCCGTGCGCAGAGCTTCAAACCTTGTGATCTATACAGGAGCGGGAATAAGCACGGTGAGTAGAGAGGAAATTGCTCTGCAACATCCCTGCAAGAAAGTGAACATTGAGTGAGTGTTACTACAGGGATCATTTGTGTAATGGAGAAGAGCAGGTTTAGCACTTTTTGTTTGAAGAAGTAAGGAATTAAGAGCCTTGTGGCGTACAACTTGCCTCTCCTTCTTCCTCAGGCAGCAGCTATTCCCGATTACAGAGGTCCGAGCGGTGTGTGGACATTACTGAATAAGGGTAGGACTGTGAGGTGAGTGATCACATGATGGGGGAGTTTAGTTACCCATATATAAAGACACTAGACTTTCCTCAGGGTCACTGTTATAGGATATGATATATATAATTACATAGATACGGAACTCCAATTATACAGTAACACCCATTAAATCTAAAGTTTATTAGAATAAGAACAAAAACGACAATTAAAATACTAAAAATAAGCGAATACAGTCCCACATATGAGTGACTATTACAATCTAGTTCTCATAGAATCACAATTACCAATACACAATTATAATATAATTATATGAATGGGTAAGGTTAGCCTATATCATATAGATAGAATAAAAAAAAATACACACACACACTCACTTAAGCCAATCGCACAATGTCTTAAATATAAAGTGCTAGAAGAAAATAACCCTATTATTTTATGGTGGTAAATTTTATTATAACTGTGTATTGGTAATTGTGATTCTATGAGTACTATATTGTAATAGTCACTCATATGTGGGATTGTATTCACTTATTTTTTGTATTTTAATTGTTGTTTTTGTGCTTCTTCTAATAAACTTTTTTGAGATTTTAATGTTACTATATAACTTGAGTTCCATATCTATGAGGAAAGTCTTTTGTCTTTATATTTTGGTAATGTTAATACACTTTTTTTTTTTTTTTTATGTACAAGTTAATACACTTTTCTTCATGGGATTGTTCTTCAATGTACAAGTGTGTGTGTGTGTGTGTATATATATGTATATATATATATATATGTATATATATATATATATATATATATATATATATATATATATATATATCTATATGTATATGTATATGTATATGTATATGTATATATATATATATATATATATATATATATATATATATATATAAATTTAAAATAAAGAACCTCCTCTCTGTAATGTACTGTTCCTCCATTGATAGTATAACAGAGTTTGGTTACCTGCCAGTTTATCTGATTTAAGTCTTGGTTTCTTCTGTTTCTCCAGTACAGGGGATCTTAGTGATGCTGAGCCAACCTTTACCCATATGTGTATTACGCGGTTACACAGTGCAGGGCTGGTAAGGGGTTCTTCTTGAGATGTCACTGTACTAAATCCTCCTCTCTGCATGTGGTGTCTCTTTGTACATCTCATAGTCCCGTTCTATGCTATATGATACTGCATTCCCTGTCTCTCTTGGTTATGGTGGTGTCTGTATCTTTCTTTTCATGCCTGGCTACGGCACTCCCTGTCTCTGTGGTTCATAACCTGCTCCCATATCCTAGTATTTTTGTATAACTGCAATTCTTCCCCCAGGTAAAGCATGTGGTATCACAGAACTGCGATGGACTTCATTTGCGTAGTGGGCTACCTCGAGCAGCCACCTCTGAGGTGCATGGAAACATGTACATTGAGGTGAGAAAGAGGTGTGTGTATAATCTCTGCTCTCTCATTAGGGGGTGCTTGTAGTACTGATGCAGACCTCTTGGGTAATGTCTCCTCTCACTATTGTTCAGGTCTGCACCTCCTGCTCTCCAAACAGAGAGTATGTGCGAGTGTTTGATGTAACGGAACGCACCGCTCTTCATAAACATGGCACAGGCCGGTCCTGTCATAAGTGTGGAGAAGAGCTGAAAGACTCCATTGTGCACTTTGGAGAGCGGGGGAAACTGGCACAGCCGCTGAACTGGGCAGGAGCAGTACAGGCAGCAGAGAAGGCCGACGTGATCCTTTGTCTGGGATCAAGTCTGAAGGTGAAATTTATGTATACTGAATTACTTTACAGAAAGGGCAATAGATAAGTGTTAAATTTTTCTAGGAATTTAAGCATTATTATTATTATCTTTATTTATATCGCGCCAACATATTCCGTAGCGCTGTACAGGGGGTTAGTACATGGCAAAAAACAAACTTAACACCTTAAAGAATGGAGGGCCCTGTTTTTGAGCATATAATCAAATGTACATAGTGCTTGTTTCCAAGACACGGACACACAATTGAAAACTCGCAAACTTACAATCTAAGGGTTTAGGTGTGATACAAGAGGGTGACAAATACAAAATGGCAACGTGAATGCAATTTGTTTAATCAATTGGAGGGGTCTGTGAGCTGTACTGTAGATTGTGGGTGTGAGTGTTATTAAGCTGTGGAGTGTGCAGTTGTAATTATAAAGGCTGAAGGTGATATGATTTTTTAAATAGGTGCGTATTTAGTAATTTTTTAAAGGTTTTGAGGCAGGAAGTGAATCTAATGGAGCGAGGCAAGGAGTTCCAGATAGTAGGGGCTGCACGAGAAAAGTCCTGAGGACGGGAGTGAGAGGAGGTGATGAGAGAGGAGGAAAGAAGAAGGTCGTTGGTAGAACGAAGGGGGCGGTTGGGAGAGTATTTTGAAACAAGAGCAGAGATATAAGGGGGTGCACTGTTGTTGAGAGCTTTATGTGTTAGGGTCATGATTTTAAATTTGATTCGGGAAGCTATGGGAAGCCAGTGGAGTGATTGACAGAGAGGAGCTGCAGACACTGATCGTTTGGTATTGAAGATGAGTCTAGCGGAGGCGTTCATTATGGATTGGAGGGGAGGCCAGCAAGAAGGGAATTGCAGGAGTCGAGTCGAGATATGATGAGAGAGTGTATTAGAATTTTAGCTGTGTCTTGTGTAAGATAACTACGAATTTTGGAGATGTTTTTTAGGTGAATCTGACAAGATTTTGTTATCGATTGGATGTGAGGAATAAAAGAGAGGGCGGGATCCAGTAGAACCCCAAGACAACGGGCCTGGGAGGTGGGAGTGATGATGGTGTTGTCAACAGTGAGAGATATTTGAGGAGTGGAAGCTATAGTAGAGGATGGAAAGATTAGGAGCTCAGTCTTAGACATGTTGAGTTTGAGTTGACGGGTAGACATCCAGGAGGATATGCTAGAGAGGCAGTTGGAAACTTGAGCTAAAAGAGAGGGGGATAGATCGGGTGCAGAGAGGTAGATTTGAGTATCATCTGCATAGAGATGATACTGAAATCCAAAGGATTTTATGAGGGTGCCAAGGGAGGAGCTGTAGATGGAGAAGAGGAGGGGGCCTAGGACAGAACCTTGGGGAACGCCAACAGACAGAGGGAGAGGTGAAGAAGAGGTGCCAGAGAAGGAGACGCTAAATGTACGATCTTTTCGATAGGATGTGAACCATAAAAGAGCTGTACCCTGGATGCCAAATGAATGGAGAGTTTGGATTAGAAGAGGGTGGTCAACTGTGTCGAAGGCAGCAGAGAGGTCCAGGAGAATTAGAATAGAGTAGTGACCCTTTGATTTGGCAGTTAGCAAATCATTGGTGACTTTTGTGAGGGCTTTTTCTGTTGAGTGTTGGGCACGGAAACCAGATTGGAAGGGGTCAAGAAGGGAATTGGAAGAAATAAATGGAGTGAGGCGATTGTAAACAAGCCGCTCAAGCAGTTTAGAAGCCAGGGGAAGTAGTGAGAGCGGTAGTTGGAGGCAGAAGCTGGGTCAGATGAGGGCTTCTTGAGAATGGGTGTAATTACGGCATGTTTTAAGGAGGATGGAAACCTGCCAGTGTTTAGGGAGAGGTTGAATAGATGTGTGAGAGCTGGGGTAAGTGCGGTGGATAGGGGAGGAATTAGCTGTGAAGGAATAGGATCATGTGGACATGTTGTAAGGTGAGAGGTTGATAGTAAAGTAGATACTTCATCCTTGGTAATGGGGTCAAAGGAATCCATAGTGGAGGAGGGATTGGGGAAGGGTAAATGTTGGGTGTTGTCGGCTTGTGGAAAGGATGGTGGGATAGGGCCAAGCTGGGAGGAGAGCTCATTTCGGATAGTTTCAATTTTAGTTTTAAAGTGGCTGGCAAAGTCATCAGCAGTTAGACAGGAAGGGGCAGGAGGCGGGGGTGGGCAGAGGAGGGTGTTAAATGTAGCAAATAAACGTTTAGGGTTGGAGGACAGATTTGATATTGGTGATGAGAAGTAGTGTTGTTTGGTAAGATTGAGGGCAGACAAGTAGGAGCGCCAGGTAAACTTGTAGTGGAGAAAGTCTGCTGAGGTTCGATATTTCCTCCATAGTCGTTCTGCAGTGCGTGAGCATCTCTGTAGATAGCGTGTTTGTGTGGTGTGCCATGGTTGTGGGTGAGAGCATTTGCTTGTGATTATGGGGGCATGAGAGTCAAGGGTGGAAGTTAGAGTAGTGTTGTACTGTGAAGTGGCGATGTCAGGGCAGGCAAGGGTGGTGAGGGGGCTGAGAAGGGGTTTTAGTACATTTGACAATTGCTGTGGTTTTAGTACATTTGACATGCTTCTTATGTATATAAGCCACCATGAGGTTTAATTAAACCAAACATTTAGGTAGATATAATGGGAAGATAAGGTGTGTCTGCTAGTTTATCTGTGTAATATCTATGTTTAGATGTTCCTCTCATATAATTCTTCATGACCTGTCCTTTATATGTTTTTGCCTCTCTCTATTCAGGTACTGAAGAAGTATCACTGTCTGTGGGGCATGAACAGGCCAAATGCAAGGCGCCCCAAGCTTTACATTGTAAATTTACAGGTAAGAAAGGAAGATCCTCCCTGAAGTGTTTTCTGATGCTTGGATAATATCTCCCTATAATATTCAATTTCTGTCCTCCTGCAGTGGACCCCTAAGGATTCTCTCTCCGTTCTGAAGATTCATGGCAAGTGTGATGATGTCATGCGGCTCCTGATGAATGAACTCAATCTGGATGTTCTAGAATATGATAGGTCAGTGACGTGGTACTTTGTCACTCTTCCAGTGTTTTTGTGATGGCTGATGCTCCTGGGTCACCCTAGTGGGGGGCCTATTCTGATTTGACTTTCTTTGCAGCCCCTCACCCATAGGAAACTTGCTGGAATTCTCCCATTCCCTCGCAGGAAGTGCTGAATTGGATGCCCCCCACCCCCTCCTCTCTCTGGACACTTGGCTTGCATTCTCCCTTTCCATCTGCCCCCTTTCACTGGGGGATGCCAGATGTGGCACACCCCTTATCAAAAAGTAACAGATGTGGTTGGTTTACTTACATTTTAATGATATTTTATGACACAAATTAGGTTTTCACTCATTTTAAATCTTTGGTTTGTGGATTACCAATGGTATTATGTTTTATATTTTTAAATACTATTTATGATTTACAAAACCGGTATTTTGCACTATACATGGACACCGTAAATATTTGGCTTTAAAACAAACATAAGTTTATAAAATAAACAGAATGAGAGTTGAGAGCGCTGTTATTTGTTTTGGTTTGCGTTACACGTTCGCGATGTGGTTTATGATGTGCATATGTCAAGTTCTCTACCCCTTCCTTGCTGTTGCTACCTTGGTGACCCTATGTGGGTGGTATGTTATGGATATATGTAACTCTGCCAAAATAATGGATCTGAGTGCATTGAAAACTTGCAATTTAATCTTACTTTACTGATTAAATGGTACCAGTCACACAAACTGTCTGTCTGGGTGCTATTGGACCTGCATCTTCCACTCTTTCTATGTAACCGCTAGGTTGCATTAGGGTGCGAAAAAACAACTGGAATTATTGGGCGCTACATATAGAGCCATTGTACTTGTCATACAGAGGGTTTGGTTTGTTTATAAATGGATTAATATGAGAAGAAAAGCTACTTTGAACTGTTTTCAGAACTTACATTTGAACTTTAGCGTTTTAGAATCTGTTAAATCTGTCTCTCCCCAACCCCATTGTGCCTGGGGATGGGAGAGGATTTGCCCAAGATGCTGCACTTGTGTGGGTCTTATCTTCCTCATGGGAGGGGACACAATCTCTCCTAGATCCTTATTTTAAAAATAAAAAGCTTATTTTTTCGCTCTTCACACTCATTCTCTTGCTACCGAGTTATAAAATAAATGTAACTCTATTGTAGGACCACAAGAGTGGAAAAAACTATCTATATAAGTGCATTTGGCCTTAAGTGATGTAGGATATGCAGATAACACTGATTTAGTTGTTGGTAGAGATGTCTCTGGGATTGTTGTAGATTTGTGAATATCCCTTCATTCTGCTGTGCTAAGGGATATATTTATTTATTTATAATTGGTGTCTATGTTACAGTATCCCTGACTTTGTATGTGTTCTCTTTCAGGTCCCAGGACCCTATATTCTCCATGGCTGTCCCTCTGCGCCCCTCTGAAGCAGACAGTCACAGTCGCCGGCCTATATGTCCTGCAGAACCCCAGGCTGTGACCCCAGAGCCCCCTGCACAAACTGCAGCCCCCTGTCACCCTCCCCTATCAGGGGGCTGGTTTGGTAAAGGATGCACAAAGGGCAGGAAGAAGAGATGATGGAGCTGCTCTAGATTTGTCAAGTCCTGTTATTTGCACTGAACATGGTCAAATGATTCCTTTTAATAAATGTTGTTGGTTTTTTTTAAGCTACTAGTTCTCCGTGTTATTACTCAGAAAACAAATTCAATGACTGCTTGGGGAGTGGGAAGGTTATGCCCAAAATAAAGATGGCGCCCGAGGCGCCTAGTAACCCCGCGTCACATCCGGGGGTGCGGTCGTGTCCTGTTTGCTCTTCCGGTTGGTTGTCACCTTATTCAACACTACAAGATGATTCGGAACGGACATGGCGGCTCCGCCCCGGAGCGGGGGCTCGTGCGGGTGTGGTGCGATGGATGGTGAGCGTCGGGGGTGTCATGTTATATCCGTGTATATTATAGTAGTGTGTGTCATGTAATAGTGTACATCTGCTGTGTAACATGTCCTGGTGTGTGTGCAGTGCATATCATGGGGTGTACAACACATCACATACACTTACTGGAGTGTGTGTAACATAATAGTGTCCATCTGATGCTGTGTGCAACAGCAGTGTCCAGTTACTGGTGTACATGTTATGTTGTGTGCTGCAGGCTGTATATTGTAAGATATAATGTCCTTATGTGTAATGATGAGGGTGCACTGTCTGTACAACACATATACAGTCATCTGTATACACTTACTGTAGAGAGTGCATGTGACATAATGTGCACTATCTCTCACAGCTGTGTGTAATGCAATATGTGTCTTGTAATAATATCCACCTGGTAATGTGTGTGTGCAAGACAGGGTGTACATCCATATTTACTTACTGGTGTGTGTCAAATAATCTTGTGAGATCAGTGCAGCACATCTCATAGGAGTGTACAGTGATGAGTATACATTGCAAGTATGTACTGTCCTCTATGCTTTAATCACTTATTGGTGTGTGTGCAATTCCACTTATACATATGATTGTGTGTTATTTTTGTGATGAGTGTGTATCGCACATACTGATGTACAGGGTGTGCTATAATTTGTGTACCTTATTCAATTATATTGTGGGATATGTACAAGTCCTTTTATAAATGTGTATACTGTAATTATCTTGTGGTTGCCTTGCACACATCATTATATACAAACTACCAGTGTGCACCTTTTATACTGTGTTCTGTATATACACAATTATTCACTAACTGCTGTGTATAGTTCTTCTCTGTGTTGTGCACACACACTCCTCCTATACACTGGGGCACAGATCACAAGTATATACATCATTATCCTATTCTTGTGTATTTGCAGTTCTAATTTTCACGTATGTGATCAAATATACCGTGCAAGGCATGTATCGCTAAATTGCGTCGTGCTATCTGTATATGCGAAATGACTCTTGGTGTGTGTACACCTCATCTACACTATATAGCAAAGGTAGCTTTTTTTTTGTGATGTATTTGAGAATCAAATATCTGTGAAACTAAAGTAAAGACTTGAAATATTTTAACTGATAAAAGTACACAGGATATGCACAGAGGAAAGGCACCACATATCCAGTGATCTATATGTAGATGATCTTGTTTACGAACAGATATACAACTCCTACAGTGATCTGTATACAAATACTGTAACACAAACATATACTTTATATACTTTTAATCCGGATACAGATATAGATCCTCTCCATAGTATATAATGTTGTGTATACATCATGTGCACATGCAATCAATCCCCTACTATTATGCAGAGTGCACATCTCTTCATATGGAAATACAATGCAATTTGTGTATATATACATGACAAAGCCGCTGTGCTGTGTGTGGAGTTTCTCTTCAGTAATTGTGTGTGCTGGGTGTGTATACCCAAGCGATGCCATAGTACATGAGCACACTTCAGTTGAGGAATGTGTTAGTATGGGG
This sequence comes from Discoglossus pictus, assembly GCA_027410445.1. Taxonomy (NCBI): domain Eukaryota; kingdom Metazoa; phylum Chordata; class Amphibia; order Anura; family Alytidae; genus Discoglossus; species Discoglossus pictus. The sequence continues at coordinate 262,496,843 of CM050168.1, read as the reverse complement.
TTGTACACACTGCTTGCTCTTGGCATCAGTAAAACTTTTACATATGAATGAGCTGCAAGCCGTCACTTGTGATTCATCTGTGTGCAAATACTCTAGGGTACATGTGATTTATATATACGCACTGTTGGGAAATATGTACAGATCCTCTTATAGGAGTATATTGTGTAATCTACGGTTTGTCCCACCATATGCCTAATGATGTGGTTCATAGTTTTCCCACTAAATCTATAGCAGTTAGGAATAGCTGCACCCACAACCTATGCAAGAAATCTGTGTAGGAACGACTCTCGTGTGCTAATAGGAGCCATGTATGAAATGGCATTGTATTAAAGAGTGAAAAGTCCTGTTGTGTTTATATAATAACCAGCGACTTGCCCGTCAAAAAAATGACGGCATCAAAATTGTAAGGCAGGTAATGCTGTGTGCCAGAGACAGTGAGTGTTTTGGTGGTCTGAGATCCTTTGGCGCTCATTGCGAGCCTCTGGGTTGGTGTATTTTTTTGTTAGCATAGGCACTTTTGCGCTTATTGTAAGGTCTGCGCTGATCTCCTTTTGGCGCTTATTGCAAGGCTCTCCCCTGGTGTATTTTGTGTCCCATTGTCGCTCCTTGTGAGGCGCGCGGTGAAGGTCTTTGTGTTTTTTTGCTCGTATATTTATGTGTAAGTCCGTAGTTAGTCATTGCGCATTTATGTTTTTTTTTTCCAAGTCCTGATTGTGTGGTCGTTTTTAACAGATTGTGAGCGCCGTAGAGCCTCCACCTCCGTAAATGCGGCCACTCGCTTTGCTGCGGAGTTGGAGGCTCCCACGTCGGCTGCAATGAGCCGCAGGCTTTGCGAGGGACCGCATTTACGGAGGTGGAGGCTCTACGGCGCCTCACGATCGGTTAAAAACAACCACACAAAAAAATACGAGCCGCGGGACTTAGAAAAAATCCATTACGGACTTGCAAAAATACGACCTTAATGGACAACCCGCGCATAGCAGCAAACATTAAAAAACAGAAAAATGTAATAAAAACATTACCCACACCAACCGGGGGCCCAGGACCTTTGCAACACAGCTTAAACCTTGAATTCTAACAAATTTACAAAGTTTACACACTCGAGAGAAAAAATGCAAAAAGCAGGTCAGCGCCGACCTTACAATGACAGCAAAAGTGTCTCGAACGAAAAAAAATACAACAACTAAGAGGCTCGCAATGAGCGCCGAAAGCGCTCATTGCAAGCCACGCGATGAGCGCCGAAAGCGCTCATTGCAAGCCACGCGATGAGCGCCAAAATATTGTCTGTGCCAAACACCATTTCTTGACTTACAATTCTATTGCCGTCATTTTTTGATGGGCAATTGACTAGTGTATATATATATATAATTTAATGTTTCAGGGACACGGGCATTCAGGAGGTTTACATTATACATAATATTCTACATTGGTTATTTGTGAGTTAGCTCAGGGGTGAGTTGAATAAATTAGTTATTAATTATAGTTATTTAATGCAATAACATATTATAGAGTGTATGCGCTCATATGATTTGCTGTATAATATATATATATATATATATATATATATATATATATATATAGTGCCATTTTGACCCCACCCGCTGTGTACTCCGGTTCTGTGGTCACACGGACTCCGACATATAAAATGAATACCCGCTCTGTCTTCCTTTTGCTCCCTGGAGCCAGGCTCAGAGTCCACAAGTTCCACGTGTAATTAGACACTGACCTTTGTGCATCCCGTGACCGCAGAGCATCGCACACAACTCTCATACCAACATATTCTTTAAAATCTAAAACAAAAAATACTAAATATTACTTTGGACTATACTGATCAGTCTCCTGCGTTTGAATGCAGAGAGGTAGTTTCTCTCCACACAGTGAGAATGTGGCATATTCAGCTGCCAGCTCATTCATTTACAAGGACATGCCCTCCTGAGATATTAGCAGACATAATGAGGTGACAAAAGGATATGGAATAATTGCACATAACAATTAATTTAATTTTTTAGTTTATAGAAAAAAGTACCACATTAACCCTTTATAGCGTGTTCCAAGGCATGTGGGTACTATAAGCCTCTGTGCCATAAAATAAAAGCAACGGTATGCCTATATTCCAGTAGTTCTCAGCTTTGGTCCATATTGCTTTTAAAAAGACTAATTAAAAACATTGTTTTGGCAACAGTTCTGTTAGAATGGAACATAATAGCCCCCCCCCTTACATAATCCACCCCCCCTTACATAATCCACCCCATCCCGCTATTGCAATTCATTCCAAATGTGTATAAATGCAACCACATAATTATGCGCATAATATGTTCACAGCACAAATAAATAGAAACCTCAATGCGCCCCTCCTTGCCAGGCAGTCTCACGGTCTCCATGCTGGGTGTGCACATCACTGGGAGTGGGCACTGTGCCTGCATAGCTCTGACCAGGGGCACATTTTTGACTAGGGTGGCATTATATTGTGATTGATTCTGTGCGTAGACCTCAATGGGTGACTCGCAGATAGTCCGTGAATAAGCCTCATTTTGTTTTTGTTTTCTCCCCAAAGCTATGACATGGTACATTATGGGCATTCCAACCAGCTGCGCCAGGCACGTGCTATGGGAGATTACCTGATTGTGGGAGTGCACACAGATGGTAAGGGGGGTGCTTTTATTCTGTATGTCCGTGGTTCTGATGGCAAAGCATTTCCAGACAATGTAGCTTTGTACTGATCCGGTCAACACTGAGTGTTATTTACACTGTGACTGTCTCTATGAAAGCAAAGCCACCAATCAGATTAAATCTGTCACATACACACGCATCAGACCCATCTGTACCCTAGCACCCTACCCATCATGCACATACACACAACACATGCAAGCACACATTAGACTTACCGCTCCCCTAATATCCCACCACTCACAGATATACTAAACTAATTTGCCTGTTATCATCCGCACCCACCTGTACTCTGAGCAATCCTTATAAACCCCAAACCCACATGTCCAAAGATAACTGTGCTTACCACATACACATCATACTTGCTTGTCCCCATACACACACAACAGTTCCCTGACGTCCCTACCATCCACGCGTCCCCACATACGATCCAACAGAATCCAACATCTCCATCTACCATGCATTAGACCCACCCGTCCCCTGACATCCCCATGTACCATGCTTTTGCATATCTGTCTTAACAGTCCTCTTACATCCACATCTACCATGCATCCACACATCCAGTCCAACAGTCTCTTGACATCCACATCTACCAAACATGTGCACATCAGGCCTCTGATGTCCCCACCATCCACACATCCTCACATACAACCCAACACTCTCCAACATCTCCATCTACCATGCATTAGGGAAGTCAGGGGACTTAGTGGGTCTATCTGCCATCCGATATGTGTGCCTCAACAGTTCCCTGACATCCACATCTCCCATGCATCTACACATCAGACCCACCAGTCCCCTGACATCCCCGCCATCTAGACATCCCCAGCTACTACTACATGCACACACATTACAACCAGCAATCCATGACATCCCCACCATCTAGACATCCCCACCATCTAGACATTCCCACCATCTAGACATTCCCAACTACTAGTACATGCACACACTTTATAACCAGCAATCCATGACATCCCCACCATCTAGACATCCCCACCATCTAGACATTCCCACCATCTAGACATTCCCAACTACTAGTACATGCACACACTTTATAACCAGCAATCCATGACATCCCCACCATCTAGACATTCCCACCATCTAGACATTCCCAACTACTAGTACATGCACACACTTTATAACCAGCAATCCATGACATCCCCACCATCTAGACATTCCCACCATCTAGACATTCCCAACTACTAGTACATGCACACACTTTATAACCAGCAATCCATGACATCCCCGCCATGTAGACATCCCCGCCATGTAGACATCCCCGCCATGTAGACATCCCCGCCATGTAGACATCCCCGCCATGTAGACATCCCCGCCATGTAGACATCCCCGCCATCTAGACATTCCCGCCATCTAGACATCCCCACCATCTAGACATCCCCACCATCTAGACATCCCCACCATCTAGACATCCCCACCATCTAGACATTCCCAACTACTACTACATGCACACACTTTATAACCAGCAATCCATGACATCCCCACCATCTAGACATCCCCACCTACTACTACATGCACACCATTACAACCACCAATCCATGACATCGTCACCTACCAATAAGTATACATAGCATACCTACCTGATTCTATACATCTCACCCATTATGCCCGTGCACATCAGACCCATCCCCTGCACAGGCATGAAAGACCCATCTATCCTGTCATCACCACATGCAATAGACAGCAGGCCTTCTTTTAAATTCAAGGTAAAGTGTTTATTTTACATTTAAGATAAAGTGTCATCTCTTTCCTAAGTACTTTTCATGTTTCAGTTTGTACAACCTCTGCTGGGTCACTGTTCTTAGTGGTGTCCATATTCTGACCTTTAACCTCTCTGTGCCTAGAGGAGATTTCCCGTCACAAGGGTCCCCCAGTCTTCACACAGGATGAGCGGTACAAGATGGTGCGCGCCATTAAGTGGGTGGATGAGATTGTGGCCGGAGCCCCATATGTCACAACTCTGGACACGTTGGACAAGTATAACTGCGACTTCTGCGTCCATGGGAGTAAGTTGCGCTGAGGGACGGCTTCTTGTGTTACCATTCAGCCAAACATACAGGAGATCATTCCAATTTCACACTATAAATATGACAGAATTGCACTTTGGGATCACTTGCTAACCAGTCACAATACAGTAAAGGACAGAAAGAACTTTGTTATTTTTATGTTTTTGGGCGATCATGTTGCGTTTTTACATTATTTGTATCTCTTCAGATGATATCACACTGACAGCAGACGGTAAGGACACTTATGAAGAGGTGAAGCAAGCCGGGAGATACAGGTGAATACGCTGGCGTAATTGGGATGTTCCTGGGATTATCGGGCCGGCCCTATTTATTTTAACCTGTTCTGTCCCTGCAGGGAGTGTCAGCGCACACAGGGAGTGTCCACTACAGATCTGGTGGGACGGATGCTGCTCATGACTAAGGCCCATCACAGTATAGTGAGTGATATGGGATATAAAAGGGACACTGTAGCGTGGGGTATTGTCTAATATTGAGCGGTGGTGTGCTATTGGCTAAAATGGGGGTAGAGATAGTAAACTGACTATGTCTGATGTGGGAATATACCGTATACCAATATATGCTCTCTCTCACAGGAAGCCACTTTAGATTATCAGCAGCACAGAGACAACTTTGGAAAGGTGAGGTTTGATTATAAAGTATGACTGTCTCTTCTAATGGCGCTGCTTGTCGTGGGTGTGTGTCACGTTTTCCAGGTGGTTGGCTGGGTGTGTCACTGCTCCTGGTGGATGGCTGGTAGTTGTGGGTGTGTTTTTTGCTGTCTCCTGGTGGTTGTGTGAGTGTATCACTGTATCTATCCCTTGCATTTATCATTGTGCTGCACTGCGGGTGTATCTCTGGCCGTGTCATTATCATGCTGGGTTCCCCTTTGACCTCCTGTGTATCGCTGCCTGTCACTGCTCCCTGGGTGTATCACCGGGTGTTGCTGTTCCCCAGTGCCATTGTCCATTGATGTAATAAAACTAGTAAATGGTCCTGGATTTCTGCACACACCACATTGACACACAACACCGCAGCAATGAAAATGGTGAAAGCACTACCCTGGCTGACTGAAGGATTAGTACGGCAGGAAAGAAGACAGAGTGGTCAGTAGGTAGGTTGTAGTGTGACCAGGTGACATGGGCTGTGCACCCTCGTTTCAGCTAATTCATGGATCTTCTTGATCTATACCTCACACTTCTTTCTCCACACTATCCATCAATGGCACGCATGAGCAGGTATGCATAGTGAATGTGATAACCTAGAGCCACCAACCTGCAGCTCTGCTTTGGTGTCCTTTTCACATACTCTTTTACTGATTGACACTTCTTGCATATCACATAGTGCGCATTACTGTACCTGGATGTCTCTGTGTGTGTGTGGTCCTGTCTCCTGGTGTACTTAAGTGCATCTGTATGAGTGACAATACTTGCTGGTTTCTTCGTGTTTGTGTCTTCTGGCGTATCAGTATGTGCCCCTCTTCCCTATACAGGATCCAAAGGGCCATAGTCCTTGGACAGGGGTGTCTCAGTTCCTTCAGACCTCAAAGAAGATTATGCAGTTTGCATCTGGAAAGGAGCCTCAGCCTGGGGACACCATCATTTATGTGGCCGGAGCATTCGATCTCTTTCGTATCCTTTACTCGTAACACAACATTACACTGACACTACTTTGTTCCCCCTCTGGGTCATATCCTCCCCTTCTCATTATCCCCGCCCCCCTCCTTCCATTCCTCGTTCTGTTTCCTTCACTCCCCTACAGATGTTGGACATGTTGATTTCCTGGAGAAAGTTCATAATCTAGCGGAAAATCCATATGTGATTGTGGGACTGCACTTTGACCAGGTATGAAGGGAATAATCTCTATCAGTACTGCCTTCTGTATTGTTTTGCTCTCCTGTACATTTTTGTGGCGCCTCCCTTTGCATTCTTGGAGGTGGCACCTCCTCCTTCTGTGTTTTTGGATGCTGCTCCTCCTCCTGGGGTCTTGGAGGTTCCTCCTCATGTGCACTTGGCTTCTCCTTCGGTTCTCATCTCTTCATGCGTTCCTTAATTTGATGCACTGAACTATTTCTTATATTGCAGGAGGTAAATCACTACAAGAAGAAAAATTATCCCATAATGAACATCCATGAGAGGACCCTGAGTGTTTTGGCCTGCAGGGTGAGTGCTGATTTACTTTGTGAGTGCACTGTAGAGTGCAGGGTGACATCCACTGTTGTGCGTCATGCTTAGACTGACTGTGATGTAGGCTATAATATGCTGCAAGGATGAATAGGGCTATGGCCGTAGGCTACAGTATGAGAGGGGCTGTTTGGAAGCAGCAGGACGAGTAGGGATGCTCCGCATGTCGATTAGGGCTGTGTAGCATGGCGATTAGGGCTGCGCCGCATGGCGATTAGGGCTGCGCCGCATGGCGATTAGGGCTGCGCCGCAGGGCGAGTAGGGCTGCGCCGCATGGCGATTAGGGCTGCGCCGCAGGGCGATTAGGGCTGCGCCGCAGGGCGAGTAGGGCTGTGCCGCAGGGCCAGTAGGGCTGTGCCGCAGGGTGGGTTGGACCGTTACACTCACTGTATGCTCTACTTCTTTCTCTCCCTTTCCTTCCATCATTATATCATTCACTCCTTCCCACTCTGTCTATCCCCATTCTTCCTGTCTCTTCCCAAATTTCTGCCCCATGCAGTACGTCAGTGAAGTTGTCATTGGGGCTCCATATTCTGTGACAGCCGACCTGCTCAATCATTTCAAGGTAAGTAGTAACTTACACCAGGTGAGGGGATCAAGGAGGAGGTGGGGGGCACAATGGAGTGCACAATTAAAGAAAAGGGGTGGGGATGAAGATGTAGGGAAGCTCACAGATCTCTCTCTGACTCCTATTTCAGGTTGACCTTGTCTGCCACGGAAAGACAGAAGTTCTGCCTGATAAAGATGGATCAGACCCGTATGCAGTGAGTGTCTGCTCCCACAGCCCACTGCTGTTTCCTAATTATGCAATTTGTTCACAAATCTGTAAACTAATTAACCAATTGGTAAAGCATTCAGTTCCTTGGTTAATTGCTCAATCAGTTAATTAATCAGCAAATGCGTTTATCAAAGGTTTGTCAATGGCTTTAACAACTCTGCACATGCATTTCTTTTCTCCCTGCACTGTCACAACTCTCTCTCTCTCTTCACCCTCTTCACCCTCTCTCTCTCTTTCTCTCTTCTCCCTCTCTTTCTCTCTTCTCCCTCTCTTTCTCTCTTCTCCATCTCTTTCTCTCTCCCTCTTTCTCTTTTTCTCTCTCTTCTCCCTCCTCCCTCTCTTTCTCTCTTTTCTCTCTTTCTTTCTCTCTCTCTCCCTCTTTCTTTCTCTCTCTCTCTCTCTCACTCTACCTCCCTCCCTATCTCTCTCTCTCTCCCTCTTTCTCTTTTGCTCTCTCTTCTCCCTCTCTCTCTCTTCTCCCTCTCTTCCTCTCTTCTCCCTCCTCCCTCTCTTTCTCTTTTCCCTCTCTTTCTCTCTTCCCTCTCTTTCTCTCTCTCCCTCTTTCTCTCTCTCTCCCTCTCTTTCTCTCTTCTCCCTCCTCCCTCTCTTTCTCTTTTCCCTCTCTTTCTCTCTCTCCCTCTTTCTCTCTCTCTCTCTCCCTCTCTCTATCTCTCTTTCTCTCTTCTCCCTCTCTCTTCTCCCTCTCTCTCTCTTCTCCCTCTCTTTCTCTCTTCTCCCTCCTCCCTTTCTTTCTCTTTTCCCTCTTTCTCTCTCTCCCTCTTTCTCTCTCTCCCTCTTTCTCTCTCTCCCTCTTTCTCTCTCTCCCTCTTTCTCTCTCTCCCTCTTTCTCTCTCTCCCTCTTTCTCTCTCTCCCTCTTTCTCTCTCTATCTCTCTCTATCTCTCTTTCTCTCTTCTCCCTCTCTCACTCTACCTCCACCTCCCTCTCTTTCTCTTTTTCCCTCTCTTTCTCTCTCTCTCCCTCTTTCTCTCTCCCTCTTTCTATCTCTCTATCTCTCTTTCTCTCTTCTCCCTCTCTCTTCTCCCTCTCACTCTACCTCCACCTCCCTCTCTTTTTCTCTCTCTCTCTCCCTTCCTCTCCTTACTCTGTGTTCAGTTTACTTCTCCATGCATTCTATATAACATAATATTCAACTTCGCTCTACAATTCTCCCCTTTCTGCCGTGCTCCCACTAATCTTTAGTATTTCCTTTCATTCTCTCTTTCTTCTCTCGTGCTTCCTCTATCTCTATTCTTTCTCTTTCATTTTACTTTTCTCTTCCCTCTTTCATCTCTTCTGCCTCTCTATTCTCTTTCCACATCTTCCTTCCTCTTCTCTGTCCTCTAATTAACCTGATCCACTCACTCACATGTATTTTTCTCCTCTCTCTCTCTTTTCTCAGCTCTCGTACTCTTTCTTTCCCCCTCTGTCTCTCCTCCTTTTCTTATTCCTATACCCCACATCACTGAGCCCCCACCTCTCTGCCCCTGCTTTCTCTCCACCCACTCACTTTCTGCACTCATTCCTCATGCCCGTTCTCTTATCTTCAGTTTGAGATGTTTCCATTTGTTGCCTGGAGGAAATCTGCATAAGATTACAGAAGTTTCCGTTATAATTTGCTTTCTTGCTATGTCCCCCTCGGGCAGTGAATGGGGGGCTGTGCGTAGTGTTGGTGCAGGGAGCCCGGCTCCCCTCCATTTCTGTCTGACTCTTCTATCTTACAGGAACCCAAACGCCGCGGCATCTTCCAGACAGTGGACAGTGAGAACGGCCTGACCACAGATGACATTGTGCAAAGGATCATAAAGAACAGGTGGGACACATTTAAATGTCCAACATTTAAAGGGCCAATGCACAGAAAAAAAAATATGTTTGAAAAAGTCCAGCATAATTTAGGTAGGAAAAATAATGTCATAAAGCTTGTTTTAGATGAAAAAAAAACATTTTGATACCTCTGCTGACCCTGTAGCGGTCCATTATACTCCTGCATGCACCCTGCTTCTAAGACTGGGAGGGGGGTTGGTGTCAAATTTATTTAGCTTACAAAATATTATTACCCCTCTATGCCTCTTTTCTACTCCTCCCGCGACTCTTTCCACAATCACCCCAATAGCTCAAGTCTGTTGTCTTGGTATCACACATGACTTAGACTTCTCCTTCATCCCAGGCATATCATCACTTATCAAATCCAACCATCTACAGAATATCACCAATATGTGCCTGTTCCTTACAGACAACACTGCAAGGACCTTACTCATGCTCTCATCATGTCCCAGCTTGCAATCCATCCTTATTGGCCTTCCACCCATCCTACGATCCCCACTACAATCTATCCTGAGCACGCCAGGGTCATCCAATGCTCATCATCTACTGTCCCCCTTTGCCATACCTAAACTGGCCACTTTATCAAGGATAAAAGTCTAATTTATACTTTGTACTGCTCTATATCTCAACGTTTGACTCCTAACCACAAATTAATTTTGCTTATGGTGGACAAAAGAGTGAGATGTAAATTTTATGTTGCACTCTGCAGGGGTATGCAAATGAACCCACTATATAATACATTCTTGAAATCCAGCAGCCATTTTAAACATGTGCCAGGCACTATATCACAGCTTTTGATCATAGCACAGGATGGATACACCTGAGTCTGGAAACCCATCCACATACAGTACTGTTTCAATCTATTGGATCTCATCAGTGTTGGACTGATTCCTAATTCCTTGGTAAAAAAGGCTACTAACCACAAATGCAAAAGGGAAAAGGGTGTTAGAAACCCTCCACCATACGGAGTACAGCTAGAAATACTACATTTACATGTCTTAAAGCAAGTTAACAAAGTTGCCTCCTGGTCTACATCTCAAGAAAATGAAACATCTAAATATGATTGTAACGGAACCCATCACTGTTTTACCCTGTTTTATGGTTATTTAATTATTATGGTTAAAATATGATCACATTGCTGTACTGTAGATATGTTGTTTTATGTTCTACAGAATATATTGGCTCAGAATATTACAGCTACTAGGCTAATAGATAATCCTATTACAGAGACTCCTTTATAAGATAAGGAAGTCTATTGTATAAAGTGTTTTATTATGAGACATAGAACAAAGAGTATAATCTGATTAATGTCTGATTGCATCAAAGTAGCCAGGTAGCCTAGGGGAGGTGTGACCACACCTATTGTTCTCTTTATGTGTATTGTGTGGCCAAATATGGGCATGTGTATTGCCTGTGGGAAGAGATGTGTATAAATATTTCTGCACAACAAAATAAAGACAGTATTCTTTGACTCCCAAGAAAGTGTCGTCCAATATGGGTGGTCTGGGCTTCTGAGACTCTTGGATGGGATTATACCAACTTCACTTTTACACAGCAGCTTGCCAGGGAAAAGGACGTCTCCAACGGCTGGTACCCTCACTACCGGGGTAGCCGTTAAAATGATCATGCGATATGCTTAGAAACCGTGTATTTCTTGAGATGTTTAATAGGAAGCAAATCTATTAACTTGTTTGTAGACATATAAATATCCTATTTGTTTGCGGTTTGGTCATAATATTGTGTTCCCTTCTCCCCAGGTTGGAGTACGAGGCTCGAAATCAGAAGAAAGAGGCCAAGGAGCTGGCAGTGCTGGAGGCTCAGCAACAGAGAGAGAGGGACCTGACCGTGCTAGAGAACTGAGTCCGGGCACAAGCACCATACCCCTAAGTACCTTAAACAGGGACCCTCCCAAATACCTCACGCCGTGATCCCTATACTGTGACAACTCTAAATTATTTTAAAGGGCCATAACAGAGATTCCAGTTATGTCAAAAAAAGGAAAAGGACAACAAAAATCTGAATATTTACAACGAAGTTAAAATAACAGAAAAACAGCTTTGAATTTACTTCCTTTTGTACTATTTATTTACTGTACTACTGTACGGTGGTGGGCTTCTATCGCTCTTTTGCCCACCATACATTAAATGATTTTTGTAGTGAACTACCTACTCAAAATATCCACTATACAAGCTAAGGAACCGGCCCCACGCTGATGAGGGGCAGTAACCTTGAAACAACTGTACGTGGGTGGGTTCCTGGCTTGTGTATTATCCAACCCTAGCTTTGCTCAAAGCTTTTTGACACAGCAGGCATATGCTTAAGGGGAGCCATGTTTGATATGGTTGTGGATTGCAAGAGCGAAGCCTTTATGGGCACATTTGCATGTCCCTGCCAAGGTTCCCAGAATGCAGTGTAATAATTGTATTTGTCTGAATTCTGGGCATGAACACAAATGTACTATTTATTTACTATATTTACTGTATTATATATATATATAATATATATATTACACCTCTGCTATGGCCCTTTAAGTCACTAACTGATCCCCAACAACCTTAAATCAGGAGCCCCCAAATTACTCTACAGCAGGAGCCCCCAGATTCCTGTACATCATGTCTTATCTTACTTCAGAACCCTTCACTGACCGTTACTCAGTTCCTGCTCCCTCGGGCCCTGTTGTCAGAGATTTATCTTATCTGTACATTTTAAATTAAAATATTCTAATGTTATCCTTTTAATTAAATGTCGGATGTCTTTTTTGATTTAAAGGACACAGGCTTCTGGTCTTCTAACACAGCCGGTGTTCAGTGTAACCCATTAACCCGAAGGGCTCCTGGCAGTGCCATATTTAATGTTTCCTTGTGATATGAGGCAGGGTCGCGTCCCCCACCCCCAAACTTACATCCTCCCCCGTCCAGACATTTAGTGAGTAACATTAGGTCTGTTGTTGGGGGCAGCGCAATAATTACTGAGCAATACATATTCTGTGCTGGCTCTTTAATCATTGGAAGATCTGGACTTCCAAGGGCACGGGGCGGGTAGCAAGCAGGGGGCGGGTAGCAAACAGAGCGGGGAGAGAACATCACAACACTAATAAAGAGCATGAGGGAGGGCAGTGTGCAAGAAACTGCGAGAGTGCTAAGGCACATCCAGTGTGGAGAGTGTCATGCGAGGTAGAGAGAGTGCCAAGAGACACAGATACTGTGTCCAGTGAGGTTGACATTAGAAGCATAGATTTGAAGGCAGATAACCAAGAAACCATATCTAGCCAACCCATTATATCTACCTAAACATTATGCTTATCTCAGGCAGCCCATTCTGGACCTATTCCTTTTGTCGTGGGGAAGGGGCTTGTGTACCTCCGTGAAGGTGTGAGCTGTATCATATAGGGTCACCCAAGATGGGCAGGTCATAGCACAGAGGTCAGACAAATCGGAACAAATATGTAGTTTTAAACAGCAATTGTCAGTAAGTACACATATAAATTTGGTCGGGTAGTTATTGCTGGGGGGGGTAATAATTATTTTTAGAGAAAGGTGATTTGACCTTATGGGGTGACCCAAGATGGGCAGGTCATAGCAGAGAGGTCAGATACATTACGTTCCACTGGAGAAGGAACTGGCAACCCACTCCAGTATCTTCGTCAAGAAAACCATGACGGTCACAGAGAGTCTAACATGACTGAACAACAACAATCCCAGGCATGCTTTAATTCCCGAACTTGTTTCATCCCTACCACTGGAAGGCTGTTCAATTATCTACAAATCTGCCTGTAATCTATTGATTGCTCACAATACGCCTGAATTTTCCAACTTCACAGGTAGAGATAAGAGAGTAAGGGGTGGAGGGAGAGTTGTGGGTAGCTGAATGAGAGGGCGTAGGTGGGGAGACTACCAAGATGAACAAGGTACACAGTGGAGATACCAGGTGACATATTGAAGAGGTAAAAAACAAAGAGACTGCTGTAGAGGTCCCAATGGAGTTTCTATTCTCTTATCACACGTAGCACTTGCGAGGCAAGCAGTGAAAGCAATGAAACACGCGGGACATAGCCACCAAACACTTAGTAAACACAGGATCGCCTTATCCTCCAAGCACTTGACAAACACGGGACTTTGAAAAAAGAAATTACAAGACACAGAACTTTGAAAAAATAAAAATACGAGATAGCAAAAATACAAGGTTAATGGACGAACCGCGAAAATCCCAAAAAACACAAAGATAATGTAAAAAAATACAACAAAAGCATCACAGACAGCACAAGGGAGCAGCCAGGACGTCTGGGAGTGAGGTGGAACACGAATTTAAGGCGATTTTGATGACTTTCGCCACTCAAATCGCCTAAGCGAGAGAGAAAAATGATGGCGAAAAGAAAACGAGGCTACATGACCCGCACCGCGCAAAACTGCCAAAAGCATAGCACTTTCACACAGGAACCTATGAGGTACAAAATACACTATTACAAATTACCGAAAATGCGCACGAGATGCGGAACACAATAACATTACAAATCTACAACAGCGCTTTACACAACTACACCAACGGATTTCCCTCGCGCACGCAGCCTATTTCTAATGCACAGTTAGGACATTCATTACACTTTATCATCACAGCACCAACACTCAAACTGTATATTCTATGTTGCCGGAAAATACAAATAGATTGTTAGCTCTTCAGACTATTGATTGCTGGATATATTAATTACAAATAGGTAAAGTATATTAATTTATTCAAGAACTAATTAATTCATTATTACTTAACTAAATATAGATAAATATATATCACTCTTTCGGATGAATGACAAAAGTAGACGAGAGGAGAGGCTCGCAATGAGCGCCGAAGCTCCTCAGAGTACAAAAAGCATGGACATGTCACACACATGATGAGATAGGAAGAGGTCAATAGATGAGATAAACCACATTAGATGAACTGCATGATATGACTTCTTCCTATCTCATCATGTGTGTGACATGTCCATGCACAGGACTTTATGTCGGTGAAAGAGGACAGTCACTGTGCTCATCCTATTTGTCTGTGTAATGTAATCCCAGATCCTGATATATATACAGTAGAAGTCTTTATTTCATACCTTGGCAGGTGAAAGGATTATAAGATCCTGAAAGCTTGCATTGTAATCCTTATAAAGTGCCACATTATAATTCACCTTACATTGGTACTACTTCATTATCTCAATCACTTTGTCACTCTCTGCCAACCAACTTTATCCCTGGTTAGTTTTTTATCCCTGCCTCTTCTCTTTCATCACTCCTATTTTTTGTCATCCTCTTTACCATTTAATTCCCCTTCCTCTGCTTTAATCCCTAGTCTCTACACTCTTTCTTTCATGCACCCTCTCATATAAAATATTGTGTCTAGTTCTGGAGTCCTTCAAACGGGGAATAATAAATTAGAAAGCATGCAAACGAGGGCAACTAAAATGGTGCATGGTCTATAAGACTTATAAGGAGAGAGATGATGTAATAAACACCATAAAAAAGGAAAAGATGACACCTTAAAGAAATAAAAGGATTCTTCCCAGTAAGGGTGGTTAAACTGTTGATATCTCTGCCAAAGGAGGTGGTGACAGAGGATTCAACTGATAACATTAAAAAGGGGTTGGAGGTATTTTTGAATAAAACAAAGGGCATTCAGGGTTATCCCAGATAACTAGAGAAGGAGCATTAATCCAGGGAGGAGTCCGATTGCCAGTATCTGGGATCAGGAAGGAATTTTTTCTCCTTATGAGACAATTTGCAAAGTTTCAATGTTTTTTTTTCTTCTGTTTGCCATCCTCAATTAACAATTAATCTGCATATTGCTAATGATCAGAGGAGATCTAAAAAGATTGAACTTGCTGGACTAAAAGTATTTTTTTCAACCTCAATTATTATATGTAAAAAAATGAGCAATAAAAAAACAAGAGGTCCGGATTTGAAGATAAAAGGTGGAGACATGAGGGTAATGAGTGAAAGTACTACTTCGTAGAGAGGGTAGTAGATTCGTAGAACAGTCTTCCAGTGAAAGTGGTTAGCCAAACACTGTTATGGTATTTACGCATGCATGCAATAAGCATAAGGCAACCCTTTTGGGTAGATAGAATGGACAGACTGGATGGCATTTTTATCTACTTTCACATCTATTTTTCTACATTTGTTTCTTCTTTCATACAGACCCTCTTTTTCATCCGCAGTCACTCTCCTTTCCTCCATTCTACCTTCATCCACTATCTCTTTCCTTTCACCCAGTTTCTCTTTTCCTTCACACAGTCTCTTTCTCTTCATCCACTGTCTCTTTCCTTTCATTCAGTCTCTCTCTCTCCCTTCATCCACTGTCTCTTTCCTTTCACCCATTCTCTCTTTCCCTTTATCCACTGTATCTTTCCTTTCATGCAGTCTCTCTTTCCCTTTATCCACTGTATCTTTCCTTTCATCCACTGTCTCTTTCCTTTCATGCAGTCTCATTCCCTTCATCCCACAGTCTCTTTCCTTTCATCCACTCTCTTTCCTTGCATCCAGTCTCTCTTTCCCTTCATCCGCTTTCCTTTCACCTAGTTTCTCTTTCCATCCACGGTTTCTTTCCTTTCACTCAGTCTCTTTCCCTTCATCCACTGCCCCTTACCTTCATCCACTCTTTCCTTTCATCCACTCTCTTTCCTTTCATCCACTCTCTCTCTTTTCAGCTACTCTCTTTCCTTTCATCCAGTCGCGTTCCCTTCATCCACAGTCTTTCTCCTTTCATCCACTCTCTTTCTTTTCATCCACTCTCTTTCCTTTCATCCACTCTCTTTCTTTTCATCCACTCTCTTTCCTTTCATCCACTCTCTTTCTTTTCAGCAACTCTCTTTCCTTTCATCCAGTCGCGTTCCCTTCATCCACAGTCTCTCTCATTTCATCTACTCTCTTTTCTTTCATCCAGTCTCGTTCCCCTCATCCACAGTCTCTCTCCTTTCATCCACTCTCTTCTTTTCATCCACTCTCTTTCCTTTCATCCACTCTCTTTCTTTTCAGCTACTCTTTCTTTTCATCCAGTCTTGTTCCCTTCATCCACAGTCTCTTTCCTTTCATCCAGTCTCGTTCCCTTCATCCACAGTCTCTCTCCTTTCATCCACTCTCTTCTTTTCATCCACTCTCTTTCCTTTCATCCACTCTCTTTCTTTTCAGCAACTCTCTTTCCTTTCATCCAGTCGCGTTCCCTTCATCCACAGTCTCTCTCATTTCATCTACTCTCTTTCCTTTCATCCAGTCTTGTTCCCTTCATCCACAGTCTCTCTCCTTTCATCCACTCTCTTCTTTTTATCCACTCTCTTTCCTTTCATCCAGTCGCGTTCCCTTCATCCACAGTCTCTCTCATTTCATCTACTCTCTTTCCTTTCATCCAGTCGCGTTCCCTTCATCCACAGTCTCTCTCATTTCATCTACTCTCTTTTCTTTCATCCAGTCTCGTTCCCCTCATCCACAGTCTCTCTCCTTTCATCCACTCTCTTCTTTTCATCCACTCTCTTTCCTTTCATCCACTCTCTTTCTTTTCAGCTACTCTTTCTTTTCATCCAGTCTTGTTCCCTTCATCCACAGTCTCTTTCTTTTCATCCAGTCTTGTTCCCTTCTTCACAGTCTCTTTCCTTTCATCCACTCTCTTTGCTTTCATCGAGTCTCTCTCCTTTTATCCACTCTCTCTTTCCTTTCATCCACTCTCTTTGCTTTCATCGAGTCTCTCTCCTTTTGTCTACTCTCTCTTTCCTTACATCCAGTCTCTCTTCTCCTTTTATCTTCTCTCTCTTTCCTTACATCCAGTCTCTCTCCTTTTATCCACTCTCTCTTTCCTTACATCCACTCTCTCTCCTTTTATCTACTCTCTCTTTCCTTTCATCGAGTCTCTCTCCTTTTATCTTCTCTCTCTTTCCTTACATCCAGTCTCTCTCCTTTTATCTTCTCTCTCTTTCCTTATATCCAGTCTCTCTCCTTTTATCTTCTCTCTCTTTCCTTACATCCAGTCTCTCTCCTTTTATCTACTCTCTCTTTCCTTTCATCGAGTCTCTCTCCTTTTATCTACTCTCTCTTTCCTTACATCCAGTCTCTCTCCTTGTATATACTCTCTCTTTCCTTACATCCAGTCTCTCTCCTTTTATCTTCTCTCTCTTTCCTTATATCCAGTCTCTCTCCTTTTATCTTCTCTCTCTTTCCTTACATCCAGTCTCTCTCCTTTTATCTTCTCTCTCTTTCCTTACATCCAGTCTCTCTCCTTTTATCTACTCTCTCTTTCCTTTCATCGAGTCTCTCTCCTTTTATCTACTCTCTCTTTCCTTATATCCAGTCTCTCTTCTCCTTTTATCTTCTCTCTCTTTCCTTACATCCAGTCTCTCTCCTTTTATCTACTCTCTCTTTCCTTACATCCAGTCTCTCTCCTTGTATCTACTCTCTCTTTCCTTACATCCAGTCTCTCTCCTTGTATCTACTCTCTCTTTCCTTACATCCAGTCTCTCTTCTCCTTTTGTCTACTCTCTCTTTCCTTACATCCAGTCTCTCTCCTTGTATCTACTCTCTCTTTCCTTACATCCAGTCTCTCTTCTCCTTTTGTCTACTCTCTCTTTCCTTACATCCAGTCTCTCTTCTCCTTTTATCTTCTCTCTCTTTCCTTACATCCAGTCTCTCTCCTTGTATCTACTCTCTCTTTCCTTACATCCAGTCTCTCTTCTCCTTTTATCTTCTCTCTCTTTCCTTACATCCAGTCTCTCTCCTTGTATCTACTCTCTCTTTCCTTACATCCAGTCTCTCTTCTCCTTTTATCTTCTCTCTCTTTCCTTACATCCAGTCTCTCTCCTTTTGTCTACTCTCTCTTTCCTTACATCCAGTCTCTCTTCTCCTTTTATCCACTCTCTCTTTCCTTACATCCAGTCTCTCTCCTTTTATCTACTCTCTCTTTCCTTACATCCAGTCTCTCTCCTTTTATCCACTCTCTCTTTCCTTACATCCAGTCTCTCTTCTCCTTTTATCTACTCTCTCTTTCCTTACATCCAGTCTCTCTCCTTTTATCTTCTCTCTCTTTCCTTACATCCAGTCTCTCTCCTTTTATCCACTCTCTCTTTCCTTACATCCAGTCTCTCTTCTCCTTTTATCTACTCTCTCTTTCCTTACATCCAGTCTCTCTCCTTTTATCTACTCTCTCTTTCCTTACATCCAGTCTCTCTCCTTTTATCCACTCTCTCTTTCCTTACATCCAGTCTCTCTTCTCCTTTTATCTTCTCTCTCTTTCCTTACATCCAGTCTCTCTTCTCCTTTTATCTTCTCTCTCTTTCCTTACATCCAGTCTCTCTTCTCCTTTTATCCACTCTCTCTTTCCTTACATCCAGTCTCTCTTCTCCTTTTATCTACTCTCTCTTTCCTTACATCCAGTCTCTCTTCTCCTTTTATCCACTCTCTCTTTCCTTACATCCAGTCTCTCTTCTCCTTTTATCTTCTCTCTCTTTCCTTACATCCAGTCTCTCTTCTCCTTTTATCTTCTCTCTCTTTCCTTACATCCAGTCTCTCTCCTTGTATCTACTCTCTCTTTCCTTACATCCAGTCTCTCTTCTCCTTTTATCTTCTCTCTCTTTCCTTACATCCAGTCTCTCTCCTTTTGTCTACTCTCTCTTTCCTTACATCCAGTCTCTCTTCTCCTTTTATCCACTCTCTCTTTCCTTACATCCAGTCTCTCTCCTTTTATCCACTCTCTCTTTCCTTACATCCAGTCTCTCTCCTTTTATCCACTCTCTCTTTCCTTACATCCAGTCTCTCTCCTTTTATCTTCTCTCTCTTTCCTTACATCCAGTCTCTCTCCTTTTATCTACTCTCTCTTTCCTTACATCCAGTCTCTCTCCTTTTATCTACTCTCTCTTTCCTTACATCCAGTCTCTCTCCTTTTATCCACTCTCTCTTTCCTTACATCCAGTCTCTCTCCTTTTATCTTCTCTCTCTTTCCTTACATCCAGTCTCTCTCCTTTTATCTACTCTCTCTTTCCTTACATCCAGTCTCTCTTCTCCTTTTATCTTCTCTCTCTTTCCTTACATCCAGTCTCTCTCCTTTTATCTACTCTCTCTTTCCTTACATCCAGTCTCTCTTCTCCTTTTATCTTCTCTCTCTTTCCTTACATCCAGTCTCTCTCCTTTTATCTACTCTCTCTTTCCTTACATCCAGTCTCTCTTCTCCTTTTATCTACTCTCTCTTTCCTTACATCCAGTCTCTCCTCCTTTTATCTACTCTCTCTTTCCTTACATCCAGTCTCTCTTCTCCTTTTATCCACTCTCTCTTTCCTTACATCCAGTCTCTCTCCTCCTTTTGTCTACCCAATCTCTCAAGGTGACAGCTCTGCATATTTATCCACTTTTCTCCGTTGCTCAAATCAGAAAGTGTAAAATTGCCTCTGAATTGATCTGATAATTAGTGCCACGCATTAGATGCAGCATGACCCTCGTTATCTTTGTGCTAATCACCCTTGCAGTAACAGGCTGATCATTTGGCCCATGTCCCAGGGTGGGGGTCACTTGCTCAGATGTAATGACTCCCCAGACCATGACCATGTGCGTTCGGTCTCATGGTGCAGGGATCTGGCGCAGCCTCCCCTGCAGGTGTCTGCTTATTAAGAAGCCCGTGGGGGAGAGGGGGTGTTGGTGGTACCAGTTTCATGCATATTTGGGCTCTGGTTGCATAGCAACGAGATGAGATTGGCGCAGACGTGAATCAAATAACATCAAACAATATAAAATATAAATTAATATGAAGCGGAGACAATATTCTGTATATTTAAGTTCTAGCAGATGAGAAAAAAGAGGGGGGTAGAAATAAGACTTTGTCAGATCCACTTCTGGGAGACGGATGTGAGATGTAACCCTGTGAGTGCCAGGGGCCCCATATACAATATGGCGAGGCGCAGGTGTGATTACATATACAGTGATTGGCTAAGAGAATAACGAGGCAATAAAAATGTCAGGAATCTAGTTTTTAATTAGAAAAACACAATTTGTATGTAACTGTCGGACCTTGGAGGCATCCATGATACTTTGATGAGGAGCAGTTACATTTTTGTATGACATATCTTGCATTTATATGTGTGAGGTGTCAAATGGTCCAATCGCTGTAAAATTACATTACCCCTCACTCCCCCCAGCTCTCCAATCAATGGTCAGTAGAATTGACTTCTGAATCAAAACTATAAGGAAGTACTCAAGTCAGACATATTGGAAGCATTCTATACACAAACAGAATCTTCAACATATTAAGATTTTCTCTAAAAGCAGATTTCTGTTCATGTCTTACAGAAACGCTACTGTTGTAAGCTTGGCATATCAGAAAGCAACTTTCATCCTAAAATACAGTGGTATTTCAAGAAACCACTAACATCTGACAGCAGGAGATAGACATATTAATTACTTGATCAGTAGTAGGATTAATATACAATGATAAAAAAATTAAACTGATATAAAGTAGACATTTGAGGGAAGATAAAAGACATAAGATGGATGGAAGGAGACATGACAGGGATGAGGGATACATAGGAATGGGGGACATGTGGGATGGATGAGAGGAGACATGAATAATGGGAGGGGTGAGGAGAGACATGGGTGAGATGAGGGGAGACATGGGAATGGGGGACATATGCGATGGATGAGAGACATGGGAATGATGAGAGGGCCGAGGTGAGACATGGGAATGGGGGACATATGCGATGGATGAGAGGAGACATGAATAATGGGAGGGGTGAGGAGAGACATGGGTAAGATGAGGGGATACATGGGAATGGGGGACATATGCAATGGATGAGAGGAGACATGGGAATGATGGGAGGGGTGAGGGGGAGACATGAGAATGGGGGACATATGCAATGGATGAGAGGAGACATGGGAATGATGGGAGGGGTGAGGGGGAGACATGAGAATGGGGGACATATGCGATGGATGAGAGGAGACATGGGAATGATGGGAGGGCTGAGGTGGAGACATGAGAATGGGGGACATATGTGATAGATGAGAGGGGACATGGGAATGATGGGAGGGGTGTGGGGAGACGGGAATGGGGGACATATGCGATGGATGAGAGACATGGGAATGATGGGAGGGCCGAGGTGAGACATGGGAATGGGGGACATATGCGATGGATGAGTGGAGACATGAATAATCGGAGGGGTAAGGAGAGATATGGATGAGATGAGGGGATACATGGGAATGGGGGACATATGCGATGTATGAGAGGAGACATGGGAATGATGGGAGGGCTGAGGTGGAGACATGAGAATGGGGGACATATGCAATGGATGAGAGGAGATATGGGAATGATGGGAGGGGTGAGGGGGAGACATGAGAATGGGGGACATATGCGATGGATGAGAGGAGACATGGGAATGATGGGAGGGCTGAGGTGGAGACATGAGAATGGGGGACATATGCAATGGATGAGAGGAGACATGGGAATGATGGGAGGGCTGAGGTGGAGACATGGGAATGGGGGACATATACGATGGATGAGTGGAGACATGAATAATTGGAGGGGGCGAGGAGAGACATGGGTGAGATGAGGGGATACATGGGAATGGGGGACATATGCGATGGATGAGAGGAGACATGGGAATGATGGGAGGGCTGAGGTGGAGACATGGGAATGGGGGACATATACGATGGATGAGTGGAGACATGAATAATTGGAGGGGGCGAGGAGAGACATGGGTGAGATGAGGGGATACATGGGAATGGGGGACATATGCGATGGATGAGAGGAGACATGGGAATGATGGGAGGGCTGAAGTGGAGACATGAGAATGGGGGACATATGCGATGGATGAGAGGAGACATGGGAATGATGGGAGGGCCGAGGTGAGACATGGGAATGGGGGACATATACGATGGATGAGTGGAGACATGAATAATTGGAGGGGCGAGGAGAGACATGGGTGAGATGAGGGGATACATGGGAATGGGGGACATATGCGATGGATGAGAGGAGACATGGGAATGATGGGAGGGCTGAGGTGGAGACATGAGAAGGGGGGACATATGCAATGGATGAGAGGAGACATGGGAATGATGGGAGGGGTTAGGGGGAGACATGAGAATGGGGGACATATGCGATGGATGAGAGGAGACATGGGAATGATGGGAGGGGTGTGGGGAGACATGGGAATGGGGGAGATATGGGATGGTTAAGCGGAGAGATGGGAATGATGGGAGGGGAGACATGGGAGTGCGACAGGACAGAGATTATTATTATTATAGTTCATTTAAAACGCAATGAGATTGAGGAAGATATGTGTGGGAAACATTGCGGGAATGACGGGAGACATAGGAGCGGTGCCATTTGGGATGATGGGAGACATAGCAGGGATGGGAGAAGAAAGAAGGGCATGTGAAAATGAGGGGAGACTGTAGGGATACATAGGAAATGGGGGAATGAGGAGAGACATGGGCGTGAGGGGAGACGGGATGAATAGAGGGAGACATGGGATGGGTGAGGGGGTCATTGGAGGTTGAGGGGGAACATGGGCTAGCTGCAGAGATAGGGACAGAGTGAAAGAAGTATTCGATGGGGAATAGGCAGCAGAGAAAGGGAAATGAGGGGCGTTAGGGGAGTAATGAGAAGTCTGGAGAGAGAGTGGTGGGTGAAGGAGGAGGAAGAGGGGTGATGTAAGGGGAGAGTGGAGAAGAGGTAAGTGAAGGGGGAAGAATATGGAGAATGAAGGTAGAGAGCTGGGCTGAAGGGAAGAAAAAGAGAATGAGTG
The DNA here is from genome assembly GCA_027410445.1 of Discoglossus pictus. NCBI lineage: Eukaryota > Metazoa > Chordata > Amphibia > Anura > Alytidae > Discoglossus > Discoglossus pictus. The sequence continues at coordinate 262,473,633 of CM050168.1, read as the reverse complement.
GGGATGAGAGAGGGGAAATGGGAGGGTAGAAACCGAGATGGGTGGGAAGAGAAGGTTGAATGAGAGATAAAGTATGAGGGGGTAAAGTTGGAGCAGGCAGGGTGGATGGGGTAGAGAGGGTTCAATGAGGGGATTGAGGGAGAGACAGAAGGGGGATAGAGACCGTGGAGATGAGGGGTAATAGGGATCAAGACAGATGAGGGGATTAGAGACGGGTAATTGGGGGTATGTGAGAGAGAAAGGGAGGAGGAGGGGAGAGAAAAGTGTGTGCAGAAAAGGGTTAATGAAGGGAGAGGGGAGGGCAAAATTTGAATTTCATATTTTGAGCTATATATTGTGGCATTTAGCAAACACTAGTTTTTTTTGGGATGCTTTTAGGAAATTTATCAAGTTTGATATTTCTGTAGGGTCTGCACTTATAAAATTTCATTTTATAGGGTTATGTTGATCTATAGGGATAATTATTAAAAGCAATGGATGTGTACATTTTTCTTATCTGTCCAAAATAAGCCTTCTTGTCATTTAATGACCTGTCTTGTTCAGAAATAAATAGTAATGTTTATTTTAGGCGCACTCCGGAGATCCAGATTTTTTTCTTTCCCATTTTACATACAATAAAAAATGTGTAATTTTCATATGTAAATACAAATAAGCTGAGAGGAAACGTCTAAATCATTACATAGAACAATGTTGTAAATATGTCCGGAAGATATGAACCCCTGACACTCAACTGTTAAAGGGCCACTGTAGATTGGGAAAAAAACTCACATATTTGTGAACTTTGCAATAAATTAACAACATTATCAGGTGTGGAGAGAAGCTATATTTTATTTAAATTGTTTATTTTAGTAGACACTGCTTGTGTCTGAAGGATGCCATGTTTCTGTGCTCCACACTTCCTGCTGCCGTGAGTGGGAGTGCTCTGCTAATGTTTATTATCTATTCAAGAGTAGAAGGAGGAGGGAGATTTGTTGACTGATTGGTATATTTAGATAATGTTTCAGTACAGGACACCTTCCCCCTCCTTCCCACAAGCTCACTAGAAGCAGCTTGAAAGCCTTGCTTACCCTGCTCTGTAACCCTTATGTCCTAAAAAGGAAGTAGGTATTTCATGGCAGCTTCCATGCACTAGCAGAGTCTGCTAAAATGGAGATTTTCCATGAGAATACTCTATCTGATAGTGTGGTTAGCTTGATGCATACTTCACAAGCGTAAAGTTTTTGCTCATCCGCAGAGGCTCTTTGATAACCTTTCCATGGTGGAGGCAACCAGCTAAACTGGGAGGTAAAAATCAAGTTTTGAAAGTGAGTTTAATATTGAATGCTGTTGATATAAAGAATTAGCTATGGATGTTATCAACAATCAATGCATAATTAAAATATCTAACTCATTACATTGCTGTGACTCCTTAATGGTAGCATTATGGAGAAAAACAGATCTGTTTGTATGTACAGTGCCTTGCAAAAGTATTCACCCCCCTTGACATTTTACCTATTTTGTTACATTACAGCCTTAATGTTTTGTTTATCTGAATTTTATGTGATGGATCAGAACACAATAGTCTAAGTTAGCGAAGTGAAATGAGAAAAATATATACATACAACTATTTTTCAGAAATAGAAAACAGAAAATTGGCACGTGCGTATGTTTTTACCCTCTTTGTTATGAAGCCCATAAAAAAGCTCTGGTGCAACCAATTACCTTCAGAAGTCACATAATTAGTGAAATGATGTCCACCTGTGTGCAATCTAAGTGTCACATGATCTGTCATTACATATACACACCTTTCTTGAAAGGCCCCAGAGGCTGCAACACCTAAGCAAGAGGCACCACTAACCAAACACTGCCATGAAGACCAAGGAACTCTCCAAACAAGTAAGGGACAATGTTGTTGAGAAGTACAAGTCAGGGTTAGGTTACAAAAAAATATCCAAATATTTGTTGATCCCCAGGAGCACCATCAAATCTATCATAACCAACTGCAAAGAGCATGGCACAACAGCAAACCTCCCAAGAGACATCCGCCCACCCAAACTCACAGATCGGGCAAGGAGGGCATTAATCAGAGAGGCAGCACAGAGACCTAAGGTAACCCCGGAGGAGCTGCAGAGTTCCACAGCAGAGACTGGAGTATCTGTATATAGGACATGGCAGAGTGGCCAGAAGAAAGCCGTTACTTTCAGCAAAACACAAAATGGCACGTTTTGAGTTTGCGAAAAGGCATGTGGGAAACTCCGAAAATGTATGGAGGACGGTGCTCTGGTCTGATGAGACAAAAATTGAACTTTTCGGCCATCAAAGTATACGCTATGTCTGGCGCAAACCCAACACATCACATCACCCAAAGAACACCATCCCCACAGTGAAACATGGTGGTGACAGCATCATGCTGTGGGGATGTTTTTCAGCAGCTGGGACTGGGAAACTGGTCAGAGTTGAGGGAAAGATGGATGGTGCTAAATACAGGGATATTCTTGAGCAAAACCTGTACCACTCTGTGCGTGATTTGAGGCTAGGACGGAGGTTCACCTTCCAGCAGGACAATGACCCCAAACACACTGCTAAAGCAACACTTGCAGGGGTTTAAGGGGAAACATGTAAATGTGTTGGAATGGCCTAGTCAAAGCCCAGACCTCAATCCAATAGAAAATCTGTGGCCAGACTTAAAGATTGCTGTTCACAAGCACAAACCATCCAACTTGAAGGAGCTGGAGCAGTTTTGCAAGGAGGAATGGGCAAAAATCCCAGTGGTAAGATATAGCAAGCTCATAGAGACTTATCCAAAGCGACTTGGAGCTGTGATTGCCACAAAAGGTGGCTCTACAAAGTATTGACTTTAGGGGGGTGAATAGTTATGCACATTGACATTTTCTGTTATTTTGTCCTATTTGTTGTTTGCTTCACAATAAATAAAAAAAACATCTTCAAAGTTGTGGGCATGTTCTGTAAATTAAATGATGCAAATCCTCAAACAATCCATGTTAATTCCAGGTTGTAAGGCAACAAAACTCGAAAAATGCAAAGGGGGGTGAATACTTTTGCAAGGCACTGTATATGAATAAAATAATGAGTATTGCAAGGGGGGACAGGGAGAGGGTGCAGTGGCACAAAAGGAGGACAGCGTCACAGAGGAGGGACAGGGGCAATCATACCAGCATTTATGACGGGCAATTTTCTAGTACATTACATTAGCCATTTTTTTCCTGAAGGAGATTATTCCTGAGATATTTAGCATTGTTTGAGCTGCATTCATATACAGATTAGTGCCTCCCCAATACTAATTAGCTACCTTGGTGTACTGGTTAGTATTGCTGTCTGCTTTTTGGTATCTTTGTTGTGCAAAACCATGTCCCCCAGTGCTATCATCGAATTAGATCCCATCCTCGAACCTTATCAAGTATTATTAGCCACACACACAATGCTGTGGATGATTTACTGTAGAGTAAAAAGTCTAATACAGTGTATAGACATTTTTTCATGTTTTTATGATGAAACCAACTTCTTGTTGGGGTACCAGTGTTTAGATTTTTTGATTGTGTAATATCCTTGATTTAAATGGTGTCCATGTGGGTGCAATAACTCTTTTAATGATGTTTATTAATTAACTTTCTCTGCAGATTCATGCTAAAATGTCTTTTTTGGACTTATATGTAGTATCACCATCCATATCTCAATATTTGGGCATTTATTGTACGTTTGGACAAATCTCAACAGCGACAACATTTATTACACTATATTGGTTTTCTGAAAAGTGTCACAGATCTAAATACCAAGATAAAACTTTATTAAACACAAAATAAGTTATTATCAAATAGAAAACAATAAATAAACACAACCATGAGCTTATTTAATTAGTCATTAAAGGACCACTGTAGATAAAAAAAAAGACACTTGGTCATAAACCATTTTTTGGGGGAAATCGGAATTTTTGAAGTACAGAAATACATTTTGAGAGCTGGATGATGGGTAAGTTTTGCAGTTATCAGTGAAGGTAGGGGTGGGAGAGGAGGCAACAGGCAGAAGTACAGAAACTTTGATATATGAGTAAGATTGGAATTGATACCACACCTCTTCCCCCAAACACCTTGTATAATGCAATGCAACCAAGCTCTCCAGAAATGTAAACGCTCCTCCGTGGATTCCTCTAGGGTCTTGCAGAGGCATCAGAATTTTTTTTCTTATTAAAAAAAACTGTATGGCTTTTTAGTTATGCTCTTAGTCAAAGTTTTCAAACATATATATATATTTATATTTTTTATTCCTTTTTTTCATTGTGCAGTAGTTGTGCCCTTTGTTGTGTTGTGCACTTTTTTTAAAAGGTTATTAACTGGGTATATATTGTAATGGCTCTCTTATGAACTAGATAATGCTTTATATATACATTTCTTTGGTTAAATTTGAAATAACTCGAGAAAAGGCACCCCCACCCCAAGATACAGAAAACACCGCACACAGACAGTACTTTTTCCTTTGATTTATTAAATGAACAAATGGATTCTATGCAGCAGATACAGAATCAAGTACAAATCTACACAAGGGTGTCCCCCACAACGAATATGGAGGGTCCCACAGGGGGAAAACTGCACACAACAAAGTCTCTGGGTTTGGGGTCAGGGGCTGAGGCAGTCCGAGGTGTCCAGTGAGAGGTAAATCTCAGCCTTGCACTGGAAGGTACTGGAGGTATCAGGAAGAAGCTCACAGCTGTGGAGATTGGGAGAGACGTCCTTCACACATACAGCCTGTGAAAGATAGGGGGGACATGGAGGGAGCGAGAGATGGGGGACATGGAGGGAGCAAGAGATGGTGGATATGGAGGGAGCAAGAGATGGTGGACATGGAAGGAGCAAGAGATGGTGGATATGGAGAGAGGGAGAGATGGGGACATGGAGGGAGCAAGAGATGGTGGACATGGAGAGAGCGAGAGATGGGGGACATGGAGGGAGCGAGAGATGGGGGACATGGAGGGAGCAAGAGATGGTGGATATGGAGGGAGCAAGAGATGGTGGACATGGAAGGAGCAAGAGATGGTGGACATGGAGAGAGGGAGAGATGGGGACATGGAGGGAGCAAGAGATGGTGGACATGGAGAGAGCGAGAGATGGGGGACATGGAGGGAGCGAGAGATGGGGGACATGGAGGGAGCAAGAGATGGTGGACATGGAGAGAGGGAGAGATGGGGACATGGAGGGAGCAAGAGATGGTGGACATGGAGAGAGCGAGAGATGGTGGACATGGAAGGAGCAAGAGATGGTGGACATGGAGAGAGCGAGAGATGGTGGACATGGAGGGAGCAAGAGATGGTGGACATGGAGAGAGGGAGAGATGGGGACATGGAGGGAGCAAGAGATGGTGGACATGGAGAGAGCGAGAGATGGGGGACATGGAGAGAGCGACAGATGGGGACATGGAGTGACAAGAGAAGGAGGACATGGAGAGAATGTGAGATGGGGACATGGAGGGAGGGAGCGAGATATGGGGGACATGGAGGGACAAGAGATGGGGGACATGGAAAGAGTGAGACATGGAGGGCGTGAGAGATGGGGACATGGAGGGAATGAGAGATGGGGGTCAGGGAGGGAGCGAGAGATGAGGGACATGGAGAGAGAACAAGTACAGAGAAAGGGGGAGTGGGGGAGATAGACAGTGATGATTTAGGGTTAATAGAGGGGAGAGTGAAAATTAAGACAGGAGTGTTATAGGGGAGATGGTATAGGGAAATAGAAAGAAATGGTGGAAATTGAGGGGGGAATGGAGATGGAGTAAAAAAATAGGAAAGAGAGGAGCAATAGAGAAAGGGGACAGAAGGTAGGAGAATGGAAAAAGAGGAAGGGAACAAGGTGGGAAACAATAGATGGAGATAGAAATATAGGATGTAAAGAGAGGAATGGAAAAATAGAAAAATAGTCAATGGTGAGTGGTAAATAAGATGGGAATAGGAAGATGGTGATATGAGGAAACAGGGGTAGGTAAGAGGAATAAAGGAAGGGAAACGAACAAGGGAGAAAGGAAGATAGGATAAGAGGAGGACATGGAATGTTAGTATACAAGATGGGGAAAACCAAAGAGGAAGATAAAAAAATACAGAAAAGAGAGAGGGAAAAGAACAGGATAGGAAGATGGACACAGAGAGGGGAGAACAGAAAATAAGGGAGGGAATGGGGGGAATGGAGGATTGGGCAGAAAGATAGGAGTAAGATATAGGTAAATCCAAAGAAGATAAAGAGGTGTGGGAGAAAGATGGGGAGAGAGAAATTATGGTAAAAAGGATAAATATACAATGGGGAATGGAAAGACAGGTGAGAGGCAGAGAAGAGAGAGGGAGATGGGATATACAGGGGTGATGGAGAAGAAGGAGGAGGATAGAAATAAATAAGGTAAGAGAGAGTGGGAGAGATAATGTGGGGGAGAGATAGGTGGGACATAGAAATAAGTAGATAGTGAAATTGGGGACATATGAAAGAAGAAGGGGAAAAGATGTGAGCGGGATATAGAAAGATTTGGAGATGGGGCAAGAAAGTGCAATATGGATGATGGAAGATTGAAAGAAGAATAAAGGGAGAGAGTTAATAAAGTACCAGGAGAGAGAGTGAGATTTAGTAAAGTTTCAGACAACTACACATGAAGCATAGTTAGTGTTCCCTTATTGATGGGATATACAGCTTCTTATCTCCCTTCCTTGCAAGATATTGAGCTGCTGGTCACACTAAATAATACTTTTTGATTGTTTTGCAGTAAAGTTTAACTTCAGAATCATGTATAGTTATTAGAGGAAAACAAATAAATATATTTACCATCTATGAATGGTTTTCTAAGCAATCCCCTTCACTACATCTCTGATCCCCAATGTCATACTCCGGCCAAGTCCTGCTCACACTCACCATACTCTTGAGTACCGCTCCTTGTCGTTGGCCTCCCATATTCAGGAAGTTGCCCTCCATGCTGTCGTTGCTCTCTCCTGGGCTCTCTGGTTCGGATCTGCGGATGTCAGGGGACCGACGGATCCCAGATAAGAGCCCGGAGGCTCGACCCACTGAATAGTAACTGGGGCCAGTGGTCTGTTTGTACCAGGCATGAGTACGCGGGCAGGACAGGAGCAGTGCCAGGGCACTGCACAGCAGGGTAATGCGTAAAGAGGAGCGGGGGCTTACACTCAGCATGGTGAGGGGTCGCTGGAGGAGCTGGTCTGAGGTCTGAGAAAGCTGCTGGTTTATATAGAGGAGGGAGAGTGTTCTAGTGACAGCTCAGAGGAGGGGGAGGACAGTGAGGGGAGACGAGGAGAGGCGGGGGGGGGGGTATAAACTCTCTTATTAAACCATTTGACAGCTTGTGATGGCCACTAAATCAACACGAGAAGCCCAGGGCTACTTATACTGATATAGTCTGGCAAGTGACAGATAAAATGTGACTGACTACAGATAGAAAGTGACTAGTAATAAATATACTGTTTATATTAAATTCTAGTAGTATCTGAACCTGTATTAAATTAGAGGCAGTATGACTAGGGTAGATTCACTAAGGTGAGAGCTTTTTTTCTATTGAGGTGAGACCTCTCCACTTCCTATGTTATGGTATGGATCTCTGGATTTCTTACTTGAAAATGTGGCTCTGAAGAATAAGATAGAGATTATACCGTATTTTCTCACTGTATGTTTCAGCACGGGGTGGTAGGAATCAAAGAAATGCATTTATGATTGTAATGTATATATTGTAAATGCCTATGGTATTCTTGATGGTGAATTAATATAGGAATAAAAGGAAAAATATATTAAGGAATTCGATATTTGGAAAACTGAGTAATACAAGAACAAGAGGTCATGATTTGAAGCTGGAAGATCCAGGATTGCTGCTGTACAGAAAGCTTGGTAGATAAATTGAATTTTAAAGTGGTAGGTTAAATATATTAAAGGAATAAAAGAATGTTTATGATGATTAATTAAGCTTCAGTTTTTAAGTTGAATAATCAAATTATTTAAATTGGTCTTATTTGCTGTCAACTATTTCCTTGTAACTGAAAACATTTACAAGAAAGCTAGTGATATTATAAGGCTACTACTAGCTGAAACTGGCTAGTAAACCATAAGTGGTCAGTAATTCAATGCAGCACACAGTCTATGTGATACACAAGGTGTCTTTGCTGTCAGAATGGGGGTCCCTCTAAATCTACCCTCTTATCTCTTCCGATATCTGGTGGTATGTCCTGTGACATTTCAAATTAATCTGACGGTGATGAATTGATTTTTTTCTTATCTCAATGTTTATGCTGTGGATTTGTCACAGGCTGTGTGAGTCATGTCCCCCGCACTGGACGGACCAATAGTGGACATCCCTAATATCTGTAACATCTGGGGGCCACCGAGCAGGACTGTCTAATAAACAGCACCTGGGGGCACCTGAGTAGGACTGTCTAATAAACAGCACCTGGGGGCACCTGAGTAGGACTGTCTAATAAACAGCACCTGGGGGCACCTGAGTAGGACTGTCTAATAAACAGCACCTGGGGGCACCTGAGTAGGACTGTCTAATAAACAGCACCTGGGGGCACCTGAGCAGGACTGTCTAATATGGGGTGACCCTTGATATATCTAATAGCACCTGGGGGCACAGGAGCATGAATGTCTCTCATACCTGTAACAGCATCTGGGGGCCACTGAGCAGGACTGTCTAATATGGGGTGCCCCTTAATATATGTAATAGCATTACATATTACATATTACACATATGGGGGTACATGAGCATGAATGTCTCTCATACCTGTAACAGCATCTGGGGGCCACTGAGCAGGACTGTCTAATAAACAGCACACCTAATATATATATAACATCTGGGGGCACCTGAGTAGGCGGCATTTTAGATTCGTAATGTTAGTGTTGTAAAATTGCGTAGTTTGTCTATACCCTACGCAGTTCGCGAGCATTTGCCGTCCTAGTGTATTTTGTAACTCGTACGTTCCTGTGTGAAAGTGGTATGCGGCTGGCGGTGTTTTGCGCGGTCCGGGGTCGTGTACCCTCATTTTAATTTTTTTTGTGGACATTTTTTTTTCGCGCTTAGGCGATTTTCGAGTGACGAAACTCGGCGAAATCGAGTTAAATTTGCGTTCCACCTCACTCCCGGATGTCCTGGCTGTCCCCAGTGCTGTGTGTGATGTTATTGTTGTTCTTTTTTTTGTATTTTTTGTGGTTTTCGTGTTTTTTGGTTTGCGCAGTGTGGCCGTTAACTTCGTATTTTTCCTCTCTCGGATTTTTTTTCTAAGTCCCGCGTCCGTCAACTGCTTTCAGCCTATGGCAATCCCGCGTTTCCTAAGTGTTTGGTGTCCCACATGTTGCAATGTGTGAGCGGCTCGCCTCGCTTTGCGAGGCTCGCAGGAGTGCCTTTGGTGCTCCTTTGTGGCTAAGTCCCTTGTGTTTCATTGCCTTCACTGCTCGCCTCGCTTCGTGAGGCTCGCAGGCAATGAGTGCTTTCGGCTGCAAGTTAACGTCTCGCCTCATTACGCACCACGCAAAACGTGACGACATCTCGTAGTTTGACAACTATTATATGTGATAACATCTAGGGGCACCTGAGTAGGACTGTCTAATAAGGACCTGTAATTAATGCTCATTTGCCCTAATATATATTTAGTAACATCTAGGGGCACCCGAGTAGGACTGTCTAATATAGGGCACCCCATAATATATCTAACAGCACCTGGGGGTATATGAGCATTAATGTCTCCTAATACCTGTAACAGCATCTGGAGGCCACTAAGCAGGAAATTATAATATGGGGCACCCCCTAACATATCTAACAGCACCTGTGGCTACATAAGCATTAATGTATATAACACTTGTAAAAGCATCTTGCAGGCATTTGAGCGGGGCTTTATAAAAAGGGGCATCCACCATACCTATACCACCATCTGGGGGAATCTTAACAGGTCTGTATAATAGGGGCATCCGTTACATGTGAGGGCACCTAATCAGGGTCATATATCTAGTACATTATATCTTCACTCTGAACGGGTCACTGCTTCCCCCAATTGTGTCTTGCACTAATCACGTTGCTCAATATGTTTCCTTATAGACATTGGTATGTAAAATATTAACCTGTCCCCTGGCACGACTCATCCCTACAGCTGGCACCGCCGCCCGTCACTGGGCACAGCTGCTCATCTCATTTTATAGAGTCATTTACAAGTCTCATTTCCACTGCTCGGAATCTGCATCTTCCCGGCTTGTTATCGCCCCTCAAGGAGCCACACTCACAATGTGTGTTCTTATTAAATACACAGAATTGTTTTTGAGGGCTGGAGGACAAGTTGTAGATACAGGAATCAGGGAAATATATATATACACATGGGGGAGGTATAGGAGGGAAAAGAGAGATGTGTCCGAGAAAGATGGATGGTGGAGTGATGAGAGAGAGAATAAGAGTGAGATATGAGATGGGTAAACAAGAGGGATGAGATACCGGGGTGAAAAAGAGATCATGTATGGAAGGGCTGAGATATAAAGATACAAGGGAAGGGGCAGAGATATTCATTTACAGGGCAAGCAGCATGATGTACTAAAAAGACCACTCAGATATCCTTACACAGGTAAATGGTAATTAAGGTTGAAAGAAATAATGTTAGTCCATCAAATTCAACCTTTCGAGATCTCCTCTGATCTATGTTATACATGGACGCAAGCAGAAAAAAAACATTAAAATATTGTGAATTATCTCAAAAGGGGAAAAATAACAATCCTTAATGACCCCAGATACAGGCGATCGGATTCCTCCCTGGATCAATACTCCTTATATTGCTACTGATGTGAAACTGAGGTACAGAAAGGAACTGAGATACTGTGTAAGAGGTATTTGAGATGGACATGGAGTGCGGAAATGAAAAGATACTGTATGCAGTTATGTGGAGAGAGGCAGAGATGCTATACTAAGGGGATCTGACACAGAAATAAAGGGAATAGATAGAGGTACTGTATCCAGGGGATGTGACACTGTGAGGAGATATAGATACTGTATTCAGGGATGTGACACTGAGAGGAGATATAGATACTGTATTCAGGGATGTGACACTGTGAAGAGATATAGATACTGTATTCAGGGATGTGACACTGAGAGGAGATATAGATACTGTATCCAGGGGATGTGGCACTGAGAGGAGATATAGATACTGTATTCAGGGATGTGACACTGTGAAGAGATATAGATACTGTATTCAGGGATGTGACACTGAGAGGAGATATAGATACTGTATCCAGGGGATGTGGCACTGAGAGGAGATATAGATACTGTATTCAGGGATGTGACACTGAGAGGAGATATAGATACTGTATTCAGGGATGTGACACTGAGAGGAGATATATATACTGTATTCAGGGATGTGACACTGAGAGGAGATATAGATACTGTATTCAGGGATGTGACACTGTGAAGAGATATAGATACTGTATTCAGGGATGTGACACTGTGAGGAGATATAGATACTGTATTCAGGGATGTGACACTGTGAAGAGATATATATACTGTATTCAGGGATGTGACACTGAGAGGAGATATAGATACTGTATTCAGGGATGTGACACTGTGAAGAGATATAGATACTGTATTCAGGGATGTGGCACTGAGAGGAGATATAGATACTGTATCCAGGGGATGTGGCACTGAGAGGAGATATAGATACTGTATTCAGGGATGTGACACTGAGAGGAGATATAGATACTGTATTCAGGGATGTGACACTGAGAGGAGATATAGATACTGTATTCAGGGATGTGACACTGAGAGGAGATATAGATACTGTATTCAGGGATGTGACACTGTGAAGAGATATATATACTGTATTCAGGGATGTGACACTGAGAGGAGATATAGATACTGTATTCAGGGATGTGACACTGTGAAGAGATATAGATACTGTATTCAGGGATGTGGCACTGAGAGGAGATATAGATACTGTATCCAGGGGATGTGGCACTGAGAGGAGATATAGATACTGTATTCAGGGATGTGACACTGAGAGGAGATATAGATACTGTATTCAGGGATGTGACACTGAGAGGAGATATAGATACTGTATTCAGGGATGTGACACTGAGAGGAGATATAGATACTGTATCCAGGGGATGTGACACTGAGAGGAGATATAGATACTGTATTCAGGGATGTGACACTGTGAGGAGATATAGATACTGTATTCAGGGATGTGACACTGAGAGGAGATATAGATACTGTATTCAGGGATGTGACACTGAGAGGAGATATAGATACTGTATTCAGGGATGTGACACTGTGAGGAGATATAGATACTGTATCCAGGGGATGTGGCACTGAGAGGAGATATAGATACTGTATTCAGGGATGTGACACTGTGAGGAGATATAGATACTGTATTCAGGGATGTGACACTGTGAGGAGATATAGATACTGTATTCAGGGATGTGACACTGAGAGGAGATATAGATACTGTATTCAGGGATTTGACACTGAGAGGAGATATAGATACTGTATTCAGGGATGTGACACTGAGAGGAGATATAGATACTGTATTCAGGGATGTGACACTGTGAGGAGATATAGATACTGTATTCAGGGATGTGACACTGTGAGGAGATATAGATACTGTATTCAGGAGTGTGACACTGAGAGGAGATATAGATACTGTATTCAGGGATGTGACACTGAGAGGAGATATAGATACTGTATTCAGGGATGTGACACTGAGAGGAGATATAGATACTGTATTCAGGGATATGACACTGAGAGGAGATATAGATACTGTATTCAGGGATGTGACACTGTGAGGAGATATAGATACTGTATTCAGGGATGTGACACTGTGAGGAGATATAGATACTGTATTCAGGGATGTGACACTGTGAGGAGATATAGATGCTGTATTCAGGGATGTGACACTGAGAGGAGATATAGATACTGTATTCAGGGATGTGACACTGAGAGGACATATAGATACTGTATTCAGGGATGTGACACTGAGAAGAGATATAGATACTGTATTCAGGGATGTGACACTGTGAGGAGATATAGATACTGTATTCAGGGATGTGACACTGTGAGGAGATATAGATACTGTATTCAGAGATGTGACACAGAGGAGATATAGATACTGTATTCAGGGATGTGACACTGAGAGGAGATATAGATACTGTATTCAGGGATGTGACACTGAGAGGAGATATAGATACTGTATTCAGGGATGTGACACTGTGAGGAGATATAGATACTGTATTCAGAGATGTGACACTGAGAGGAAATATAGATACTGTATTCAGGGATGTGACACTGTGAGGAGATATAGATACTGTATTCAGGGATGTGACACAGAGGAGATATAGATACTGTATTCAGGGATGTGACACTGAGAGGAGATATAGATACTGTATTCAGGGATGTGACACTGTGAGGAGATATAGATACTGTATTCAGGGATGTGACAGTGAGAGGAGATATAGATACTGTATTCAGGGATGTGACACTGAGAGGAGATATAGATACTGTATTCAGGGATGTGACACTGTGAGGAGATATAGATACTGTATTCAGGGATGTGACACTGTGAGGAGATATAGATACTGTATTCAGGGATGTGACACTGAGAGGAGATATAGATACTGTATTCAGGGATGTGACACTGTGAGGAGATATAGATACTGTATTCAGGAGTGTGACACTGAGAGGAGATATAGATACTGTATTCAGGGATGTGACACTGTGAAGAGATATAGATACTATATTCAGGGATGTGACACTGAGAGGAGATATAGATACTGTATTCAGGGATATGACACTGTGAGGAGATATAGATACTGTATTCAGGGATATGACACTGAGAGGAGATATAGATACTGTATTCAGGGATGTGACACTGAGAGGAGATATAGATACTGTATTCAGGGATGTGACACTGAGAGGAGATATAGATACTGTATTCAGGGATGTGACACTGAGAGGAGATATAGATACTGTATTCAGGGATATGACACTGAGAGGAGATATAGATACTGTATTCAGGGATGTGACACTGTGAGGAGATATAGATACTGTATTCAGGGATGTGACACTGTGAAGAGATATATAGATACTGTATTCAGAGATGTGACACTGTGAGGAGATATAGATACTGTATTCAGGGATGTGACACTGAGAGGAGATATAGATACTGTATTCAGGGATGTGACACTGAGAGGAGATATAGATACTGTATTCAGGGATGTGACACTGAGAGGAGATATAGATACTGTATTCAGGGATGTGACACTGAGAGGAGATATAGATACTGTATTCAGGGATGTGACACTGAGAGGAGATATAGATACTGTATTCAGGGATGTGACACTGTGAGGAGATATAGATACTGTATTCAGGGATGTGACACTGTGAGGAGATATAGATACTGTATTCAGGGATGTGACACTGAGAGGAGATATAGATACTGTATTCAGGGATGTGACACTGAGAGGAGATATAGATACTGTATTCAGGGATGTGACACTGAGAGGAGGTATAGATACTGTATTCAGGGATGTGACACTGTGAGGAGATATAGATACTGTATTCAGGGATGTGACACTGTGAGGAGATATAGATACTGTATTCAGGGATGTGACACTGTGAAGAGATATAGATACTGTATTCAGGGATGTGACACTGAGAGGAGATATAGATACTGTATTCAGGGATGTGACACTGAGAGGAGATATAGATACTGTATTCAGGGATGTGACACTGAGAGGAGATATAGATACTGTATTCAGGGATGTGACACTGAGAGGAGATATAGATACTGTATTCAGGGATGTGACACTGAGAGGAGATATAGATACTGTATTCAGGGATGTGACACTGTGAGGAGATATAGATACTGTATTCAGGGATGTGACACTGTGAGGAGATATAGATACTGTATTCAGGGATGTGACACTGAGAGGAGATATAGATACTGTATTCAGGGATGTGACACTGAGAGGAGATATAGATACTGTATTCAGGGATGTGACACTGAGAGGAGATATAGATACTGTATTCAGGGATGTGACACTGTGAGGAGATATAGATACTGTATTCAGGGATGTGACACTGTGAGGAGATATAGATACTGTATTCAGGGATGTGACACTGTGAGGAGATATAGATACTGTATTCAGGGATGTGACACTGTGAGGAGATATAGATACTGTATTCAGGGATGTGACACTGAGAGGAGATATAGATACTGTATTCAGGGATGTGACACTGTGAGGAGATATAGTTACTGTATTCAGGGATGTGACACTGTGAGGAGATATAGATACTGTATTCAGGGATGTGACACTGAGAGGAGATATAGATACTGTATTCAGGGGATGTGACACTGAGAGGAGATATATAGATACTGTATTCAGGGATGTGACACTGAGAGGAGATATAGATACTGTATTCAGGGATGTGACACTGTGAGGAGATATAGATACTGTATTCAGGGATGTGACACTGTGAGGAGATATAGATACTGTATTCAGGGGATGTGACACTGAGAGGAGATATAGATACTGTATTCAGGGATGTGACACTGTGAGGAGATATAGATACTGTATTCAGGGATGTGACACTGTGAGGAGATATAGATACTGTATTCAGGGATGTGACACTGTGAGGAGATATAGATACTGTATTCAGGGATGTGACACTGTGAGGAGATATAGATACTGTATTCAGGGATGTGACACTGTGAGGAGGTATAGATACTGTATTCAGGGATGTGACACTGTGAGGAGATATAGATACTGTATTCAGGGATGTGACACTGTGAGGAGATATAGATACTGTATTCAAGGATGTGACACTGTGAGGAGATATAGATACTGTATTCAGGGATGTGACACTGAGAGGAGATATAGATACTGTATTCAGGGATGTGACACTGTGAGGAGATATAGATACTGTATCCAGGGGATGTGACACTGTGAGGAGATATAGATACTGTATTCAGGGATGTGACACTGAGAGGAGATATAGATACTGTATTCAGGGATGTGACACTGAGAGGAGATATAGATACTGTATTCAGGGATGTGACACTGAGAGGAGATATAGATACTGTATTCAGGGATGTGACACTGTGAGGAGATATAGATACTGTATTCAGGGATGTGACACTGAGAGGAGATATAGATACTGTATTCAGGGATGTGACACTGTGAGGAGATATAGATACTGTATTCAGGGATGTTACACTGAGAGGAGATATAGATACTGTATTCAGGGATGTGACACTGTGAGGAGGTATAGATACTGTGTTCAGGGATGTGACACTGAGAGGAGATATAGATACTGTATTCAGGGATGTGACACTGAGAGGAGATATAGATACTGTATTCAGGGATGTGGCACTGAGAGGAGATATAGATACTGTATTCAGGGGTGTGACACTGAGAGGAGATATAGATACTGTATTCAGGGATGTGACACTGTGAGGAAATATAGATACTGTATTCAGGGATGTGACACTGTGAAAAGATATAGATACTGTATTCAGGGATGTGACACTGAGAGGAGATATAGATACTGTATTCAGGGATGTGACACTGAGAGGAGATATAGATACTGTATTCAGGGATGTGACACTGAGAGGAGATATAGATACTGTATTCAGGGATGTGACACTGAGAGGAGATATAGATACTGTATTCAGGGATGTGACACTGTGAGGAGATATAGATACTGTATTCAGGGATGTGACACTGAGAGGAGATATAGATACTGTATTCAGGGATGTGACACTGTGAGGAGATATAGATACTGTATTCAGGGATGTGACACTGTGAGGAGATATAGATACTGTATTCAGGGATGTGACACTGTGAGGAGATATAGATACTGTATTCAGGGATGTGACACTGAGAGGAGATATAGATACTGTATTCAGGGATGTGACACTGAGAGGAGATATAGATACTGTATTCAGGGATGTGACACTTTGAGGAGATATAGATACTGTATTCAGGGATGTGACACTGTGAGGAAATATAGATACTGTATTCAGGGATGTGACACTGTAAGGAGATATAGATACTGTATTCAGGGATGTGACACTGTGAGGAGATATAGATACTGTATTCAGGGATGTGACACTGAGAGGAGATATAGATACTGTATTCAGTGATGTGACACTGTGAGGAAATATAGATACTGTATTCAGGGATGTGACACTGTGAAAAGATATAGATACTGTATTCAGGGATGTGACACTGAGAGGAGATATAGATACTGTATTCAGGGATATGACACTGTGAGGAGATATAGATACTGTATTCAGGGATGTGACACTGAGAGGAGATATAGATACTGTATTCAGGGATGTGACACTGTGAAGAGATATAGATACTGTATTCAGGGATGTGACACTGAGAGGAGATATAGATACTGTATCCAGGGGATGTGGCACTGAGAGGAGATATAGATACTGTATTCAGGGATGTGACACTGAGAGGAGATATAGATACTGTATTCAGGGATGTGACACTGAGAGGAGATATATATACTGTATTCAGGGATGTGACACTGAGAGGAGATATAGATACTGTATTCAGGGATGTGACACTGTGAAGAGATATAGATACTGTATTCAGGGATGTGACACTGTGAGGAGATATAGATACTGTATCCAGGGGATGTGACACTGTGAGGAGATATAGATACTGTATTCAGGGATGTGACACTGTGAAGAGATATAGATACTGTATTCAGGGATGTGACACTGAGAGGAGATATAGATACTGTATTCAGGGATGTGACACTGAGAGGAGATATAGATACTGTATTCAGGGATGTGACACTGAGAGGAGATATAGATACTGTATTCAGGGATGTGACACTGAGAGGAGATATAGATACTGTATTCAGGGATGTGACACTGAGAGGAGATATAGATACTGTATTCAGGGATGTGACACTGAGAGGAGATATAGATACTGTATTCAGGGATATGACACTGAGAGGAGATATAGATACTGTATTCAGGGATGTGACACTGTGAGGAGATATAGATACTGTATTCAGGGATGTGACACTGTGAAGAGATATATAGATACTGTATTCAGAGATGTGACACTGTGAGGAGATATAGATACTGTATTCAGGGATGTGACACTGAGAGGAGATATAGATACTGTATTCAGGGATGTGACACTGAGAGGAGATATAGATACTGTATTCAGGGATGTGACACTGAGAGGAGATATAGATACTGTATTCAGGGATGTGACACTGAGAGGAGATATAGATACTGTATTCAGGGATGTGACACTGTGAGGAGATATAGATACTGTATTCAGGGATGTGACACTGTGAGGAGATATAGATACTGTATTCAGGGATGTGACACTGAGAGGAGATATAGATACTGTATTCAGGGATGTGACACTGAGAGGAGATATAGATACTGTATTCAGGGATGTGACACTGTGAGGAGATATAGATACTGTATTCAGGGATGTGACACTGTGAAGAGATATAGATACTGTATTCAGGGATGTGACACTGAGAGGAGATATAGATACTGTATTCAGGGATGTGACACTGAGAGGAGATATAGATACTGTATTCAGGGATGTGACACTGAGAGGAGATATAGATACTGTATTCAGGGATGTGACACTGAGAGGAGATATAGATACTGTATTCAGGGATGTGACACTGAGAGGAGATATAGATACTGTATTCAGGGATGTGACACTGTGAGGAGATATAGATACTGTATTCAGGGATGTGACACTGTGAGGAGATATAGATACTGTATTCAGGGATGTGACACTGAGAGGAGATATAGATACTGTATTCAGGGATGTGACACTGAGAGGAGATATAGATACTGTATTCAGGGATGTGACACTGAGAGGAGATATAGATACTGTATTCAGGGATGTGACACTGAGAGGAGATATAGATACTGTATTCAGGGATGTGACACTGTGAGGAGATATAGATACTGTATTCAGGGATGTGACACTGTGAGGAGATATAGATACTGTATTCAGGGATGTGACACTGTGAGGAGATATAGATACTGTATTCAGGGATGTGACACTGTGAGGAGATATAGATACTGTATTCAGGGATGTGACACTGAGAGGAGATATAGATACTGTATTCAGGGATGTGACACTGTGAGGAGATATAGTTACTGTATTCAGGGATGTGACACTGTGAGGAGATATAGATACTGTATTCAGGGATGTGACACTGAGAGGAGATATAGATACTGTATTCAGGGGATGTTACACTGTGAGGAGATATAGATACTGTATTCAGGGATGTGACACTGTGAGGAGATATAGATACTGTATTCAGGGGATGTGACACTGAGAGGAGATATAGATACTGTATTCAGGGATGTGACACTGTGAGGAGATATAGATACTGTATTCAGGGATGTGACACTGAGAGGAGATATAGATACTGTATTCAGGGATGTGACACTGTGAGGAGATATAGATACTGTATTCAGGGATGTGACACTGAGAGGAGATATAGATACTGTATTCAGGGATGTGACACTGAGAGGAGATATATAGATACTGTATTCAGGGATGTGACACTGAGAGGAGATATAGATACTGTATTCAGGGATGTGACACTGTGAGGAGATATAGATACTGTATTCAGGGATGTGACACTGTGAGGAGATATAGATACTGTATTCAGGGGATGTGACACTGAGAGGAGATATAGATACTGTATTCAGGGATGTGACACTGTGAGGAGATATAGATACTGTATTCAGGGATGTGACACTGTGAAGAGATATAGATACTGTATTCAGGGATGTGACACTGTGAGGAGATATAGATACTGTATTCAGGGATGTGACACTGTGAGGAGATATAGATACTGTATTCAGGGATGTGACACTGTGAGGAGATATAGATACTGTATTCAGGGATGTGACACTGTGAGGAGATATAGATACTGTATTCAGGGATGTGACACTGTGAGGAGATATAGATACTGTATTCAGGGATGTGACACTGAGAGGAGATATAGATACTGTATTCAGGGATGTGACACTGTGAGGAGATATAGATACTGTATCCAGGGGATGTGACACTGTGAGGAGATATAGATACTGTATTCAGGGATGTGACACTGAGAGGAGATATAGATACTGTATTCAGGGATGTGACACTGAGAGGAGATATAGATACTGTATTCAGGGATGTGACACTGAGAGGAGATATAGATACTGTATTCAGGGATGTGACACTGTGAGGAGATATAGATACTGTATTCAGGGATGTGACACTGAGAGGAGATATAGATACTGTATTCAGGGATGTGACACTGTGAGGAGATATAGATACTGTATTCAGGGATGTTACACTGAGAGGAGATATAGATACTGTATTCAGGGATGTGACACTGTGAGGAGGTATAGATACTGTGTTCAGGGATGTGACACTGAGAGGAGATATAGATACTGTATTCAGGGATGTGACACTGTGAGGAAATATAGATACTGTATTCAGGGATGTGACACTGTGAAAAGATATAGATACTGTATTCAGGGATGTGACACTGAGAGGAGATATAGATACTGTATTCAGGGATGTGACACTGTGAGGAGATATAGATACTGTATTCAGGGATGTGACACTGAGAGGAGATATAGATACTGTATTCAGGGATGTGACACTGTGAGGAGATATAGATACTGTATTCAGGGATGTGACACTGTGAGGAGATATAGATACTGTATTCAGGGATGTGACACTGTGAGGAGATATAGATACTGTATTCAGGGATGTGACACTTTGAGGAGATATAGATACTGTATTCAGGGATGTGACACTGTGAGGAGATATAGATACTGTATTCAGGGATGTGACACTGTGAGGAAATATAGATACTGTATTCAGGGATGTGACACTGTAAGGAGATATAGATACTGTATTCAGGGATGTGACACTGTGAGGAGATATAGATACTGTATTCAGGGATGTGACACTGAGAGGAGATATAGATACTGTATTCAGGGATGTGACACTGTGAGGAAATATAGATACTGTATTCAGGGATGTGACACTGTGAAAAGATATAGATACTGTATTCAGGGATGTGACACTGAGAGGAGATATAGATACTGTATTCAGGGATATGACACTGTGAGGAGATATAGATACTGTATTCAGGGATGTGACACTGAGAGGAGATATAGATACTGTATTCAGGGATGTGACACTGTGAAGAGATATAGATACTGTATTCAGGGATGTGACACTGAGAGGAGATATAGATACTGTATCCAGGGGATGTGGCACTGAGAGGAGATATAGATACTGTATTCAGGGATGTGACACTGAGAGGAGATATAGATACTGTATTCAGGGATGTGACACTGAGAGGAGATATATATACTGTATTCAGGGATGTGACACTGAGAGGAGATATAGATACTGTATTCAGGGATGTGACACTGTGAAGAGATATAGATACTGTATTCAGGGATGTGACACTGTGAGGAGATATAGATACTGTATCCAGGGGATGTGGCACTGAGAGGAGATATAGATACTGTATTCAGGGATGTGACACTGTGAGGAGATATAGATACTGTATTCAGGGATGTGACACTGAGAGGAGATATAGATACTGTATTCAGGGATGTGACACTGTGAAGAGATATATATACTGTATTCAGGGATGTGACACTGAGAGGAGATATAGATACTGTATTCAGGGATGTGACACTGAGAGGAGATATAGATACTGTATTCAGGGATGTGGCACTGTGAGGAGATATAGATACTGTATCCAGGGATGTGACACTGAGAGGAGATATAGATACTGTATTCAGGGATGTGACACTGTGAGGAGATATAGATACTGTATTCAGGGATGTGACACTGAGAAGAGATATAGATACTGTATTCAGGGATGTGACACTGTGAGGAGATATAGATACTGTATTCAGGGATGTGACACTGAGAGGAGATATAGATACTGTATTCAGGGATGTGACACTGAGAGGAGATATAGATACTGTATTCAGGGATGTGACACTGTGAGGAGATATAGATACTGTATTCAGAGATGTGACACTGAGAGGAAATATAGATACTGTATTCAGGGATGTGACACTGTGAGGAGATATAGATACTGTATTCAGGGATGTGACACAGAGGAGATATAGATACTGTATTCAGGGATGTGACACTGAGAGGAGATATAGATACTGTATTCAGGGATGTGACACTGAGAGGAGATATAGATACTGTATTCAGGGATGTGACACTGTGAGGAGATATAGATACTGTATTCAGGAGTGTGACACTGAGAGGAGATATAGATACTGTATTCAGGGATGTGACACTGTGAAGAGATATAGATACTATATTCAGGGATGTGACACTGAGAGGAGATATAGATACTGTATTCAGGGATATGACACTGTGAGGAGATATAGATACTGTATTCAGGGATATGACTCTGAGAGGAGATATAGATACTGTATTCAGGGATGTGACACTGAGAGGAGATATAGATACTGTATTCAGGGATGTGACACTGAGAGGAGATATAGATACTGTATTCAGGGATGTGACACTGAGAGGAGATATAGATACTGTATTCAGGGATATGACACTGAGAGGAGATATAGATACTGTATTCAGGGATGTGACACTGTGAGGAGATATAGATACTGTATTCAGGGATGTGACACTGTGAAGAGATATAGATACTGTATTCAGGGATGTGACACTGTGAGGAGATATAGATACTGTATTCAGGGATGTGACACTGAGAGGAGATATAGATACTGTATTCAGAGATGTGACACTGTGAGGAGATATAGATACTGTATTCAGGGATGTGACACTGAGAGGAGATATAGATACTGTATTCAGGGATGTGACACTGAGAGGAGATATAGATACTGTATTCAGGGATGTGACACTGAGAGGAGATATAGATACTGTATTCAGGGATGTGACACTGAGAGGAGATATAAATACTGTATTCAGGGATGTGACACTGTGAGGAGATATAGATACTGTATTCAGGGATGTGACACTGTGAGGAGATATAGATACTGTATTCAGGGATGTGACACTAAGAGGAGATATAGATACTGTATTCAGGGATGTGACACTGAGAGGAGATATAGATACTGTATTCAGGGATGTGACACTGTGAGGAGATATAGATACTGTATTCAGGGATGTGACACTGTGAGGAGATATAGATACTGTATTCAGGGATGTGACACTGAGAGGAGATATAGATACTGTATTCAGGGATGTGACACTGAGAGGAGATATAGATACTGTATTCAGGGATGTGACACTGAGAGGAGGTATAGATACTGTATTCAGGGATGTGACACTGTGAGGAGATATAGATACTGTATTCAGGGATGTGACACTGTGAGGAGATATAGATACTGTATTCAGGGATGTGACACTGAGAGGAGATATAGATACTGTATTCAGGGATGTGACACTGAGAGGAGATATAGATACTGTATTCAGGGATGTGACACTGAGAGGAGATATAGATACTGTATTCAGGGATGTGACACTGTGAAGAGATATAGATACTGTATTCAGGGATGTGACACTGAGAGGAGATATAGATACTGTATTCAGGGATGTGACACTGAGAGGAGATATAGATACTGTATTCAGGGATGTGACACTGAGAGGAGATATAGATACTGTATTCAGGGATGTGACACTGTGAAGAGATATAGATACTGTATTCAGGGATGTGACACTGAGAGGAGATATAGATAATGTATTCAGGGATGTGACACTGTGAGGAGATATAGATACTGTATTCAGGGATGTGACACTGTGAGGAGATATAGATACTGTATTCAGGGATGTGACACAGAGGAGATATAGATACTGTATTCAGGGATCTGACACTGTGAGGAGATATAGATACTGTATTCAGGGATGTGACACTGTGAGGAGATATAGATACTGTATTCAGGGATGTGACACTGAGAGGAGATATAGATAATGTATTCAGGGATGTGACACTGTGAGGAGATATAGATACTGTATTCAGGGATGTGACACTGTGAGGAGATATAGATACTGTATTCAGGGATGTGACACTGTGAGGAGATATAGATACTGTATTCAGGGATATGATACTGAGAGGAGATATAGATACTGTATTCAGGGATGTGACACTGAGAGGAGATATAGATACTGTATTCAGGGATGTGACACTGTGAAGAGATATAGATACTGTATTCAGGGATGTGACACTGTGAGCAGATATAGATAATGTATTCAGGGATGTGACACTGAGAGGAGATATAGATACTGTATTCAGGGATGTGACACTGTGAGGAGATATAGATAATGTATTCAGGGATGTGGCACTGAGAGGAGATATAGATACTGTATTCAGGGATGTGACACTGAGAGGAGATATAGATACTGTATTCAGGGATGTGACACTGAGAGGAGGTATAGATACTGTATTCAGGGATGTGACACTGTGAAGAGATATAGATAATGTATTCAGGGATGTGACACTGTGAGGAGATATAGATACTGTATTCAGGGATGTGACACTGTGAAGAGATATAGATACTGTATTCAGGGATGTGACACTGTGAGGAGATATAGATACTGTATTCAGGGATGTGGCACTGAGAGGAGATATAGATACTGTATTCAGGGATGTGACACTGAGAGGAGATATAGATACTGTATTCAGGGATGTGACACTGAGAGGAGGTATAGATACTGTATTCAGGGATGTGACACTGAGAGGAGATATAGATACTGTATTCAGGGATGTGACACTGAGAGGAGATATAGATACTGTATTCAGGGATGTGACACTGTGAAGAGATATAGATACTGTATTCAGGGATGTGACACTGAGAGGAGATATAGATACTGTATTCAGGGATGTGACACTGGGAGGAGATATAGATACTGTATTCAGGGATGTGACACTGAGAGGAGATATAGATACTGTATTCAGGGATGTGACACTGTGAAGAGATATAGATACTGTATTCAGGGATGTGACACTGAGAGGAGATATAGATACTGTATTCAGGGATGTGACACTGTGAAGAGATATAGATACTGTATTCAGGGATGTGACACTGAGAGGAGATATAGATACTGTATTCAGGGATGTGACACTGAGAGAAGATATAGATACTGTATTCAGGGATGTGACACTGTGAGGAGATATAGATACTGTATTCAGGGATGTGGCACTGAGAGGAGATATAGATACTGTATTCAGGGATGTGACACTGAGAGGAGATATAGATACTGTATTCAGAGATGTGACACTGTGAAGAGATATAGATACTGTATTCAGGGATGTGACACTGAGAGGAGATATAGATACTGTATTCAGGGATGTGACACTGTGAAGAGATATAGATACTGTATTCAGGGATGTGACACTGAGAGAAGATAAAGATACTGTATTCAGGGATGTGACACTGTGAGGAGATATAGATACTGTATTCAGGGATGTGGCACTGAGAGGAGATATAGATACTGTATTCAGGGATGTGACACTGAGAGGAGATATAGATACTGTATTCAGGGATGTGACACTGTGAAGAGATATAGATACTGTATTCAGGGATGTGACACTGAGAGAAGATATAGATACTGTATTCAGGGATGTGACACTGAGAGGAGATATAGATACTGTATTCAGGGATGTGACACTGAGAGGAGATATAGATACTGTATTCAGGGATGTGACACTGTGAGGAGATATAGATACTGTATTCAGGGATGTGGCACTGAGAGGAGATATAGATACTGTATTCAGGGATGTGACACTGAGAGAAGATATAGATACTGTATTCAGGGATGTGACACTGAGAGGAGATATAGATACTGTATTCAGGGATGTGACACTGTGAAGAGATATAGATACTGTATTCAGGGATGTGACACTTAGAGGAGATATAGATACTGTATTCAGGGATGTGACACTGTGAAGAGATATAGATACTGTATTCAGGGATGTGACACTGAGAGAAGATATAGATACTGTATTCAGGGATGTGACACTGTGAGGAGATATAGATACTGTATTCAGGGATGTGGCACTGAGAGGAGATATAGATACTGTATTCAGGGATGTTACACTGAGAGAAGATATAGATACTGCATTCAGGGATGTGACACTGAGAGGAGATATAGATACTGTATTCAGGGATGTGACACTGAGAGGAGATATAGATACTGTATTCAGGGATGTGACACTGAGAGGAGATATAGATACTGTATTCAGGGATGTGACACTGTGAGGAGATATAGATACTGTATTCAGGGATGTGACACTGAGAGGAGATATAGATACTGTATTCAGGGATGTGACACTGAGAGGAGATATAGATACTGTATTCAGGGATGTGACACTGGGAGGAGATATAGATACTGTATTCAGGGATGTGACACTGAGAGGAGATATAGATACTGTATTCAGGGATGTGACACTGAGAGGAGATATAGATACTGTATTCAGGGATGTGACACTGAGAGGAGATATAGATACTGTATTCAGGGATGTGACACTGAGAGGAGATATAGATACTGTATTCAGGGATGTGACACTGAGAGGAGATATAGATACTGTATTCAGAGATGTGACACTGAGAGGAGATATAGATACTGTATTCAGGGATGTGACACTGAGAGGAGATATAGATACTGTATTCAGGGATGTGACACTGAGAGGAGATATAGATACTGTATTCAGGGATGTGACACTGTGAGGAGATATAGATACTGTATTCAGGGATGTGGCACTGTGAGGAGATATAGATACTGTATTCAGGGATGTGACACTGAGAGGAGATATATAGATACTGTATTCAGGGATGTGACACTGTGAGGAGATATAGATACTGTATTCAGGGATGTGACACTGAGATTAGATATAGATACTGTATTCAGGGATGTGACACTGAGAGGAGATATAGATACTGTATTCAGGGATGTGACACTGAGAGAAGATATAGATACTGTATTCAGGGATGTGGCACTGAGAGGAGATATAGATACTGTATTCAGGGATGTGACACTGAGAGAAGATATAGATACTGTATTCAGAGATGTGACACTGAGAGGAGATATAGATACTGTATTCAGGGATGTGACACTGAGAGGAGATATAGATACTGTATTCAGAGATGTGACACTGAGAGGAGATATAGATACTGTATTCAGGGATGAGACACTGTGAGGAGATATAGATACTGTATTCAGGGATGTGACACTGAGAGGAGATATAGATACTGTATTCAGAGATGTGACACTGAGAGGAGATATAGATACTGTATTCAGGGATGTGACACTGAGAGGAGATATAGATACTGTATTCAGAGATGTGACACTGAGAGGAGATATAGATACTGTATTCAGGGATGTGACACTGTGAGGAGATATAGATACTGTATTCAGGGATGTGACACTGAGAGGAGATATAGATACTGTATTCAGGGATGTGACACTGAGAGGAGATATAGATACTGTATTCAGGGATGTGACACTGGGAGGAGATATAGATACTGTATTCAGGGATGTGACACTGAGAGGAGATATAGATACTGTATTCAGGGATGTGACACTGAGAGGAGATATAGATACTGTATTCAGGGATGTGACACTGAGAGGAGATATAGATACTGTATTCAGGGATGTGACACTGAGAGGAGATATAGATACTGTATTCAGGGATGTGACACTGAGAGGAGATATAGATACTGTATTCAGAGATGTGACACTGAGAGGAGATATAGATACTGTATTCAGGGATGTGACACTGAGAGGAGATATAGATACTGTATTCAGGGATGTGACACTGAGAGGAGATATAGATACTGTATTCAGGGATGTGACACTGTGAGGAGATATAGATACTGTATTCAGGGATGTGGCACTGTGAGGAGATATAGATACTGTATTCAGGGATGTGACACTGAGAGGAGATATATAGATACTGTATTCAGGGATGTGACACTGTGAGGAGATATAGATACTGTATTCAGGGATGTGACACTGTGAGGAGATATAGATACTGTATTCAGGGATGTGACACTGTGAGGAGATATAGATACTGTATTCAGAGATGTGACACTGAGAGGAGATATAGATACTGTATTCAGGGATGTGACACTGTGAGGAGATATAGATACTGTATTCAGAGATGTGACACTGAGAGAAGATATAGATACTGTATACAGGGATGTGACACTGAGAGGAGATATAGATACTGTATTCAGGGATGTGACACTGAGAGGAGATATAGATACTGTATTCAGAGATGTGACACTGAGAGGAGATATAGATACTGTATTCAGAGATGTGACACTGAGAGGAGATATAGATACTGTATTCAGGGATGTGACACTGAGAGGAGATATAGATACTGTATTCAGGGATGTGACACTGAGAGGAGATATAGATACTGTATTCAGGGATGTGACACTGTGAGGAGATATAGATACTGTATTCAGGGATGTGACACTGAGAGGAGATATAGATACTGTATTCAGGGATGTGGCACTGAGAGGAGATATAGATACTGTATTCAGGGATGTGACACTGTGAGGAGATATAGATACTGTATTCAGGGGATGTGACACTGAGAGGAGATATAGATACTGTATTCAGGGATGTGGCACTGAGAGGAGATATAGATACTGTATTCAGGGATGTGACACTGTGAGGAGATATAGATACTGTATTCAGGGGATGTGACACTGTGAAGAGATATAGATACTGTATTCAGGGATGTGACACTGTGAGGAGATATAGATACTGTATTCAGGGATGTGACACTGAGAGGAGATATAGATACTGTATTCAGGGATGTGACACTGTGAGGAGATATAGATACTGTATTCAGGGATGTGACACTGTGAGGAGATATAGATACTGTATCCAGGGGATGTGACACTGAGAGGAGATATAGATACTGTATTCAGGGATATGACACTGTGAGGAGATATAGATACTGTATTCAGGGATGTGACACTGAGAGGAGATATAGATACTGTATTCAGGGATGTGACACTGTGAGGAGATATAGATACTGTATTCAGGGATGTGACACTGTGAGGAGATATAGATACTGTATCCAGGGATGTGACACTGTGAGGAGATATAGATACTGTATTCAGGGATGTGACACTGTGAGGAGATATAGATACTGTATTCAGGGATATGACACTGTGAGGAGATATAGATACTGTATTCAGGGATGTGACACTGTGAGGAGATATAGATACTGTATTCAGGGATGTGACACTGTGAGGAGATATAGATACTGTATTCAGGGATGTGACACTGTGAGGAGATATAGATACTGTATTCAGGGATGTGACACTGTGAGGAGATATAGATACTGTATTCAGGGATGTGACACTGAGAGGAGATATAGATACTGTATTCAGGGATGTGACACTGTGAAGAGATATAGATACTGTATTCAGGGATGTGACACTGAGAGGAGATATAGATACTGTATTCAGGGATGTGACACTGTGAAGAGATATAGATACTGTATTCAGGGATGTGACACTATGAGGAGATATAGATACGGTATTCAGGGATGTGACACTGTGAAGAGATATAGATACTGTATTCAGGGATGTGACACTGAGAGGAGATATAGATACTGTATTCAGGGATGTGACACTGGGAGGGGATATAGATACTGTATTCAGGGATGTGGCACTAAGAGGAGATATAGATACTGTATTCAGGGATGTGACACTGAGAGGAGATATAGATACTGTATTCAGGGATGTGACACTGTGAGGAGATATAGATACTGTATTCAGGGATGTGACACTGAGAGGAGATATAGATACTGTATTCAGGGGATGTGACACTGTGAGGAGATATAGATACTGTATTCAGGGATGTGACACTGAGAGGAGATATAGATACTGTATTCAGGGATGTGACACTGAGAGGAGATATAGATACTGTATTCAGGGATGTGACACTGAGAGGAGATATAGATACTGTATTCAGGGATGTGACACTGTGAAGAGATATATATACTGTATTTAGGGATGTGACACTGTGAGGAGATATAGATACTGTATTCAGGGATGTGACACAGAGGAGATATAGATACTGTATTCAGGGATGTGACACTGAGAGGAGATATAGATACTGTATTCAGGGATGTGACACTGTGAAGAGATATAGATACTGTATTCAGGGGATGTGACACTGTGAGGAGATATAGATACTGTATTCAGGGATGTGACACTGAGAGGAGATATAGATACTGTATTCAGGGATGTGACACTGTGAGGAGATATAGATACTGTATTCAGGGATGTGACACTGTGAGGAGATAAATATACTGTATTCAGGGATGTGACACTGAGAGGAGATATAGATACTGTATTCAGGGATGTGACACTGAGAGGAGATAAATATACTGTATTCAGGGATGTGACACTGAGAGGAGATATAGATACTGTATTCAGGGATGTGGCACTGAGAGGAGATATAGATACTGTATTCAGGGATGTGACACTGAGAGGAGATAAATATACTGTATTCAGGGATGTGACACTGAGAGGAGATATAGATACTGTATTCAGGGATGTGGCACTGAGAGGAGATATAGATACTGTATTCAGGGATGTGACACTGAGAGGAGATATAGATACTGTATTCAGGGATGTGACACTGTGAGGAGATATAGATACTGTATTCAGGGATGTGACACTGTGAGGAGATAAATATACTGTATTCAGGGATGTGACACTGAGAGGAGATATAGATACTGTATTCAGGGATGTGACACTGAGAGGAGATAAATATACTGTATTCAGGGATGTGACACTGAGAGGAGATATAGATACTGTATTCAGGGATGTGGCACTGAGAGGAGATATAGATACTGTATTCAGGGATGTGACACTGAGAGGAGATAAATATACTGTATTCAGGGATGTGACACTGAGAGGAGATATAGATACTGTATTCAGGGATGTGGCACTGAGAGGAGATATAGATACTGTATTCAGGGATGTGACACTGAGAGGAGATATAGATACTGTATTCAGGGATGTGACACTGTGAGGAGATATAGATACTGTATTCAGGGATGTGGCACTGAGAGGAGATATACATACTGTATTCAGGGATGTGACACTGAGAGGAGATAAATATACTGTATTCAGGGATGTGACACTGAGAGGAGATATAGATACTGTATTCAGGGATGTGACACTGAGAGGAGATAAATATACTGTATTCAGGGATGTGACACTGAGAGGAGATATAGATACTGTATTCAGGGATGTGGCACTGAGAGGAGATATAGATACTGTATTCAGGGATGTGACACTGAGAGGAGATATAGATACTGTATTCAGGGATGTGACACTGTGAGGAGATATAGATACTGTATTCAGGGATGTGGCACTGAGAGGAGATATAGATACTGTATTCAGGGATGTGACACTGAGAGAAGATATAGATACTGTATTCAGGGATGTGACACTGAGAGGAGATATAGATACTGTATTCAGGGATGTGACACTGTGAAGAGATATAGATACTGTATTCAGGGATGTGACACTTAGAGGAGATATAGATACTGTATTCAGGGATGTGACACTGAGAGGAGATATAGATACTGTATTCAGGGATGTGACACTGTGAAGAGATATAGATACTGTATTCAGGGATGTGACACTGAGAGAAGATATAGATACTGTATTCAGGGATGTGACACTGTGAGGAGATATAGATACTGTATTCAGGGATGTGGCACTGAGAGGAGATATAGATACTGTATTCAGGGATGTTACACTGAGAGAAGATATAGATACTGCATTCAGGGATGTGACACTGAGAGGAGATATAGATACTGTATTCAGGGATGTGACACTGAGAGGAGATATAGATACTGTATTCAGAGATGTGACACTGAGAGGAGATATAGATACTGTATTCAGGGATGTGACACTGTGAGGAGATATAGATACTGTATTCAGGGATGTGACACTGAGAGGAGATATAGATACTGTATTCAGGGATGTGACACTGAGATGAGATATAGATACTGTATTCAGGGATGTGACACTGGGAGGAGATATAGATACTGTATTCAGGGATGTGACACTGAGAGGAGATATAGATACTGTATTCAGGGATGTGACACTGAGAGGAGATATAGATACTGTATTCAGGGATGTGACACTGAGAGGAGATATAGATACTGTATTCAGGGATGTGACACTGAGAGGAGATATAGATACTGTATTCAGGGGATGTGACACTGAGAGGAGATATAGATACTGTATTCAGGGATGTGACACTGTGAGGAGATATAGATACTGTATTCAGAGATGTGACACTGAGAGGAGATATAGATACTGTATTCAGGGATGTGACACTGAGAGGAGATATAGATACTGTATTCAGGGATGTGACACTGAGAGGAGATATAGATACTGTATTCAGAGATGTGACACTGAGAGGAGATATAGATACTGTATTCAGGGATGTGACACTGAGAGGAGATATAGATACTGTATTCAGGGATGTGACACTGAGAGGAGATATAGATACTGTATTCAGGGATGTGACACTGTGAGGAGATATAGATACTGTATTCAGGGATGTGGCACTGTGAGGAGATATAGATACTGTATTCAGGGATGTGACACTGAGAGGAGATATATAGATACTGTATTCAGGGATGTGACACTGTGAGGAGATATAGATACTGTATTCAGGGATGTGACACTGAGATTAGATATAGATACTGTATTCAGGGATGTGACACTGAGAGGAGATATAGATACTGTATTCAGGGATGTGACACTGAGAGAAGATATAGATACTGTATTCAGAGATGTGACACTGAGAGGAGATATAGATACTGTATTCAGGGATGTGACACTGAGAGGAGATATAGATAATGTATTCAGGGATGTGACACTGAGAGGAGATATAGATACTGTATTCAGGGATGTGACACTGTGAGGAGATATAGATACTGTATTCAGGGATGTGACACTGTGAGGAGATATAGATACTGTATTCAGGGATGTGACACTGAGAGGAGATATAGATACTGTATTCAGGGATGTGACACTGAGAGGAGATATAGATACTGTATTCAGGGATGTGACACTGTGAGGAGATATAGATACTGTGTTCAGGGATGTGACACTGAGAGGAGATATAGATATTGTATTCAGGGATGTGACACTGAGAGGAGATATAGATACTGTATTCAGGGATGTGACACTGAGAGGAGATATAGATACTGTATTCAGGGATGTGACACTGAGAGGAGATATAGATACTGTATTCAGGGATGTGACACTGAGAGGAGATATAGATACTGTATTCAGGGATGTGACACTGTGAGGAGATATAGATACTGTATTCAGGGATGTGACACTGAGAGGAGATATAGATACTGTATTCAGGGATGTGACACTGTGAGGAGATATAGATACTGTATTCAGGGATGTGACACTGTGAGGAGATATAGATACTGTATTCAGGGATGTGACACTGTGAGGAGATATAGATACTGTATTCAGAGATGTGACACTGAGAGGAGATATAGATACTGTATTCAGGGATGTGGCACTGAGAGGAGATATAGATACTGTATTCAGGGATGTGACACTGTGAGGAGATAAAGATACTGTATTCAGGGATGTGACACTGTGAGGAGATATAGATACTGTATTCAGGGATGTGACACTGTGAGGAGATATAGATACTGTATTCAGGGATGTGACACTGTGAGGAGATATAGATACTGTATTCAGGGATGTGACACTGAGAGGAGATATAGATACTGTATTCAGGGATGTGGCACTGTGAGGAGATATAGATACTGTATTCAGGGATGTGACACTGTGAGGAGATATAGATACTGTATTCAGGGATGTGACACTGTGAGGAGATATAGATACTGTATTCAGGGATGTGACACTGAGAGGAGATATAGATACTGTATTCAGGGATGTGACACTGAGAGGAGATATAGATACTGTATTCAGGGATGTGACACTGAGAGGAGATATAGATACTGTATTCAGGGATGTGACACTGAGAGGAGATATAGATACTGTATTCAGGGATGTGACACTGAGAGGAGATATAGATACTGTATTCAGGGATGTGACACTGTGAGGAGATATAGATACTGTATTCAGGGATGTGACACTGAGAGGAGATATAGATACTGTATTCAGGGATGTGACACTGTGAAGAGATATAGATACTGTATTCAGGGATGTGACACTGAGAGGAGATATAGATACTGTATTCAGGGATGTGACACTGTGAGGAGATATAGATACTGTATTCAGGGATGTGACACTGTGAGGAGATATAGATACTGTATTCAGGGATGTGACACTGAGAGGAGATATAGATACTGTATTCAGGGATGTGACACTGAGAGGAGATATAGATACTGTATTCAGGGATGTGACACTGAGAGGAGATATAGATACTGTATTCAGGGATGTGACACTGAGAGGAGATATAGATACTGTATTCAGGGATGTGACACTGAGAGGAGATATAGATACTGTATTCAGGGATGTGACACTGTGAGGAGATAAAGATACTGTATTCAGGGATGTGACACTGTGAGGAGATATAGATACTGTATTCAGGGATGTGACACTGTGAGGTTGTATAGATACTGTATTCAGGGATGTGACACTGAGAGGAGATATAGATACTGTATTCAGGGATGTGACACTGAGAGGAGATATAGATACTGTATTCAGGGATGTGACACTGTAAAGAGATATATAGATACTGTATTCAGGGATGTGGCACTGTGAGGAGATATAGATACTGTATTCAGGGTTGTGACACTGAGAGAAGATATATAGATACTGTATTCAGGGATGTGACACTTCGAGGACATATAGATACTGTATTCAGGGATGTGACACTGAGAGGAGATATAGATACTGTATTCAGGGATGTGACACTGAGAGGAGATATAGATACTGTATTCAGGGATGTGACACTGTGAGGAGATATAGATACTGTATTCAGGGATGTGACACTGAGAGGAGATATAGATACTGTATTCAGGGATGTGACACTGAGAGGAGATATAGATACTGTATTCAGGGATGTGACACTGAGAGGAGATATAGATACTGTATTCAGGGATGTGACACTTAGAGGAGATATAGATACTGTATTCAGGGATGTGACACTGAGAGGAGATATAGATACTGTATTCAGGGATGTGACACTGTGAGGAGATATAGATACTGTATTCAGGGATGTGACACTGAGAGGAGATATAGATACTGTATTCAGGGATGTGACACTGAGAGGAGATATAGATACTGTATTCAGGGATGTGACACTGAGAGCAGATAAAGATACTGTATTCAGGGATGTGACACTGTGAGGAGATATAGATACTGTATTCAGGGATGTGACACTGTGAAGAGATATAGATACTGTATTCAGGGATGTGACACTGAGAGGAGATATAGATACTGTATTCAGGGATGTGACACTGAGAGGAGATATAGATACTGTATTCAGGGATGTGACACTGAGAGGAGATATAGATACTGTATTCAGGGATGTGACACTGAGAGGAGATATAGATACTGTATTCAGGGATGTGACACTGTGAGGAGATATAGATACTGTATTCAGGGATGTGACACTGAGAGGAGATATAGATACTGTATTCAGGGATGTGACACTGAGAGGAGATATAGATACTGTATTCAGGGATGTGACACTGAGAGGAGATATAGATACTGTATTCAGGGATGTGACACTGAGAGGAGATATAGATACTGTATTCAGGGATGTGACACTGAGAGGAGGTATAGATACTGTATTCAGGGATGTGACACTGTGAGGAGATATAGATACTGTATTCAGGGATGTGACACTGAGAGGAGATATAGATACTGTATTCAGGGATGTGACACTGTGAAGAGATATAGATACTGTATTCAGGGATGTGACACTGAGAGGAGATATAGATACTGTATACAGGGATGTGACACTGAGAGGAGATATAGATACTGTATTCAGGGATGTGACACTGAGAGGAGATATAGATACTGTATTCAGGGATGTGACACTGTGAGGAGATATAGATACTGTATTCAGGGATGTGACACTGAGAGGAGATATAGATACTGTATTCAGGGATGTGACACTGTGAGGAGATATAGATACTGTATTCAGGGATGTGACACTGAGAGGAGATATAGATACTGTATTCAGGGATGTGACACTGTGAGGAGATATAGATACTGTATTCAGGGATGTGACACTGTGAGGAGATATAGATACTGTATTCAGGGATGTGACACTGAGAGGAGATATAGATACTGTATTCAGGGATGTGACACTGAGAGGAGATATAGATACTGTATTCAGGGATGTGACACTGTGAGGAGATATAGATACTGTATTCAGGGATGTGACACTGAGAGGAGATATAGATACTGTATTCAGGGATGTGACACTGAGAGGAGATATAGATAATGTATTCAGGGATGTGACACTGAGAGGAGGTATAGATACTGTATTCAGGAATGTGACACTGTGATGAGATATAGATACTGTATTCAGGGATGTGACACTGTGAAGAGATATAGATACTGTATTCAGGGATGTGACACTGTGAGGAGATATAGATACTGTATTCAGGGATGTGACACTGTGAGGAGATATAGATACTGTATTCAGGGATGTGACACTGTGAGGAGATATAGATACTGTATTCAGGGATGTGACACTGAGAGGAGATATAGATACTGTATTCAGGGATGTGACACTGTGAAGAGATATAGATACTGTATTCAGGCATGTGACACTGTGAAGAGATATAGATACTGTATTCAGGCATGTGACACTGTGAGGAGATATAGATACTGTATTCAGGGATGTGACACTGAGAGGAGATATAGATACTGTATTCAGGGATGTGACACTGTGAGGAGATATAGATACTGTATTCAGGGATGTGACACTGAGAGGAGATATAGATACTGTATTCAGGGATGTGACACTGTGAGGAGATATAGATACTGTATTCAGGGATGTGACACTGAGAGGAGATATAGATACTGTATTCAGTGATGTGACACTGTGAGGAGATATAGATACTGTATTCAGGGATGTGACACTGTGAAGAGATATAGATACTGTATCCAGGGATGTGACACTGAGAGGAGATATAGATACTGTATTCAGGGATGTGACACTGTGAAGAGATATAGATACTGTATTCAGGGATGTGACACTGTGAAGAGATATAGATACTGTATCCAGGGATATGACACTGAGAGGAGATATAGATACTGTATTCAGGGATGTGACACTGTGAAGAGATATAGATACTGTATTCAGGGATGTGACACTGAGAGGAGATATAGATACTGTATTCAGGGATGTGACACTGAGAGGAGATATAGATACTGTATTCAGTGATGTGACACTGTGAGGAGATATAGATACTGTATTCAGGGATGTGACACTGTGAAGAGATATAGATACTGTATCCAGGGATGTGACACTGAGAGGAGATATAGATACTGTATTCAGGGATGTGACACTGTGAAGAGATATAGATACTGTATCCAGGGATGTGACACTGAGAGGAGATATAGATACTGTATTCAGGGATGTGACACTGTGAAGAGATATAGATACTGTATTCAGGGATGTGACACTGTGAAGAGATATAGATACTGTATCCAGGGATATGACACTGAGAGGAGATATAGATACTGTATTCAGGGATGTGACACTGTGAAGAGATATAGATACTGTATCCAGGGATATGACACTGAGAGGAGATATAGATACTGTATTCAGTGATGTGACACTGTGAGGAGATATAGATACTGTATTCAGGGATGTGACACTGTGAAGAGATATAGATACTGTATTCAGGGGATGTGACACTGAGAGGAGATATAGATACTGTATTCAGGGATGTGGCACTGTGAATATATATAGATACTGTATTCAAGGATGTGGCACTGTGAAGAGATATAGATACTGTATTCAGGGATGTGACACTGTGAGGATATATAGATACTGTATCCAGGGGATGTGACACTGAGAGGAGATATAGATACTGTATTCAGGGATATGGCACTGTGAAGAGATATAGATACTGTATTCAGGGATGTGACACTGTGAGGAGATATAGATACTGTATTCAAGGATGTGGCACTGTGAAGAGATATAGATACTGTATTCAGGGTTGTGACACTGAGAGGAGATATAGATACTGTATTCAGGGATGTGACACTGAGAGGAGATATAGATACTGTGT
Organism: Discoglossus pictus; assembly: GCA_027410445.1. Taxonomy (NCBI): domain Eukaryota; kingdom Metazoa; phylum Chordata; class Amphibia; order Anura; family Alytidae; genus Discoglossus; species Discoglossus pictus. The sequence goes on along the minus strand of CM050168.1, from coordinate 262,435,302 downwards.
TCAGGGATGTGACACAGAGGAGATATAGATACTGTATTCAGGGATGTGGCACTGTGAGGATATATAGATACTGTATTCAGGGATGTGGCACTGTGAGGAGATATAGATACTGTATTCAGGGATGTGACACTGTGAGGAGATATAGATACTGTATTCAGGGATGTGACACTGAGAGGAGATATAGATACTGTATTCAGGGATGTGACACTGTGAAGAGATATAGATACTGTATTCAGGGATGTGACACTGTGAAGAGATATAGATTCTGTATTCAGGGATGTGGCACTGTGAGGATATATAGATACTGTATTCAGGGATGTGGCACTGTGAGGAGATATAGATACTGTATTCAGGGATGTGACAAGGTGAGGAGATATAGATACTGTATTCAGGGATGTGACACTGAGAGGAGATATAGATACTGTATCCAGGGATGTGACACTGAGAGGAGATATAGATACTGTATTCAGGGATGTGACACTGAGAGGAGATATAGATACTGTATTCAGGGATGTGACACTGAGAGGAGATATAGATACTGTATTCAGGGATGTGACACTGTGAAGAGATATAGATACTGTATTCAGGGATGTGACACTGTGAAGAGATATAGATACTGTATTCAGGGATGTGACACTGAGAGGAGATATAGATACTGTATTCAGGGATGTGACACTGAGAGGAGATATAGATACTGTATTCAGGGATGTGACACTGAGAGGAGATATAGATACTGTATTCAAGGATGTGGCACTGTGAAGAGATATAGATACTGTATTCAGGGTTGTGACACTGAGAGGAGATATAGATACTGTATTCAGGGATGTGACACTGAGAGGAGATATAGATACTGTATTCAGGGATGTGACACTGAGAGGAGATATAGATACTGTATTCAGGGATGTGACACTGTGAAGAGATATAGATACTGTATTCAGGGATGTGGCACTGTGAGGATATATAGATACTGTATTCAGGGATGTGGCACTGTGAGGAGATATAGATACTGTATTCAGGGATGTGACACTGAGAGGAGATATAGATACTGTATTCAGGGATGTGACACTGAGAGGAGATATAGATACTGTATTCAGGGATGTGACACTGAGAGGAGATATAGATACTGTATTCAGGGATGTGACACTGTGAAGAGATATAGATACTGTATTCAGGGATGTGGCACTGTGAGGAGATATAGATACTGTACTCAGGGATGTGACACTGAGAGGAGATATAGATACTGTATTCAGGGATGTGGCACTGTGAGGAGATATAGATACTGTATTCAAGGATGTGGCACTGTGAGGAGATATAGATACTGTATTCAAGGATGTGGCACTGTGAAGAGATATAGATACTGTATTCAGGGATGTGACACTGTGAAGAGATATAGATACTGTATTCAGGGATGTGACACTGAGAGGAGATATAGATACTGTATTCAGGGATGTGACACTGAGAGGAGATATAGATACTGTATTCAGGGATGTGACACTGTGAGGAGATATAGATACTGTATTCAGGGATATGACACTGAGAGGAGATATAGATACTGTATTCAGGGATGTGACACTGTGAGGAGATATAGATACTGTATTCAGGGATGTGACACTGTGAGGAGATATAGATACTGTATTCAGGGATGTGACACTGAGAGGAGATATAGATACTGTATTCAGGGATGTGACACTGTGAGGATATATAGATACTGTATTCAGGGATATGACACTGAGAGGAGATATAGATACTGTATTCAGGGATGTGACACTGAGAGGAGATATAGATACTGTATTCAGGGATGTGACACAGAGGTAAAGAGACAAGAGAGATACTGTATGCAATGGATGTGATACTGAGATGAAGAGAAGCTAAAGAGGTACTGTGTCCAGGGGATGTGACACTGAGAGGAGGTATAGATACTGTATTCAGGAATGTGACACAGAGATAAAGAAAATAGATAGAGATACTGTATGTAATGAATGTGATACTGAGATAAAGAGAAGAGATGGAGGTACTGTATGTAATGAATGTGATACTGAGATGAAGAGAAGAGATAGAGGTACTGTATGTAATTAATGTGATACTGAGATGAAGAGAAGAGATAGAGATACTGTATGTAATGAATGTGATACTGAGATGAAGAGAAGAGATGGAGGTACTGTATGTAATGAATGTGATACTGAGATGAAGAGAAGAGATAGAGGTACTGTATGTAATGAATGTGATACTGAGATGAAGAGAAGAGATAGAGGTACTGTATGTAATGAATGTGATACTGAGATGAAGAGAAGAGATAGAGGTACTGTATGTAATGAATGTGATACAAGCAAAAGTATGTGAACCCTTTGGAATGATATGGATTTCTGCACAAATTGGTCAAAAAATGTGATCTGATCTTCATCAAAGTCACAACAATAGACAATCACACTCTGCTTAAACAAATAACACAAAGTATTAAATGTTGCCATGTTTTTATTCAACACACCATGTAAACATTCACAGTGCAGGTGGAAAAAGTATGTGAACCCTTGGATTTAATAACTGGTTGAACCTCCTTTGGCAGCAATAACTACAACCAAACATTTCCTGTAGTTGCAGATCAGATGTGCACAACGGTCAGGAGTAATTCTTGACCATTTCTCTTTACAGAACTGTTTCAGTTCAGCAATATTCTTGGGATGTCTGGTGTGAATCGCTTTCTTGAGGTCATGCCACAACATCTCAATCGGGTTGAGGTCAGGACTCTTCAGAAGGCGTATTTTCTTCTGTTTAACCCATTCTGTTGTTGATTTACTTCTATGCTTTGGGTCGTTGTCCTGTTGTAACACCCATCTTCTTCTGAGCTTCAGCTGGTGGACAGATGGCCTTAAGTTCTCCGGCAAAATGTCTTCATAAACTTGGGAATTCATTTTTCCTTTGATGATAGCAATCCGTCCAGGCCCTGACGCAGCAAAGCAGCCCCAAACCATGATGCCCCCACCACCGTACTTCACAGTTGGGATGAGGTTTTGATGTTGGTGTGCTGTGCCTCTTTTTCTCCACACATAGTGTTGTGTGTTTCTTCCAAACAACTCAACTTTGGTTTTATCTGTCCACAGAATATTTTGCCAGTACTGCTGTGGAACATCCAGGTGCTCTTGTGCAAACTGTAAACGTGCAGCAATGTTTTGCTTGGATAGCAGTGGCTTCCTCTGTGGTATCCTCCCATGAAATCCATTCTTGTTTAGTGTTTTACATATCGTAGATTCGCTAACAGGGATGTTAGCATATGCCAGAGACTTTTGTAAGTCTTTAGCTGACACTCTAGGATTCTTCTTCACCTCATTGAGCAGTCTGCGCTGTGCTCTTGCAGTCATCTTTACAGGACGACCACTCCTAGGGAGAGTAGCAGCAGTGCTGAACTTTCTCCATTTATAGACAATTTGTCTTACCGTGGACTGATGAACAGCATGGCTTTTGGAGATACTTTTATAACTCTTTCCAGTTTTATGCAAGTCAACAATTCTTTCTTGTAGTTCTTCTGAGAGCTCTTTTGTGTGAGGCATCATTTACATCAGGCAATGCTTCTTGTGAAAAGCAAACCCAGAACTGGTGTGTGTTTTTTTATAGGACAGGGCAGCTGTAACCAACACCTCCAATCTCTTCTCATTGATTGGACTCCAGTTGGCTGACACCTCACTCCAATTAGCTTTTGGAGATGTCATTAGTCTAGGGGTTCACATACTTTTTCCACCTGCATTGTGAATGTTTACATGGTGTGTTCAATAACAACATGGCAACATTTAATTCTTTGTGTGTTATTAGTTTAAGCAGAGTGTGATTGTCTATTGTTGTGACTTAGATGAAGATCAGATCACATTTTATGACCAATTTGTGCAGAAATCCATATCATTCCAAAGGGTTCACATACTTTTGCTTGCAACTGTAGAGGTACTGTATGTAATAAATGTGATACTGAGATGAAGAGATAGAAGTACTGTATGTAATGAATGTGATACTGAGATAAAGAGAAGAGATAGAGGTACTGTATGTAACGAATGTGATACTGAGATGAAGATAAGAGATAGAGGTACTGTATGTAATGAATGTGATACTGAGATGAAGAGAAGAGATGGAGGTACTGTATGTAATGAATGTGATACTGAGATAAAGAGAAGAGATAGAGGTACTGTATGTAATGAATGTGATACTGAGATAAAGAGAAGAGATAGAGATACTGCATGTAATGAATGTGATACTGAGATAAAGAGAAGAGATAGAGGTACTGTATGTAATGAATGTGATACTGAGGTAAGGAGAAGAGATAGAGGTACTGTATGTAATGAATGTGATACTGAGATGAAGAGAAGAGATAGAGGTACTGTATGTAATGAATGTGATACTGAGGTAAGGAGAAGAGATAGAGGTACTGTATGTAATGAATGTGATACTGAGATAAAGAGAAGAGATAGAGGTACTGTATGTAATGAATGTGATACTGAGGTAAGGAGAAGAGATAGAGGTACTGTATGTAATGAATGTGATACTGAGATAAAGAGAAGAGATAGAGGTACTGTATGTAATGAATGTGATACTGAGATAAAGAGAAGAGATAGAGATACTGTATGTAATGAATGTGATACCGAGATGAAGAGATAGAGGTACTGTATGTAATGAATGTGATACTGAGGTAAGGAGAAGAGATAGAGGTACTGTATGTAATGAATGTGATACTGAGATGAAGAGAAGAGATAGAGGTACTGTATGTAATGAATGTGATACTGAGATAAAGAGAAGAGATAGAGGTACTGTATGTAATGAATGTGATACTGAGGTAAGGAGAAGAGATAGAGGTACTGTATGTAATGAATGTGATACTGAGATGAAGAGATAGAGGTTCTGTATGTAATGAATGTGATACTGAGATAAAGAGAAGAGATAGAGGTACTGTATGTAATGAATGTGATACTGAGATGAAGAGATAGAGGTACTGTATGTAATGAATGTGATACTGAGATGAAGAGAAGAGATAGAGGTACTGTATGTAATGAATGTGATACTGAGATGAAGAGATAGAGGTACTGTATGTAATGAATGTGATACTGAGATAAAGAGAAGAGATAGAGGTACTGTATGTAATGAATGTGATACTGAGATAAAGAGAAGAGATAGAGGTACTGTATGTAATGAATGTGATACTGAGATGAAGATAAGAGATAGAGGTACTGTATGTAATGAATGTGATACTGAGATAAAGAGAAGAGATAGAGGTACTGTATGTAATGAATGTGATACTGAGATAAAGAGAAGAGATAGAGGTACTGTATGAAATGAATGTGATACTGAGATAAAGAGAAGAGATAGAGGTACTGTATGTAATGAATGTGATACTGAGATGAAGATAAGAGATAGAGGTACTGTATGTAATGAATGTGATACTGAGATAAAGAGAAGAGATAGAGGTACTGTATGTAATGAATGTGATACTGAGATGAAGATAAGAGATAGAGGTACTGTATGTAATGAATGTGATACTGAGATAAAGAGAAGAGATAGAGGTACTGTATGTAATGAATGTGATACTGAGGTAAGGAGAAGAGATAGAGGTACTGTATGTAATGAATGTGATACTGAGATGAAGAGATAGAAGTACTGTATGTAATGAATGTGATACTGAGATAAAGAGATAGAGGTACTGTATGTAATGAATGTGATACTGAGATGAAGAGATAGAGGTACTGTATGTAATGAATGTGCTACTGAGATGAAGAGATAGAGGTACTGTATGTAATGAATGTGATACTGAGATAAAGAGATAGCGGTACTGTATGTAATGAATGTGATACTGAGATAAAGAGATAGAGGTACTGTATGTAATGAATGTGATACTGAGATAAAGAGATAGAGGTACTGTATGTAATGAATGTGCTACTGAGATGAAGAGATAGAGGTACTGTATGTAATGAATGTGATACTGAGATAAAGAGATAGCGGTACTGTATGTAATGAATGTGATACTGAGATAAAGAGATAGAGGTACTGTATGTAATGAATGTGATACTGAGATAAAGAGATAGAGGTACTGTATGTAATGAATGTGCTACTGAGATGAAGAGATAGAGGTACTGTATGTAATGAATGTGATACTGAGATGTAGAGATAGAGGTACTGTATGTAATGATTGTGATACTGAGATGTAGAGATAGAGGTACTGTATGTAATGAATGTGATACTGAGATGAAGAGATAGAGGTACTGTGTTCCATAATATTTTAGATATAGTGTGGAGAGAGTAAGAGAGGAGGCATAGAGGATGAGAGAGAAACAGAAATAGAAGAATAGAGATCCTGTATCCATGTAAATCCGAGAAGAGATAGAAATACCACATGCAGGGGAAGTGATGGATCTGTGGGAGAGACAGAAATACTGTATGCAGGGGCCAGGACACTGATACCAGAGCAATGGGAGCAACGGAAAGATATAGGCATTAAAGAAACAAATACAGTGAGGGGGGAAAAGTATTTGCTCCCCTGCTGGTTTTGGACGTCTTTGACAAAGAAATGATCAGTCTATAATTTTAATGGGGGAACATGAGGGAGAGACCAATATAATGGGTTTTATTCAGTAATGTGGGGGTTCTCCCCAGTTAGGTGATGACCCTCCAACTTGAAATCAACTCTTCATAGATGAACATCAGAGTGGTCATCTCACTTGTAAGAAGCTCTCACTTAGTGGATATAGCCCACTGTGTCCAGAAGATGGAGCCAGAGATACAGGGACAGCCATACGGTGTACACATATTGGGCCTCATTCAATTGTGATTTGGCCAATTGAATAGGGCTCTAAACAAGCACATAGCATATTTTTTTTACAGAAGTTTTTAGTTAATGAAGACCTTGCTTTTGGATAGATGTTCACTAACTAAAAACTTCTTTAAAAAAAATATGCTATGTGCTTATTTAGAGCCCTATTCAATTGGCCAAACTGCAATTGAATGAGGCCCATTGTATACACTAAAATAATATAAACATAGATTTGACAGCAGATAATTACCAATGTCTCATTTAGAATGCCAGTTTTATCTACCAAGAAAATGCTGGTCTAATACATCTTCAGAATGGCCTTGCGATTATTCCAGACCTGCTCGCGTTTCCTGTGTTTGTCTCTGCCACTGGAAGGCTGTTCCTCTTGTCTACTACTCTTTCTCTATTATAGTATTTCTCACATTATCTTCAGACCCTTCAATATCAAATCATGACCTCTTTTTCTTTCATTTCTCTTTTTCCGGAATATTCTTCTTTCCTGCACTTCATAAAAATCTTCTCAAAGCAAAATATCAGTCTGTAAAAATGAGGCTTTAGATTCCCTTTAACAAAATCTAATATATAGATATATCTGGCTAAGTTTTATATTTTGTCTTTGTGGGTTTTGTACCATGATTGGTGCCAGGCAGGTGTGTGGTTGGTGTCATAGCTAGAATATAAAATTGGAATAATTGACCTGTAATTCTGACGTCAATAACAGGGATAACCTAGAATGGTTACTAGGGGATAATATCCAGGAAAATATCCGTAAAAAAGATTATGTGTGAGTCAGATTTTAATAGAGAGAAGACACGTCAGCCTCATCTATGAGTAAGGATGTAGGAACTAGGACTTTAATTGAGATAGTCTATTTTGACTTTTGTGTTACAAAGTGTAGACCAATATACAAAATAAAAGTAAATATCTGCACATGGATAGAAAACTGGTTGCAAAATAAGAGAAATTATTTAAAGGTAAATGGAGTTCCTCAGGGATTAGGAAAATACATTTTGGAGAGCAAGTAGACAACACACTAAGTAACCCTTGTTTAATGCCAGGCAGTGATATAAATACCCATAATAGTTTTAATAAAATGAAGCATAGATGCCATAGAAGATAATATAATTCTGTCACGGTATTAATCCTTGGTAAAACTTTACCTGCAATATGGAATACCGTTTTAGGCCCCAGTTTGTAAATTACTAAACTAGAAAAGGGCAACAAAATGAAAAAGAATTGATAAGCCAGGTTAAGTGCATTTCTACTTGTAAAGAGAAGGGATAATTTTATTACCATCAAAAAAAAGATATGTAATTGTATGTTTGGGGAAAAAGAAAGCCCCCCCCCCTTTTTATGATACAAAATAAATAGCTAAATGTTTTATTATGCCCCTACTTTTCATCTGTGCAAGTTAAATATGGTTCTATGGATTAGGTTGGATTTAAAAGGAAATCTTAGATTTTAATTTTTAATTATGAAAGAAGATATTGGAAAATAATTAGCAGTATTTCATTTTAGCTGAATAAACTGTTTACAGTATAACTGGTGATGAGCTTCAGCCAATGAGATGACATTTCTTGAAACTTTCAATGCGATCTACTTACACTGAAGTTTGCGGTTTCTATCATTTTTCCTTTCTGAATCACCCACCAAGCATTGACTGATTCATTTCTGTTGTGCGATTATCTATTACTCCCTAGGGCAGGTGTTGGCAAGTTTGGTCCTGGAGAGGCACACACAGCCCTGGATTTGATGATTTCCTTTCTGTGCACAGGTCAGTCAATCAGGATGAATGCGATAGTGGCGCTTGTACGCAGCAGGGATATTGTAAAATTTTGTGTGTGGCTCTCCAGTAGTGATGTCGCGAACATCAAATTTTAAGTTCGCGAACAGCGGACGCGAACTTCATCAAATGTTCGCGAACGGGCGAACATCGTCAAACCGCCATAGACTTTAATGGGCAGGCGAATTTCAAAACCCACAGGGACTCTATCTGGCCACAATAGTGATAGGAAAGTTGTTTCAAGGGGACTAACACCTGGACTGTGGCATGCCGGAGCGGGATCCATGGCAAAACTCCCACGTAAATAACATAGTTGATGCAGAGTCTGGTCTTAAGCCATAAAGGGCATAAATCACCTAACATTCCTAAATTGTTTGGAATAACGGGCTTTAAAACATCAGGTATGATGTTGTATCGATCAGGTAGTGTAAGGGTTACACCCGCTTCACAGTAACAGACCAATCTCCCCGTTTAATGCACCGCAAACAGTCCCTTTGCAAAACCGCAAACTCCCCATTTGCACAAGATTGGATACCAAGCTAGCCATGTCCCGTTCCTTGTCCTCACTGATGTCATTGAAGGTCTCTTCCTCCACCCAGCCACCAAGGGTCCCCGAAAGGTGACAACAAGCCCCCTGGGACACCTGCTGTGTTTGGTCTTCCACCTCCTCAAAGCCACCTTCCTCCTCTGACTCCTCTTCTTCAGACTCCCAGAGTCTGGGGGCTTCCACTGCCCAGCATGGAAGATTATACACAGGTCAGAGTCTGGGGGCTTCCACTGCCCAGCATGGAATATTATACACAGGTCAGAGTCTGGGGGCTTCCACTACCCAGCATAAAAGATTATACACAGGTCAGAGTCTGGGGGCTTCCACTGCCCAGCATGGAAGATTATACACAGGTCAGAGTCTGGGGGCTTCCACTGCCCAGCATAAAAGATTATACACAGGTCAGAGTCTGGGGGCTTCCACTGCCCAGCATAGAATATTATACACAGGTCAGAGTCTGGGGGCTTCCACTGCCCAGCATGGAAGATTATACACAGGTCAGAGTCTGGGGGGCTTTCACTGCCCAGCATGGAAGATTATACACAGGTCAGAGTCTGGGGGCTTCCACTGCCCAGCATGGAAGATTATACACAGGTCAGAGTGTGGGGGCTTCCACTGCCCAGCATGGAATATTATACACAGGTCAGAGTCTGGGGGCTTCCACTGCCCAGCATGGAAGATTATACACAGGTCAGAGTCTGGGGGCTTCCACTGCCCAGCATGGAATATTATACACAGGTCAGAGTCTGGGGGCTTCCACTGCACAGCATGGAAGATTATACGCGTTGCCTCTGTCTGCGTTATTATAAGGTGTGTACTGTTAAGTAGTACTATTCCTATCGGTTTAATCCCTGTTACGTCCACTATCAGGGGACGTGTATATGGCATGGATTTTTGTTGGTCCTCCCACTTCAAATTTGGGGCACTGCGCGTGCAATCTAAGGTGCCACCAGATATGAGTGTCACTGTGCACTGGCAAAAGTTGGCAGAGTAGATGCAATAGGCCTCACACACACGCCTGTAGGCAGGCAACCGATATTCAATCGATTACAGTCAAAAAAGTGTTGTTTTATGTCACTGTACACTACGGTTGCACCAGATATGACGTATCACTGTGCACTGGCAAAAGTTGGCAGAGTAGATGCAATAGGCTTCACACACACGCCTGTAGGCAGGCAATTGCTATTCAATCTATTACAGTCAAAAAAGTGTTGTTTTATTTCACTGAGCACAATATAAGCTGTTAGGTGTTAGCCTGTCACACACACACGCTGGCAGGCAGGCATATGCAATTAGATTATAAAATAAAATAAATGATGTTCTAGCCCTAAAAAGGGCTTTTTGGGTTGCTGTCCTTCAGATGGAAGGCTGTGGAAGGGAGTGTATGCTGCTGATTGGCTGGAATATGTCTGCTGACTGTGAGGTGCAGGGTCAAAGTTTCCTCAATGATAAAGAATAGGGGGCGAACCCAAAAGCGCATGTGTTCACCGTCCGCTGCGAACACGAACATGCCAAAATCTCTGTTCGGGACATCACTACTCTCCAGTACTGGACTTCGGAGTACTGGGGAATCACACAAAAGAAATAAAGTGGTTGTTTTCAGTGTAAAGCCATATGAAACTGAAACATCTGAGTGCGTGCATATTCCAGAGAATAACTAGGCTAATTAGGCTGATTCTTCTCTGAGATCTGCACATGCTCCATTTCATATGGCTTTACAATACAGCAAAACCCCAAGGGGTAATTAGATATAATTACCAATAATCACACTTTAGAAACAGATGACAGTCTGTTTGGTGGATGGATCAGAAAGTCTGAGTGAAATATAAAAGTTTAAAAATTCATTTTAAATTTACTCTAAGAAAATATGAAGATGTGAATCTTGGAGAGACACTTCAAGGTTTCTCACAGAGTCATACCGTAGTATATATGTCATCCACTTACTTATGTCGGAGCTTTCCTGCTTTATGCTACCATACGTGCACCTGTTAGGTGCACGCACGCATGCTGCACTTGCCTGCGCCAATGAAGCGGTCTTCTTGTGGCCGGTAAGTGGTTAGGGGTTTTCAGATTAGGTTTACAGGGTTAGGGTCGGAAAGGGGTGTAGGGGGTTAGCGTTAGAGACTTAGTTTTAGGGGGTTAGGCTTAGGCTAAGAGGGTTAGGAGGTTAAGGTTAAGGCTGTCAAGATGTGTAGGGGGTTAGGGCCTTAAAGTTAGGACCGGGAAGTGGTGTAGGGAGTTAGGGGCAGAAAGGGGTTAGGGGCTTAGTTTTATGGGTTAGGAGGTTAGGGTTTTGGCCGCCAAGGGGTGTAGGGGGTTAGGGGCATAGGGACTTAGTTTTAGGGGGTTAGGGACTTAGGGTGAGGTCAGGTAACTGGTGTAGGGGGTTAGGGCCGACAAGGGGTGTAGGGAGTACATTGGGACGCAGGAGGCGAGCGCACCCGGCAACAGGAGGCTTCCAGTGCTGCTCGCACGTTCACTAGCATAAAATAGGAGAGGTCCCTCACCTGTCCACTTCCCATGCCTCATTATCACCCAGTGCTTGCTCACTCATCAAATTTCCTCTTTCCCAGATCTTGCCAACTCATCAAAATAGCCTTTGCCAGATGCTTGTTACCCCCCCCCCCCCCCCCCCCGCCCCCCTCCATCCTGGATGCTACCCACTCAGCAAACCCTCTGTCACTAATCCTCCTCTTAGTCTTCCCTTGCCACACCTCCTCTTCTGCTGACTTTACCCACTTGCCAACCATGCCTCGCTTCCAGCACAATTACACTTATTCTTTCTTGCATCAAATCATTAATGAACAACCACTTTAATCCTTAACAACACTCATAAACAAAGCTAATTACAACATAAAAGCAGAAACATAGAGATAGTGGGGCGAGTCCAGAGGATGGTCCATGAACTGAAAAGGTGAAGAAGGAGAGTTCTGGAGGCCTCTTAGTGCACATGATAGTGTGAGAGTTTTTGGAGGTTGTTCCATGACCTAAACAAGTTCAGGAGTGAGAATTATCTGCTTTAACTCACTGCATGAATGGCGTACGTTCAGGGCAGAGTGTGAGCTCTCCAGTCCACACCATTCACTAGGCAAGTGCAGTATACTAAGAGATCTGAGCGGAGAGAGAAGCAGTGGCAATATCCAAGCATTGTGTGGAACTTTATTGTTATAGCTCCAAAGACTGATTGAAAGTTCTGAGTTGGAAGTCCCTGCTTGGAGTTAGTGGGGGATTTTGGGTCACTCTTTGAACTTCCAGTCCTGCCGGCACATTGGGCAGTGCTGCTGCACTTGTTGAGAGTTGAGCCACTTCAGGATGCAATGCATGTGAAAGCAGTGGGAGCAGTGCCCCCACACCAAGGGGCAGTCATCTCCAGGGATTTTACCTGCAGGAAAGTAAGAGAGATTTGGAGCATATGAGTGTAAAGAGGATACAAATATGGGACTGAGTGGAAAGATGGCAAGGCAGTCTGACACCCCAGTAAAGTGCTGTACATTATATGGAGTTATTATGCGTAGTGTAGGCGGCAGAGAGGTGGAAGCAGAGCATTTTCCTAGGGGCATGAGAGCATTATCTGGGGTCATGAGAGCATTATCTGGGGTCAGTGTCTCAGTGCTTGCAAAGGTAATTTCTTTTTTTTGGTAATTGGCTATGGCGTAACTTTGCAGAACATTATTTATTGGTAGGGGGTTATCTGTGAGGCAGGAGATGTAATTTCTGGGGTGTGGATGATGCAATTGTTGAGCGATGTCTATTTTGTCAGAAAGATAACTGTGAGAAAAGAGGTTTATTTTATATTGTTTTATTTGTAGGAGAGGATGACTTGAGTGTGTTATGTTGTTACATGTCGGTGCACTAGTACCTAGTGTTATGTTGTTATATTATGGTGCAGTGTATTATATTTAGAGTGCTCCTGTATATAATGAGCAGTGCATGCTTTACATTGTGTTATGTTATTGTGTTATGTTAAGGAGCATTGTATTTGGAGTGCTCCTATATGTAATGAGTGATGTATGCAGTGTTATGTTATATGGAGCATTGTATTTTGGGTGCTCCTATACAGTGCCTTGCAAAGGTATTCACCCCCATTTTTCGGGTTTTGTTGCCTCATAACCTTGAATTAACATGGATTGTTTGAGGATTTGCATCATTTAATTTGCAGAACATGCCCACAACTTTGAAGATTTTTTTTTATTTTATTTTTTTTATTGTGAAGCAAACAACAAATAGGACGAAATAACAGAAAAAGTTAATGTGCATAACTATTCACCCCCCTAAAGTCAATACTTTGTAGAGCCACCTTTTGTGGCAATCACAGCTCCAAGCCGCTTTGGATAAGTCTCTATGAGCTTGCCATATCTTACCACTGGGGTTTTTGCCCATTCCTCCTTGTAAAACTGCTCCAGCTCCTTCAAGTTGGATGGTTTGCGCTTGTGAACAGTAATCTTTAAGTATGAGCACAGACTTTCCATTGGATTGAGGTCTGGGCTGTGACTAGGCCATTCCAACACATTTACATGTTTCCCCTTAAACCACTCAAGTGTTGCTTTAGCAGTGTGTTTGGGGTCATTGTCCTGCTGGAAGGTGAACCTCCGTCCTAGCCTCAAATCATGCACAGAGTGGTACAGGTTTTGCTCACGAATATCCCTGTATTTAGCACCATCCATCTTTCCCTCAACCAGTTTCCCAGACCCGGCTGCTAAAAAACATCCCCACAGCAGGATGCTGACACCACCATGTTATACTGTGGGGATGGTGTTCTTTGGGTGATGTGATGTGTTGGGTTTGCGCCAGACATAGCTTTTTCTTTGATGGCAGAAAAGTTCAATTTTAGTCTCATCAGACCAGAGCACCTTCCTCCATACATTTTGGGGGTCTCCCACATGCCTTTTCGCAAACTCAAAACGTGCCATTTTGTTTTTTGCTGAAAGTAATTTAATTTTCAATACTCCGATTGGACTAATGTGGTATGTGGGGTTCCTCAAGGTTCAGTATTAGGTCCTCTCCTTTTTAACATATTTATTTATGACGTAGAAGTAGGACTCGAAAGTAGTGTCTCCCTTTTTGCTGATGACACTAAGTTGTGCAAGGTAATTAAATCAGATAATGATGTACTTTCCCTCCAAAGGGATTTGCATAAATTAGAGAAATGGGCATCTAAATGGCAGATGAGATTTAATACAAATAAATGTAAAGTTATGCATTTGGGAAGGAAAAATAGCCAAGCAATTTATAATCTTAATGGAGCAAATCTAGGTGTATCAGATATTGAAAGGGATTTGGGAGTGCTTGTGGACAACCACCTAGGTAGCAGTGCTCAAAGCCAAGCAGCAGCTGCAAAGGCAAGTAAAATATTAGCATGTATTAAGAAGGGTATAGAAGCCAGGGAAGAAGATATAATTCTGCCACTATACAAATCTCTAGTACGCCCTCATTTGGAATATGGAGTACAATTTTGGGCACCACTTCAAAAAAGGACATTTTAGAGCTGGAAAAAGTACAGAGAAGGGCAACAAAACTAATAAGGGGAATGGAGGGGCTAAATTATGAAGAAAGACTAACCAAATTAAACTTATTTTCACTAGAAAAAAGGCGTCTACGAGGGGATATGATTACGTTATTTAAATATATCCAGGGACAATATAAAGCTTTGTCAAGTGAACTTTTTGTAGCAAGAGAGTTTCAACTGACAAGAGGACATCCCTTGAGGTTATAGGAAAAAAATATTTCACCTTAAACAAAGAAAAGGGTCCTTCACAGTTAGGGTGGTTAAACTGTGGAATTCTCTACCAAAGGAGGTGGTGACAGCGAATTTGATAGATAACTTCAAAAAGGGGTTAGATATATTTTTGAATAAAGAGGGCATTCAAGGCTATCCTAGATTACTAGCGAAGGAATATTGATTCAGGGAGAAACTTGATCGCCAGTTTCTGGGGTCAGGAAGGAATTTGCTTTTTTCCCCTTATGAGACAATTGGCAAAGTTTCAATGTTTTATTTTTCTGTTTGCCTTCCTCTGGATCAATTAACAATTAATAACAAATAGTCCACATATTAAAAAGATCAAGAGATCTAAAAAAGGTTGAACTTGATGGACTAACTCATTATTATTAAATTATATATTATTCATTCTCAAATACTATACTATTGATAATTAATTAACAACTAATTAATTAATAACTAATCTGCATATTGCAGATCAGAGGAGATCTTAAACGGTTGAACGTGATGGACTGAAAGTATTTTTTCAACCTCAATTACTATGTAACTGCTTTCTTCTGGCCACTCTGCCATAAAGCCCAACTTTATGGAGCATACGGCTTATTGTCGTCCTATGTACAGATACTCCAGTCTCTTCTGTGGAACTCTGCAGCTCCTCCAGGGTTACCTTAGGTCTCTCTGCTGCCTCTCTGTTTAATGCCCTCCTTGCCCGGTCCATGAGTTTTGGTGGGCGGCCGTCTCTTGGCAGGTTTGCTGTTGTGCCATGTTCTTTCCATTTGGTTATGATAGATTTGATGGTGCTCCTGGGGATCATCAAAGATTTGGATATTTTTTTATGTATAGCGCTACGGAATATGTTGGCGCGTTACAAATAAACGATAATAATAATAATAACCTAACCCTAACTTGTACTTCTCAACAACATTGTCCCTTACTTGTTTGGAGAGTTCCTTGGTCTTCATGGCAGTGTTTGGTTAGTGGTTCCTCTTGCTTAGGTGTTGCAGCCTCTGAGGCCTTTCAAAAAAGGTGTGTATAGGTAATAACAGATCATGTAATACGTAGATTGCACACAGGTGGACATCATTTCACTAATTATGTGACTTCTGAAGGTAATTGGTTGCACCAGAGCTATTTATGGGCTTCATAACAAAGGGGGTGAATACATACGCACATGCCAATTTTCTATTTTCTATTTCTAAAAAATAGTTTTATGTATATATTTTTCTCATTTCACTTCACCAACTTTGACTATTGTGTTCTGATCCATCACATAAAATTCAGATTAACAAAACATTGAATTTAAGGCTGTAATGTAATAAAATAGGTAAAAAGTCAAAAGGGTGAATACTTTTGCAAGGCACTGTATGTAAGAGTACTATGCATAGTATTTGTTTATATGGAGCATTGTATTTGGGGTGCTCCTATATGTAATGAGTGCTGTACATAACACTATGTACTTGGTGTTATGTTGTAGGTATTATTGTATTTGTGGTGCTCCTATATATAATGAGTGCTGTCCGTAGTGTTATACTATATGAAGCATTGTATTTGGGGTGCTCCTATATATAATGAGTGCTGAACATAGTGTTATGCTATGTGCATAGTGTTATGTTGGAGGTATTATTATATTTGGGGTGCTCCTGTATATAATGAGTGCTGTGCATAGTGTTATGTTATTTTGAGCATTGTATTTGGGATGCCCCTATATGTAAGGAGTGTTGTACTTAGTGTTTTGTTGGAGGTATTACTATATTTGGGGTGCTCCTGTATGTAAGAGTGTTGTGCATAGTGTTATACTATATGGAGCATTGTATTTGGGGTGCTCCTATATGTAATGAGTGCTGTCCATAGTGTTAGGTTATGTACATAGTGTTATGTTGAAGGTATTATTATAGTTGGGGTGCTCCTATATGCAAGAGTGCTGTCCATAGTGTTATACTATATGGAGTATTGTATTTGGGGTGCTCCTATATGTAATGAGTGCTGTCCATAGTGTTATACTATATGGAGCATTGTATTTGGGGTGCTCCTATGTATATAACGAGTGCTGTTGGAGGTATTATTATATTTGAGGTGCTCCTGTATATAATGAGTGCTGTGCATAGTGTTATGTTATGTACATAGTGTTATGTTGGAGATATCATTATATTTGGGGTGCTCCTGTATATAATGAGTGCTGGGCATAGTGTTATGTTATGTACATAGTGTTATGTTGGAGGTATCATTATTTTGGGGTGCTCCTGTATATAATGAGTGCTGGGCATAGTGTTATGTTATGTACATAGTGTTATGTTGGAGGTATCATTATTTTGGGGTGCTCCTGTATATAATGAGTGCTGTGCATAGTGTTATGTTATGTACATAGTGTTATGTTGGAGGTATCATTATATTTGGGGTGCTCCTGTATATAATGAGTGCTGTGCATAGTGTTGTGTTATGTTATGTACATAGTGTTATGTTGGAGGTATCATTATATTTGGGGTGCTCCTGCATATAATGAGTGCTGTGCATAGTGTTATGTTATGTACATAGTGTTATGTTGGAGGTATCATTATTTTGGGGTGCTCCTGTATATAATGAGTGCTGTGCATAGTGTTATGTTATGTACATAGTGTTATGTTGGAGGTATCATTATATTTGGGGTGCTCCTGTATATAATGAGTGCTGTGCATAGTGTTATGTTATGTACATAGTGTTATGTTGGAGGTATCATTATTTTGGGGTGCTCCTGTATATAATGAGTGCTGGGCATAGTGTTAGGTTATGTACATAGTGTTATGTTGGAGGTATTGTTATATTTGGGGTGCTCCTGTATATAATGAGTGCTGTACATAGTGTTATGTTGGAGGTATTATTATATTTGGGGTGCTCCTGTATACAATGAGTGCTGGGCATAGTGTTATGTTGGAGATATCATTATATTTGGGGTGCTCCTGTATACAATGAGTGCTGGGCATAGTGTTAGGTTATGTACATAGTGTTATGTTGGAGGTATTATTATTTTGGGGTGCTCCTGTATATAATGAGTGCTGGGCATAGTGTTATGTTGGAGATATCATTATATTTGGGGTGCTCCTGTATACAATGAGTGCTGGGCATAGTGTTAGGTTATGTACATAGTGTTATGTTGGAGGTATTATTATATTTGGGGTGCTCCTGTATATAATGAGTGCTGTGCATAGTGTTATGTTATGTACATAGTGTTATGTTGGAGGTATTATTATTTTGGGGTGCTCCTGTATATAATGAGTGCTGTACATAGTGTTATGTTATGTACATAGTGTTATGTTGGAGGTATTATTATTTTGGGGTGCTCCTGTATATAATGAGTGCTGGGCATAGTGTTATGTTATGTATATAGTGTTATGTTGGAGGTATCATTATATTTGGGGTGCTCCTGTATATAATGAGTGCTGTGCTTACTGTTATGTTATGTACATAGTGTTATGTTGGAGGTATTGGTATATTTGGGGTGCTCCTGTATATAATGAGTGCTGTGCATAGCGTTATGTTATGTACATAGTGTTATGTTGGAGGTATTATTATATTTGGGGTGCTCCTGTATATAATGAGTGCTGTGCATAGTGTTCTGTTGGAGGTATTATTATATTTGGGGTGCTCCTGTATATAATGAGTGCTGTGCATAGTGTTATGTTATGTACATAGTGTTATGTTGGAGGTATCATTATATTTGGGGTGCTCTTGTATATAATGAGTGCTGGGCATAGTGTTATGTTATGTGCATAGTGTTATGCTGGAGGTATTATTATATTTGGGGTGCTCCTGTATACAATGAGTGCTGTGCATAGTGTTATTTTGGAGGTATTATTATATTTGGGGTGCTCCTGTATACAATGCGTGCAGTCACAGTGTCCTCTCCCTGTGTGTCTCCTCCTCCTGCAGTCACTCACAGTCAGGGCAGCAGCCATTAAACGCCATCCTGCAGATCCCACAGTTCTCATCATTGGCCACCCACAGCCAGGAGGCCACTCCGTTCCAGCCTTTGATGTGGACCTTCATGCTGCCCCTAGGAGCCGGGATACACACACATTAATACATACTACACAAAATGTTACCGTCAAGTGTTTTATTATTACGTTTCAGCAACCTTTCTTAGCCACTAGAATGGATTCCTTAGGTCTGTGTCGGCTATCTATTTCAATGCCTGAGTGGGCGTATCTAAGAAAGCTGTTTAAAGTGAGTGTGTGGCGGCCATGTTTACTGTGGGCAAAGTTTGTGGTACTCTGTGGGAAATAGCTGATATAACATATGCAATGTTCACCATGACATAATAATACTAGTCAAATTATCTGGATATTATAAAGCAAATAATGAAATACCCCTCACACAGAGATCAATCACTAATACAGAGAGATATGTCCCTGATATAGGTCACACAATTATTATTATTGTACTAGCGACTTGCCCGTCAAAACTGACGGGGCAATACAATTGTAAGGCAGGTAATGCTGTTTGCCACAGACAGTAAATGTTTTGGTGGTCAGCGCGGACCTTACAATCCTTCGGCGCTCATTGCAAGCATCTCGGTAGGTGTATTTTTTGTTATCAGCGGCGCTTTTGCTGTCATTGTAAGGTCCGCGCTGATCTCCTTTTTGCGCTTATTGCGAGCCTCTCCCCTGGGGTACTTTGTGTCCTATAAGCACCGTTGGCGCTCCTTGCGAGGCGTGCGGTGAAGGCCTTTGTCATTTTTTGCGATACTGTGGTGTTTTTTTTTTTTTGTTCTGTATATGTATTTTAATGATAATGCATTAATGAAATAATAAATTAATATACTTTACCTATTTGTAAGTAATATATGCAGGAAGCATTGTGCTGAAGAGCTGACAATCTGTTTTGATGTTCCTGCAGCATACAATGTAGATTTGCAGTGTTGTTGAGCTGAGGTGTAAGTGTCAGCAATGTGTGCAGTGTGTAGTGTAAATAGGCTGCGTGCATGAGGGGAAATCGTTAGTGTAGCTGTGTACTTCCGCATTGTGTAAGGTAGTGTTGTAAAATGGCAGCGAATGTGTATGTGATACGCGGGTGTGGATGATTTAGCGTTCTTGCTAATAGTGTATTTTGTACCTTGTACAGGTTTTTGTAAAAGTCGTATGTGCCTGGTAGTGTTTTGCGGGTTTAGGGGTTGTGTAGCCTCACTTTCCTTTTTTTCTGAGCCATTTATTCTCTCACTTAGGGAATTTTCAAGTGTCTAAGCTCTGTAAATTGGTCTTACATAGTTTCATAGTAATTAAGGTTGAAAAAAGACTTTCAGTCCATCAAGTTCAACCTCTTAAGATCTCCTCTGATCTGCAATATGCGGATTAGTTATTAATTAATTTGTTTTATTAAATAATTATTAATAGTATAGTATTGGAGGATGAATAAAGAGTTAGTCCATCAAGTTAAACTTTTTTAGATCTCTATTGATTATTTTTAATGTGGACTATTTATTATTAATTGTTAATTGATCCAGAGGAAGGCAAACATAAAAAAAAAAAACATTGAAACTTTGCCAATTGTCTCATAAGGGGAAAAAAAGCAAAATTCCTTCCTGACCCCAGAAACTGGCGTTCAAATTTCTCCCTGGATCAATATTACTTCGTTAATTATCTAGGATAGCCTTGAATGCCCTTTTTATTCAAAAATATATCTAACCCGGGGGAGGTGTGGCTAGCAGCAAACAGAGAGGAAGCACAATTACAGAGCTCCCTGCAAAAAGGCTTTAATACAACATGAAATTACCAAGCAATTTGGATTATTTTTGATCTACAAGACCAGATGCAGTGACTGAACAGTCTGGATTGCTCTGGCACTGTGCAGCAACTTTTGGACTTCACTTTAACACAGATCTACTGGACTGAAAGATACTGGATGGGGCACAATCAACAACTTTTGGAAAGGTGTCTGGTGAGTCTAAACCCCAAAGGGGACCCTTTTATGTCATCCTACCCCAGCTAGACCCCAGCTCACCTACCCAGGGAAGGGCCTCTTGATGGGAGATATAAAGTGGAGCACAACATATAATTTTTCACTTCATAAAAATTAACAAGCACTCTATATGGGTTACTACTGAAAGCTAACACAGGGTAAAGCTAGCAATAGCCCTGCAACTACACACAGACACTGGTGAACATAGAAAAAAAGGGATTGAAGTGCATTCAATTAACTTCTACACCAATCTGGGATCATAAGGAGCAAGTGGAGTTGTACCCCCACACCCCAGGGACTGTACCTTTACAGCATCTCATTGCTGGGACACATATGTTTGCAACCATCATTAAAAGCTCTGTTTATTAAATCCTAATTGGTGCTGGACTCTAATCAGCAAAGCAATTGAAGCAAAACTGCCACAGCCAAATGTAATGAACTGTTTAAGACAAGGAATTTACTTTTTTTTTTCCTCAATCCCTTATCATCTTAACTTGTTTATGTTATATGAGATAAAGGGATCGGCTACACTTGTTGTATAAGTTTGCTGATGACTACTCCTTGTATAAAAGACAGCTCAACACTACCACCAAGTGGCAGCTTACGAAAATTACATGCTCAGGCTCAAAAATGCAAATCAGGAATGCAATATATATATCTGTGCTTCTGAAAATCCACTACAACTGACATGCCTATCAGTGCCTCTGAAATCCACTACAACTGACAAGCCTACTTAGGCCTTTACAACCCAGTGTCCTTTGATTTTGTTGCTATTGTCTACTGAAGTTTGTTAAGTGTGTGACTAGAGCCTGATTTGCATTCTTATGTTCTAGTCCTATTTCAAACGACAGCCAAGCCCTGATTTTTTGTTGTCAATATTTACAGCTGTGGCAAAGAATCCAACTATCATTGCCTTGGAACTGTGACACACAACTCTGCAAGTTCTTATGCCTCACTCCCCTGTGATAGGGGGCATTTTGTGACTTGTGGTCTCTATGCTCTAACTAGGGCAGGGCTAGGCCCAGTGACTGACTGCCATTCTGATCTCACTAAGTGCATGCAGCTGCCTGACACCAAAGGCAGGTGGATACAATTGTTATCTGTCAA
The DNA here is from genome assembly GCA_027410445.1 of Discoglossus pictus. Classification (NCBI taxonomy): domain Eukaryota; kingdom Metazoa; phylum Chordata; class Amphibia; order Anura; family Alytidae; genus Discoglossus; species Discoglossus pictus. Next base: position 262,413,440 of record CM050168.1, on the reverse strand, counting down.
AGTAGAAAAGGGGCACCATCTACCCTACATTGGAAGTTCACAGATTCTCATGTGCACAATAAAAGTATTTTATTCCTTCTTTGGCGGATCAAGCTACAATGTGGCTGGTGCTGAGCAGAGCACACTACAATTCAGCCGCCCGATGGTCAAAGTGACAATTCCTGAAGCACTCTGGTAACTTACTATATCTTGGGGTCTAATGGGGTGCACATATATTCAGTGTACTGCAATAAAGATATACAGCACTACTACCCAGAGAAATTTCAGGAATATAACATCAGTGATCTTTAAACTACATTAACTTACTACTACAAGAAATTAAGACTATCAATTACATCTGATACTTCCCTGGTCTGCCACTGCCATCTAGTGGAGAAAAGTGGTAAACCACAAAGGGACTTCCTGATAGCACAAAGCTTATGGGGCATATGTTTCACATGAGAGACTTGATATTCTCCAGGATGTAACTTCCTATTCCCATATGCCCGTTACATGGGGACACTTACAAACGCAAAAGTGACAAAATACCTTTTCTTATGTCATGGCTGGAGTAGCTACGAGAAAAAGTAGCAAGAATATACAATCTTATTACTTGCCTAGAGCGTCACCCCCTGCATCTCAAAAACAACAGCCTAACTCAAAAACCACGGCAGCAACAACGATGGAGCATACAGCGCCAAGCACTAAGGGTGATATCCAAGACCTCAAAGACCTGATCCTCACATTCAGGGAGGACATCAGAGCGGACATCCAAAAAGTCTCAGCAGACTTGACGTCCGAGATAAAAAGAGTGGACGCTAAAACTGACTCGCTTGAAGAGAAATATAACAAACTAAAACAATCTCATGTCAAGATTGAGGAAGAAATCTCCATGCTAAAGGAGGAGCAAGCCCGCCACTTAACATTTCAGGAAGACCTAGAAAATAGATCTCGGAGACAGAATATCAGACTGAGAAACGTACCTGAATCAGTAACTGACCTCCATCTATACATGTCAGAGCTCTGTGAGTTTCTGCTACCAAATCTGGACTCTGAGCAATACAGACTGGACCGGATCCATAGAGCTCTGGGAGGTCGTTCCACCATGTCTGAACGCCCCAGAGATATCATCGCCCGCTTCCATTACTATACAACTAAGGAAATGTTCATGAGAGCATCCAGGGGGGGTATCCCTGACATCGAAGGGCACAGACCAAGTGTCTTTGCGGACCTCGCTCAACAAACGTTATTCAAGAGGAAAATGATGAAACCACTCCTGGACAACATCCTGGCCCATGGCTGGAAATACTCTTGGGGCTTTCCATTTCGCCTACTGATTGCCAGGGACGGCAAGTTCTTTACCATCAGAACCCTAGAGGAGGGGATGGCCCTTCTAGCTACCTGGGGCATTACTTTAACAGATGCTCCTGGAGTTTCTGGCGACAGCCAACCCGTCAGGGAGTTGACAGAGGGTCCCCGAGGAAGAACAGTTGGTCTTAATTCTCGTGGTAGAGGTTCCAACCTCCCCTCCAGAAGACATCAAAACAGGGCCCCTGACCAGCCAGATGTGCCATAGATCCAATAACACTGTGATGTATTGTTATATGATATGTTATAGTTAGGTTCTACCTCTTATTTTGATCTTCTAAAACTTGCGACCAAAAATATGAACAGACATGACTAGTTAAACTCTTGCATAACTATCTGTCACTTTAGAAGAATATTTCTTCTTTTTTTTTTTATATAGATATTGATAGTGTCCCTTAAGGGCTTCACCATATACACACCCTCCGGCGAATCCAGTCAGTATTGGAGTCTAATACTACTGGACTCACCAATTTAATTAAAAGGACAGCGCTCGCTCTCCTTGAAGTAGTGTTATACTACGTTCCTAGTTTTGTTATATTCTATTAGTATAATTTTATTTTTAGAATTAAAAAAAAAGAAGAATTTTTTTTTTTTTTTTGATAAATTTGTGTCAAAAAATTTGACGCCGGATTACTTGACAAGCAGTTTCAACCACTGTATATCGTTGTGTTCTCCTCATCCGTTCTACCCTAACTTTTTACTTTACGTTTACATCAATTTGCACAGTGAAGTGACGCAGGTGGTTTCTGGACGGAGTCCCAGCGGGAGGCTCATCAGACTAGATACTCGAAGGCGGCTATAACCCTTAGTGCTCTACTGAGCTTGGCCTTGAGCCCCAGACAAACGGTGAGTCATGAATATTAATATAATTTCACATAATGCTCAGGGCCTGAATGAACCGATTAAGAGAGGGGTTGCCATAAAAGAGTATCAGAGACTAGGGGGAGATGTAATATTTGTGCAAGAAACACATTTTAAGAAACTAGCGGTCCCCAAATACTGGGGGAAAGCATATAAACAAACTTTCCACTCCACCGCAACAGAAAAGAAAAGAGGGGTGACTCTCCTTATTCATAATAGGCTTACATTTCGCCACACCCGCACTCAGACAGACCCAGAGGGTAGATATGTGGCAGTACATGGCACCATTCATGACCAGAAAATTACCTTCCTTAACATATATGCGCCAAACACTGATCAGAAGCAATTCTTCACTAAGATTTCAGATCTGATTATGGGCTGGGAGCACTCCCTCCTGATCATAGGGGGGGACATGAACACAGTCCTAGATCCATCTACAGACAAATCAACTGCTACCACTAAACTCACACCTCCCACGGCTACCCGAGCTCTTAAACATATTCTCAGATCTAATTGCCTGATAGACAGTTGGAGGATAATGAACCCCACTGATCGAGAGTATACTTTTTACTCCCCCAGACATCTGTCACACTCCAGAATTGATTACCTGTTCATTCAACAACACCTATCACTAAACTTAGAAGGAGCTTCCATTCGACCCATTTCGTGGTCAGATCATGACCTGGTTCTGATCTCCCTGTCTGGACTTCTACCAGCGGGACGGTCCCCCTCGTGGGCACTAAATCCCTGTCTATTAAACGATCTAGTCCTAAGGGAAAAAATCAGCAGTGCAATTGTGGAATACTTCGGGATCAATAGTGGGGGTGAGGTAGACGGGGGAGGAGTGTGGGCAGCCCATAAGGCAGTGATTAGAGGAGTTTGTATTCAGCTAGGAGCAGCAGCGAAAAAAGCAGATAGAGTGCAAATTAGGGACCTCAATAGCAAGATCACAGAGTTACAATCACTATTTGCCAGGAATCATGATCCTAAGATCTACAATGAAATTCTGAAATACAAACACACCTTAAACACAGTGCTCAGGAAGAAGGTGGTCTCCATGCTACAACGTACGCAGGCCAGCTTCTTTATGAGCACCAATAAACCTGACAGTATGTTGGCCAGAAAGCTTAAAGCACAGAGGGCGGACTCATTCATCCCAAAGATATTTACTAAAGGGAAAGGCCCGGTCTCTAAACCAGACCAGATTGCTGATGTCTTTCGACAATTTTATACAGAACTGTATTCCGCCCCCTCTCACTCAGGATCCTACTCTCACAAATCACAAATTGATGAATTTCTTTCTGGGATTCAGCTGCCACAAATTGAGGAATCACAGGCAGAGACCCTAGCAGACCCCATAACTGCTGAGGAAATTAAACAGGCTATTAAGGCCACGAGATCACATGCAGCACCTGGTCCGGATGGATTCACAAATTTTTATTATAAACAATACATCGATCTCTTGCTACCGCACCTCCAAGAATTATTTAACAGTTTCCTTTCTGGTTCTTCATTCAGACCAGAATTTCTAGAGGCTAAAATTATCGTAATACCCAAAGAGGCGAAAGACCCAGCACAGTGCGGTAGTTATAGACCGATCTCATTGATCAACACGGACCTCAAACTATATTCCAAAATAATGGCAAACAGATTGGCCCCATTGTTGCCGGAAGTGATCCATCCGGACCAGGTAGGCTTCATCTCAGGTAGAGAAGCACCCGACAACACCAGGAGAATCTTTAACCTGATAGACTTGGCTACCAGAGAGGATATACCGCTAATGCTCCTATCTTTAGACGCCGAAAAGGCATTTGATAGGATAGACTGGACTTTTATGTGGAAAACATTGGCGAAGTTTGGTCTGGGGGACGGCTTTTTGAAGGGCATTATGCCTTTATACAGCGATCCCAGAGCATGTATTATATATCAGGGATTTGTGTCCAAACAATTTAATATTACTAGGGGAACTAGACAGGGCTGCCCACTCTCCCCCTTGCTCTTCGCCCTTAGTCTTGAACCATTGGCAGCGGCAGTTAGAAATTGTCCAAACATTAAAGGAGTGCAGATTGGCCCTAATGAGCATAAGCTCAACCTTTTTGCAGACGATATCATGCTGTCACTTACAGATCCAATACCAAGCCTGCCTAATTTATTCCAATTGCTCACAGACTTTGGCAGAGTGTCAGGGTTCAAAATCAACACTAACAAGAGCATAGCCCTCAACATTACACTACCCCAAACGGTGAAACAGAACTTAGAAAACAGCTTTCCCATAAAATGGGCACCCAAACAGATAACTTATTTGGGTATTCATATTCCGCGGTCTATAGCGTTGGTATACGAGGCAAATTTTCCTCCTGTCTTTAACAGAATCAAGGCAGATATCTCCAAGTGGTCCTTCCTTAACATCTCATGGTTGGGCAGAATAAATTCCATCAAGATGAATGTGATTCCCAAATTATTATACCTATTTAGGACAATCCCAACCCCGATCAGGTTACCCGACCTTAGAGTGTTGCAAAAAACACTTTTTAAGTTCGCATGGAATAACAAGAAACCAAGAATTAATAGAACCACAATGTGTGCGCCTAAACAGAAAGGGGGGCTAGCCTTCCCTGATCTAATCAAGTATTATAAGGCCACTAGATTAGCTCAAACCACGACCTGGTTTAAAAAAGAGGCCATACCGGTGTGGGCAGACATAGAGAGGCAACTTCTAGAAGACAAGCATTGGGTACTATCGCAGGTTTTATGGCTTAGCTTAGGTCGGGACCTACGAACAGGAGAGTTACCAATTTGTATTAGCCACTCTTTGAAATTATGGAAAGACCTGAACAGAAGGGTGGACCTCCTGAGCGTGGGTTCTGGCTTGATTCCACTATGGCAATCACACAAAGGTCAGCACCTCAATAAATTTACCCAGATGAAATGGTGGATAAAGAACAAAATAACAATTGTGGCAGATACCTGGGTGACCTCACAAAGCAACACATCGTCAATTATCACTGACATAATTCAGGTGCCACATAGAGAGTGGCTTAATCTGATGGCAATTAATGAGACACTAACACACTCTACGAAAATCAACAAATATCACACCAAATCTCCCTTTGAGAAATGCTGTATCAACAATCCCGGAGGTAAGGCCAATATAGCCATCATTTACAATCAGATGGTGTCTCTCACCAACAGGGTTAAACCACATTACCCAACTGCATGGGAGGCTGACTTGCAGGTAACTCTAGACGACAGCCAATGGAATAAGATCCTAAAACAAGCCAATACCTCTTCACTAAACGTGACACTAAAAGAAAACTCTTTTAAGACAATAATGAGGTGGTACCTTACACCAGCAAGACTCCATCTTCTGAACAAAACACACCCTGACACATGTTTTAGGGGCTGCACAGACACTGGTACACTGATTCACATGCTGTGGGAGTGTCCGAAAATAAGACCCATATGGACAGCAACATACGACCTATTAGAAACACTTTTGGGGACAACAGTAACACAAAAGCCTGAGGAAGCTTTGCTAGGCCTTCCAATTACGGGGCTATTCAAATCAGAACAATGTTTAACAACACAGATATTTTTGGCCACGAGATGCATCATAGCTAAACACTGGAAACTTACCTCCCCTACTCACATTGAAGTACTTCACAAAATCAGGTTCATTCGGGCTATGAGCTCACTTTCAGCTGAAATTGATGAAAGATACCGTCGATGGGCCTCCTGCTGGGACTTATGGACTCTACGAGGTCCACAATAAGGTTCGTGTGAACTACTTTTATGGGTTGACCTGATGTTTGATCTATGGTTTCACCTTACTGTACCTCCTAGACACATGTCTGCTTTGAGGAATGTATATATGTTCAAGACCTTGTGTGACTTTATATATATGTTTTACATGTTCATGTGTTATTCTAACCAAAAAAGAAAAACTTTGAAAGAAACTTTTTGATATATCTTGTTGATACTTGAGAGATTTGTTATATGATTTGCTGAACTTACGATGTTCTATTTGTTTATTCTTTCAATAAAAAAGTTAATTATAAAAAAAAAAAAAAAAAAAAAAAAAATATATATCTAACCCCTTTTTGAAGTTGTCTATCGAATTAGCTGTTACCACCTCCTTTGGTAGAGAATTCCACAGTTTAACCACCCTAAATCTCTTGCTACAAAAAGTTCACTTGACAAAGCCTTATATTGACCCTGGATGTATTTAAATAAGGTAATCATATCCCCTCGTAGACACCTTTTTTGTAGCGAAAATAATTGTAATTTGGTTAGTCTTTCTTCTTAACTTAGCCCCTCCATTCCCCTTATTAGTTTTGTTACCTAGGCGGTTGTCCACTAGTACTCCCAAATCCCTTTCAATATCTGATACCCCTAGATTTGCTCCATAAATATTATAAATTGCATGGCTATTTTTCCTTCCCAGTTGCATAACCTTGCATTTATTTGTATTAAAGCTCATCTGCCATTTAGCCACCCATTTCTCTAATTTATGCAAATCACTTGGTAGGGAATTTTATTACCTTGCACAACTTAGTGTCATCAGCAAAAATGGAGACACTACTTTTGAGTCCTACTTCTATGTCATTAATAAATATGTTAAAAAGGAGAGGACCTAATACTGAACCCTGAGGAACCCCACTTATCACATTAGACCAATCGAAGTATGTTTCATTCACAACAACACTTTGCTTCCTGTCTTTCCATGAGCAGATATTTACTGCAATTCCTGTATCCCTTAGTTTGCTCACTAGTCTTCCATGTGGCACTGTATCAAATGCCTTTGAAAAATCTAAAAAGACTACATCCACTGAGTTGCCCTGATCCAAGTTCCTACTAACCTCCTCATAAAAACTAATTAGATTGGTCTGACACGACCTATCCTTCATAAATCCATGTTGACTGCTACCTATGATCTTGTTCAAATAGACATATTCTTGTATTCTGTCCCTTATTAACCCTTCTAAAAGCTTCCCAACCACAGATGTGAGGCTCACTGGTCTATAATTCCCCGGATTTGCTCTAGATCCCTTCTTAAATATAGGTATCACCTCTGCTTTTCTCCAGTCATCCGGTAGAGACCCTGTAGTGAGTCTTGAAAGATTAGATATAATGGTTTGGCTATTACAGAACTTAAATTTGCGTGCAACCTGACTCCCAGACGTCATGCCTTTCCCCTTTGCTGTGTGTAATGTTTTTTTTCTTATTTTTGTGTGTATTTTGTGTTTTTTTTACGTTTTTCGCTGTGCGCGGTTCGGCCGTTAAGTTCGTATTTTTGCGAGTTCGTATTTTTTTGTGTAAGTCTGTATTCAGTCATTGTGTGTTATAGTTTTTTTTTTCAAAGTCCCGCTTCAGTGGCTGCTTGTAACCGCTTGTGAGGAGGCGTAGAGCCTCCACTTCCGCAAATGCAGCGCCTTTATTATAATTTCCTCTATGAAGATAGTGCCACAGGGTCCTAAAAGCTTGCAATCTAATCTCTATAAAACATTAAATGTAACTGATCTCTCTGCAACACTGGTTTATGCAGTGATATAAAGGGTGGCACTGGTTAAATAACTAATCAGTAAATGAGAAATGGGATTTAATAGGCATTACTGAAACGTGGTGGGATAAATCTCATAACTGGACTGTTAATCTGGATGGTTATAACCTATTAAGGAAAGATAGAGGCAATGGTAAAAGAGGAGGAGGGATTTGTCTTTATGTTAAGCCTGAATTTAAGCCTATAGTCAGAGAAGATATTTATGGTGGACCTAGTGATAAAGCTGAATGTTTGTGGCTAGAGTTAAAAAGCGGAGCAGCAAATTCCAAAAGAATATTGGTTGGAGTATGCTATAAACCCCCAAATATAGCTGAAAGTGAGGAAATACAATTATTGTTACAGATTGAAAATGCAGCTAAGCATGGGGAAGATCTAATAATGGGAGATTTTAATTACCCTGAAATAAACTGGATAAATGAGACCAGCAGTTCAGCTAAGGGGAGCAGGTTCTTGAGTACACTCAGGGATCATTATCTGGCCCAGGTTGTACAAGAGCCTACTAGAAATGAAGCTATCTTAGATTTACTCATTACAAATAATATTGATATAGTATCAAATGTAGGAATAGGGCAACCTTTGGGAAACAGTGATCACAACACAGCCTCGTTTGAGATTGAATTAAAAAACATAACTGTAAGGGGCCAAAAAAAACTCTTAATTTTAAAAGGTCAGATTTTAACGGTCTAAGGGCAGCAATGCAAAGTATAGACTGGGACAGAGAACTGATAGGTAAAAACACTGAACATAAATGGACAACATTTAAATCCTTACTAAATATACATACACATTGGCATATACCGTGTGGGAATAAACGTAAAAGGAGTAAATCCCATCCAATGTGGCTTTACAATGATTTAAAGATTAAGATACGGAGTAAAAAACAGGCATTTAAATTATACAAACAAGAGGAGACAGAGACTGCTTTACGGGAATACAAGGTAATCAACAAGGCTTGCAAAAGGGCGATTAGACTGGCTAAAATGGAAAATGAAAAAATAGTTGCAAAAGAGAGTAAGACTAACCCTAAAATATTTTTTAAGTATATTAATGGGAAGAAGGCCAGGAAGGAAGCTATAGGAACATTACAATGTGACACAGGCCGTCTGATAATTACTAACCAGGAAAAGGCAGATGAGCTGAATAGGTTCTTTTCTTCGGTATACACAAGGGAGGTACCAGTGGTTGGGACACTGCGACATAATGGGGCTACACTACCTTTGCCAAATAATTGGTGAACACAGGAAGTAATCCAAAAGAGATTGGAAAAAATAAATGTTAATAAAGCCCCGGGTCCAGATGGAATACATTCAAGGGTACTGAGGGAACTGGGTTCTGTAATAGCCAAACCATTATATCTAATTTTTTAAGATTCACTTAACACAGGGTCTCTATCTGATGACTGGAGAAAATCTGATGTGATACCTATATTTAAGAAGGGAGCAAGAGCAAATCCGGGGAATTATAGACCAGTGAGCCTCACTTCTGTAGTGGGGAAGCTTTTAGAAGGGTTAATAAGGGATAATACACAATAATATATCTATTTGAACAGGATTATAAGTAGAAGTCAACATAGATTTATGAGGGATAGGTCATGTCAAACAAATCTAATTAGTTTATATGAGGAGGTTAGTAGGAACCTGGATCAAGGCAACTCAGTGGATGTAGTATTTTTAGATTTTGCAAAGGGACACTATTGTGCAAACTAAGGGATACAGGAATTGCAGTAAATATCTGCTCATGGATTGAGAGCTGGCTAAAAGACAGGAAGCAAAGGTTTGTTGTAAATGGAACATACTCAGATTGGACTAATGTGGTAAGTGGGGTTCCTCAGGGCTCAGTATTAGGTCCTCTCCTTTGTAACATATTTATTAACAACTTAGAAGTAGGACTGGAAAGTAGTCTCCATTTTTGCTGATAACACAAAGTTGTGCAAGGTAATTAAATGAGAAAATGATGTTCTTATTTGCATAAATTAGAGAAATGAGCAATTGAATGGCAGATTAGATTTAATACAACCACCTAGGTAACAGTGCTCAAAGCCAAGCAGCAGCTGCAAAGGCAAATAAAATATTAGCATATATTAAGAAGGGTATAGAAGCCAGGGAAGCAAATATAATTCTGCCACTATACAAATCTCTAGTACGCCCTCATTTGGAATATGGAGTACAATTTTGGGCACCACTTCATAAAAAGGACATTTTAGAGCTGGAAAAAGTACAGAGAAGGGCTACAAAACTAATAAGGGGAATGGAGGGGCTAAGTTATGAAGAAAGACTAACCAAATTAAACTTATTTTCTCTAGAAAAAAGGCATCTAAGAGGGGATATGATTACCTTATATAAATACATCCAGGGTCAATATAAAGATTTGTCAGGGGAGCTTTTCGTGCCAAGAGGTTTTCAACTGACAAGGGGACATCCCTTGAGGTTAGAAGTAAAAAGATTCCACCTCAAAGAAAGAAAAGGGTTCTTCACAGTAAGGGTGGTTAATCTGTGGAATTCTCTACCAAAGGAGGTGGTGACAGCGGATTCGATAGACAACTTTAAAAGAGGACTGGATTTATTTTTAAATAAAAAGGGTATTTATGGTTAACCTGGTTAATTAGAGAGACAGTATTGATTCAGGGGTCATGAAGGAATTCATTTTTCCCTTTTCACTTGGTTTTTTTTCTGTTTGCCTTTTTCTGGATCAATTAACAACTAATCTGCATATTGCAGATCAGAGGAAATTTTAAAAGGTTAAACTTGATGGTCTAAAAGTATTTTTTCAATCTCGATTACTATGTAAGTATGTAATACAGAGAGATCCCTCAATACAGAGAGAGTTTACTACTAATATAGAGACCAGGCCCATAATTATATATATTATTTAGTATAGATTAAGCACTCATACAGAGAGAACATCATTACAGAGGTGAGGCACTAATGCATAGTAACGGATCTATCCTGTTTAAATTCGCCAGCACTGACAGCTGCAGTGCCAGCAAGTAGCCGCTAGATGTCTCTGTGGATATTTTAGAGCGCTGCCGATATTTCACACAAGTTGGAACCTTAGAAGGTTACCCTAACCCTCACCCTAACCCTGAAAGTTTACCTAACCCTAACTCTATGGTATGAAAATTGACAGCGCAATTTAGCGGTTGGTGGGCGGCACTGCTGCCGCCAATGCTGGCAAATTTTTGGCGAATTTCAAGAGGGAAAGGACAATAGTAACTAATGATCAATACATAGAGATTCATTACTAATATAGAGACCAGACCCATAATTATACAGTCGTGTCACATTATTATGACCACCTGCCAATATCCCAAGTAACAGCCATGTGCAGTGTAGTGAGTCAAAAGGATGCTGCAATGTTGGCAAGGGTATCTGGAGCCATGCAGACTGCAGCGCATCCAACAGCTGCGGAAGAGTGCGTGGTGGAGGGTCCATACAGCGAACATGGCGATCAAGGTGGTCCCACAGGTGCTATATGGTGTTCACGTCCGGGGAAGAACTTGGAAGTCTTCATCGTACTCCTCTAAACACTCCCGGACAGTTCTGGCCGTATGACATGTTGCATTGTCCTGCTGGAAGATCCTATCAGCTCCAGGGAAGATAGTCACCATGTATGGGTGCACCATAACAGTTGATATGTTTACAGAATGCCTACATGTCACCTTATATATCCATTAAGCCAGGTCACTAAACATGCCGTATTTTATTGGGTACGCTCTGCTGACATCATAATAATGTGACTCGAACCTATATATAATACAAATCAAGCACTAATGCAGATGTCACACAGCAATACAGAGAGATAAAAAAATCTATAAAAAGAAAAACAGAGTTTTATTACTAATGAAAGCATCTGGCGGATCTAGACTCTTTGGAAGCCGCTTCCCATCAGAACACTGGGGTGTGCGGCTGCGCCACAGCACCACCTGCTGGTGCAAAAAAAAATACTGCAGGCAAAGGAGTATTCCATACTGCGACGTGGCGCAACTCAAACGGCGCTGACGCGCCAGCGAGGCCAACGCTATCTTTGGCGCGGGCACTCTGCCCCCCAGGGCCTCAGGCGCGCCTCTCATAGCTCAAGGCCTCATCTGTCAGTGCACCTTATGATCGGAGGATGGAATAGTTCTTTGCCTGCAGTTTTTACACCACCAGGTGGTGCTGTGGCACAGTCGAACATCCCAGTGTTCTGACGGGATGGGGCTTCGAAATAGACTAGGACCCATCTGGCTATAATACAAATATATCTTTCATATAGATAGAGAGACCCATCTCCTTATCATATTAACAATAATCAGGGGAGCGTGCAATGCTCTCACCATGTCATGTCCACCTTCAGTTTCACATTAATGGACAACTCTGGGGTTAATGTTTATTTCCGAAGTTTATACATAAGTAGCCCTATGCTTTTTTCTCAAGCAGAACATGCTATTACAATATTGTTTTAGCTGCTTTGCTTAAACCATAAGGAACAGTATTAATTGCAAGTTATAATAGCATATGTATTGGCAGGGCTCTCTCTTCCTTCACTTTTTTCCTAATTACTAATTAAGAGCAACAGACAATCAAGAGAAAGCAGAAAAAAAGTGCCACCCCATTCAACCTGGGATGTATTTTTGGTTTATCCGGTCCTAGGCCCACTTAGATTTGTGCGCCCCAATTACTACTCCTTATTGCCCCTTGCATTGCCCCTATGCTAAAATACCACTAAAAACATATCTGATTAAACAAGCCTATCATCTTCTTTAGTTTGTAATTCTGCAAGTTTTCCGTCTTACAAGGTGGAAAGCACTATGAGCACTAGATTTTAAGCTCAAAGACAGGGCCCTCCATTCATACCAATGTGTTAATATTATTTTGCCTTGAGCTTTTCCACAGTGCTACGGAATATGTTGGCGCGCTACAAATAAACGATAATAATAATAACAATCATGTGTATATACGCCATGATAGAAAATGTCAGGGAAAATTGGATCTATCCCGTTGTTTAAGTGCAAAGAAATCACTAGCACTGACAGCTGCAGTGCCAGCAAGTAGCCGCTAGATGGTGCTGTCCGGTTTCAGGGAAGGCCCTAATTATTCCCTCCTCCAACGTGGCGTTACGCGACGGCTCTGAATCAACAGCGAGGCCTTCGCTATGTTCAGCGCAGGCACTTGGGCGCGCCTCTCTTGCCTCAAGGCCTATTCTGTCGGTGCGCCTTCAATGCATTTGTGAAAATTGGCATCGCCATCTAGCGGTTGGGGGTGGCACTGCTGCTGCCAATATTTTGCGTAGGTGAAGAAGGAAAGGACCTACAGATTTTTTTCACTTGTCTGTATTTAGCATAAATAGATGGACACTTACATACAGAGATACCACTGCATACAGATATTTCTGAGCATATACAAACATATTTCAATGTACTGTACTGCATCTTCAGGCAGCCTCCCTCCTGACAATGTGCTGCCCTAGGCCTGGGCCTCATGGGCCTAAGAATGAACACACCCATGAGTAATAGTCTGCAAAATTGTAATACACATTTATTTTGTAGCAAAGTAAGAGCTGCAAGAATAAAAGAGGTGTCTTTTGATTAACTCAAGGCCACAGTCGTCTGGGATTGGATGAGTGAAATCCCTTCAAAATCTAGTTTAAAGGGCCATTTCTAGCATTCATTAAAAAGATCACATTTTAAACATTACAAAAAGTTTTTTTTAGGAGAAATAATTGATCTATATTGTAGACAAAAAATATAGACAGTGTAGGACTGTTTTTCTCCTCCTCTTTCCTTATAATGTACAGGATATAGGGCCAGTGACTGCAAATGATTGTGAGATTTCATTGTGAATAAGAAAAGACAACATAATTAACAGGCCTAGTGGCCAGAACAAATGTTTAAAGTCTAGTGATTATATTTTATATATACAGTATACAGGAAGTGTCTGCACAATTGGAATGTGATGGTTACATCTGCCAGTGCTCTCATTTCTTGTAATTATAGACCAAGTGAATTATATCAGCTTGTATGTGATGGAGACATCACATATAATAGTTGTGGATCTTACGAATGTTGGTCACGCAATGTTAAAAGTTACGGGCATGCGCAATGAGCACCGAAGGCCTGTAGGACTTAGGCTGCAATGAGCGCCAAAGGCATTCATCGTGAGGCCAGCACGACTTGGTGCAACAAATTGTGGCCTTTCAGGGTCCCTCTATGTGTCATCTGTCCCGTCATGTCTGTTATTTGCCTGAGGACGCTCCACCGATAAAGGATGGAAACAGATTGTTGGAGCACATAGCGATGGCTGCAACCGGCGCAGAAGCCCGTAGCATTTTGGCGCTGATCGCGAGGCACGCAACACTTTCAGTAACTTACTAATTTAACGGCCGAAACTTTTGTAATCACGTAACTCGAAAGATTCCCAAAAAACGCCAAATAATACAAAAATGAACTTCAGCACTCACACACAGCACAGGGGGACAGCCAGGGAGCCTGTGAGTGAGTGCAAGCTAATTTTAGGCTTAATTGCCATTTTTCGGAGATCGAAAATAGGCTAAGTGAGGGGAAAAAAAGGCGGCCGATAAAACTTAAATTTTATTAAACAGGATTTAAACGAGGCCGAAGCCAGTAACACTTACCCGAACAACGCCAGGCACACGGGACTTAGAGTAAGTACACTTAGAGCAAGTAGCTAGTATAAGATACCAGTGGTGCAAATTTAAGGCTAATGTGCTTAAGATGCCTGCTCCCTTGTGCTGATACATTACACTAAAACAGCTGGATTAAAAAAAAAAAAAAATACATTTTGAATTTAAATTACATGTTTTGAGTATTCTTAAACTAGGACAAAATAACACTGCAAACTTGACAATCTGACTTGAAAAACGTATTTGGTTTCCTCACCATTATAGGTACGCACTATTAAAGGATTAATGTGGTCAATTGTTCTTTTCTGTATTAACTAAACTTGACAATAGGCCAAATGATTTTTAAAGCAAAAAATTAATTAAATACAATTTTTAAATTTTTACCTTTCTGGACATTTTTTTTTTTTGCTTTGGGGAACCATTTTTATTTCCGTCCTAATTCTGTCTACTACTTTCTTAGGAGACTGTGCCTTTCAAAGTCACTTCCCTCCTCAGCAGAAATCAAGATGGTAGATTTCCCAGTAGCATACTTGCATATAAAAGCAAATTATTTGCTTTCGTTTTATTATTTTCATTCTAAAACTATTTTTCCTAATTACAAGTAAAAAAGTATAGTTAAATATAGGGCTAATGCCTTAAACTTATAAAAATATACTTCTAGTGACCCTTTAAAGTCTAGACATCCAATTCCTTTACATATATGGTTGGTCTAGGACTTGGGGACCGGCATCCATGGCAGCTCTGTCACCAGCTCATTTTCTATCATCTACATGACGATGGCAGTTTTTACCACTCACTATACCTTAGATTGTAAGTCTGTGAGTTTCTATCCTAAGTACTTTGGGAATGCACCATGGACATTGGGTTCCTAGCTCAAAGACAGGGCCCTCCTTGCTTTGCTATATGTTAATCTGTATTTATCTTTGTCTGAACTTAACTTATGTAGAGCGCTACGGAATATGTCGGCGCGTTATAAATGAACTATAATAATAATAATAATGAAAAAAATGGTCCTATTTTGAATGTTATGGAAATGTGTATTATGTATGATTGCTGTACAATTATATATTTATGTGCGGTTTTTTTTGTATGTTTGTACAATTAAAATAAAAATAAATAAATAAAAACACATGTGTATGAAGTACGTAATAAACCAACAAAATTAAATGCTGAGAGAAATCTAAATTTTTGATAATTTTATTTATAGATAATTCCATATTTTCTTGGTTTCTTTTACTGATAGAAGTGATGATATCAAGAAAAGAAAGCAAGACACGCCCAATCCACTGTTGCTTTCAATGTTAAAGACCTTGTTGACCGTTGACAGACCTGTGTCCAACTCACTTCCCCTCCCAGACATGTCAAAGGTCAAGGCAATGCACCATAATCAGTGGTAGATACAGACATGTCAATGCCATCCTGTTTAGTGTAAACAGCTGGAATGATGTCTACAACGCCACACCTCTTACTGGCTTTACACAGAGTATTATTGTGATAATTGTCTTCTATCTTCATCATTATTCCGTTCCTGAGGGACGGACAGATACTGAATTGGATTAATATAAAATTGATTTTGTTTTTTCAAAGGAATTAACTAAAATTTGATTAAACGGTTTCCAGTCCCAAATCTGATACATAAATAAATAAAAATGTAACCAGACCTTTACTTTTGCTGAATAGCAACGATGGCAGAAGAGGAGCAAAGGAATTATAGTTTAGATGGGGGGTCACCTTCTAATATAACATCAGGTAACACCAATTCTGGTGATTGATGTCTTATTTGTCCCGTTCCAGCCGATCACTAGCACTTGTCCAATGTTGTCTGTTTCTTTTTTTAATTTTGTGACTAATTTGGGAGTATTGAAGCATTTTTTTGGCTACAAAATGTGACTAATATTATATTTGCTGAATGTAGGAGCTGATGTATATACACAGTGTGACAACGGTGCAAAACAAACCTTAATTATTATTATCCCTACAACACACATTATGCATATTATACACACACACATATATATATATATATATATATATATATATATAAATATACATTCATATATATATATATATATATATATATATATATATATATATATATATATATACTAGTGACTTGCCCATCAAAAATGGCGGCAATAAAATGTAAAGCCTGGCAATCTTGTTTGCCACACAATGGGAGCCTCTCCCCCTCTCCTTTACTGGCCTCGCAATGAGCAACTTTGGAGCTCACTGCAAGTCTCTCACCCTGTCTACTTCCTCCCTTGCGTCTCATTTCCCCCCTCCTCTCCCTCCCTTGTGTCTCCCCCTGCCGTGTTTTTACCCCCTCTCTCTCCCGTGTCTTTATCCCCCTCCCCTGTGTCTCTTTTCCCACTTCTCCCTCCCATGCGTCTCCCTCCCCTGTGTCTATCCCCCCTCCCTCTGTGTCTGTTCCCCCCTTGTCCCCCCACCCCCTGTGTCTGTTCCCCCTCCCTTGTGTCTCTTCCCTCCCCATTTCCCTCCCCTGTGTAACTTCCCCCCACTTTGTCTCTTCCCACTCCTCTCACTCTACTGTGTCTCTTCCCTCCTTCCCCTGTGTCTCTTTCCTTCCTTCTCTCCCTCCCCTGTTTCTGTTCCCCCCTCCCGTGTCTCTCCCCCTCTTCTATGTCTCTTCCCCCCCATCCCCTTCTGTGTCTCTTCCTCCCTCTCTCTCCTTTGTGTCTCTTCCCCCCCTCTCCCCCCTGTGTCTCTTCCCCCCCCCCTTCCCCGTGTCCCTTCACCTCTGTGTCTCTTTCCCCCACTTCTGTGTCTTTCACACCCTCTGTGTCTTTTTCTCCCCTCTCCCCCTGTGTCTCTCCCCCCCCTCACGTCTCTTTCCTCCCTCTCCCCCCGTGTCTCTCCCCCCCTCCCCCCGTGACTCTTCCCCCCTCTGTCTCTTCCCCCCCCCCCTCTCCCCCTCTGTCTCTTTCTCCCACTCTCCCTCCCATGGGTCTCTTTCCCCATCTCCTGTGTCTCTTTCTCCTCCTCTCCGTCTCTTTTCCCCTCTCTCCGTGTCTCTCCCCCATTGTGCATATGCTCAATACGATCACCTTTGCGATTGGATCGTTGTCAAACTGCTATTCGTCGCAAAGCGTGACAATGAATCGCAGTTTGACAATTATAATATGTGATATATATACGGTATATATGTATATATATATGAGCTAGCCGTAAGTGTCCCGTAATCTAGATAAATAATCATTATTACAATGTATAGTGATACCTTTTTTAATGGACAGACCTATCAAGTCAAAAATCAATACTGATAAAAATCTAGAGAGAGGAAAAAAAGTGTCCAATAAAAAAAGTAACACTATATACTGCAATCCTCTGATTATTCATATCTATCTATCTATCTATTAATATATATATATATATATATATATATATATATAGATAAGATATATATATATATCACATATATAGTTGTGAGCGTACGAGTTGTTGCTAACGCTGCGGGCTCGCGTAGCGAGCCCGCGGCCCTCGCGAAGCGAGGGCCGCGACTCGCGTAGCGAGCCGCGGCCCTCGCGTAGCGAGGGCACTGCCCGAGGGTCTCAGTTGCTGCAAGGAGCGCCGAAGGCGAGGGCCTTTGGCGCTCCATGCCAGCACCTGAGGACCTCGCAAAGCGAGGGCCGCAGTTGCTGGCATGGAGCGCCGAAGGCACTCCTTGCCAGCAACTGCGACCCTCGCAAACTTCACGTCGCAACCCAAACAGTACGACACACACATTACGACACTCGCAAACAACATACGACACACGTTCACACACATTACGGACTCGCAACACTCGGACGCAACTCGCGAACATTACAAAATGTCAAACACAATACATACACACACCACATACATAAAAAACTTACCTACACCAAGAGGGAGCACCCAGCACCTCAAAAATACAACTTACACCTCGATTTTACTTTAAATAAAACAGTTTAGAGACTAAAAAAAAAACGAAGCGAGAGAAAAAATGGCCGCCGAACAAAACGAAAACGAGGCTACAGCACTCTAAACTCGCAAAACACCACAAGAAACTCGCAAAACACCACAAAACACCTACGGATATTCCGATACAAACGTATAACACACATTACTCGCCATTTCTCGCCAATGCGGAAGTACACGACTACGCTAACGGTTTGGTCTCGCGCACGCACAGTGTTACACTGCACACATTCAGCACGCTTACACAGCAGATCCACACCACTAATGCTGCAGCAACATCAAAACACATTCACAGCTCTTCCACACAATGCTTTAAAATAGGTAAAGTATATTCATTTATTAATGTATTATATATTTCATTATTACACACTAAACAGCATTAGCTACCTTACAATTTCATTGCCGTCATTTTTTGACGGGCAATTCGCTAGTATATATATATATACAACAAAATGTGTTGTTCTTTCATGTAATGATAATCATAAAGATACTTAGTGTAACTATACACCATAGTTTGTCCATATTCTGTAGCTTGTACAAAGAAATAATACATAGTATTCATGACCAGTGTATGTACTCTAACGTTATACAATATGGTGTATCCATATACTGTGTGTAATTATTCAATTCAGTATATACATGATCAGTGTATTCACTTATCAATGCATGCATGCAAATATAAGGCGTACACATACATATTCTCTATATACAAGTACCCATATGCTAATTGCATCTGTACAATGCTGTCTATTCATACACATATTGGTGCTCAGGAAAGCCATACAATAATGTGTGTTTGCTAATATTGTGTATACACACTCACTGTAAAGAAATGGGTGTTACCAATCTTACTCTGGGGCCCAGCAATCTGTAATTATGCCCCTGGCTATAGGGTGGATGATCTGTGAAAGGTTATGGTGGCAGTGGTGATACATATGAATATGCCGGTATTATTCATGGACTTGGATGCCAGTGAAAGGAGTGACCACACCCTAGAAAAGCCCAACAATAGCTAACATGAGTCCCTAACTGTCACTTGTAGGAGGGATGGCCTATTATAGAAAGTTGTCTTATCACCCCAAAGAAGTTGAAATTACCTGAAAGAACAGAAAGCAAGACTTTACATAGCGGCTTCATAAACTAAACAATTCTTGATCTCCTTCTGGATTGCCACCTTGTTGTGGCGAATGGGCTTATGTACCTCAATGAAGCTGTGAGCTATACCATGTAGGATCATCAAAGATGGGCAGGTTATAGGAGAGAGATCAACTCACTCCAGTATATTTGCTAAGAAAACTGTATGGATGTGCACAACCAGAGAATAGATAAACATACTTAGGGATGTGCCGTGCGTGCTGCAGTCCATAGGGTCATTTAGAGTCGGACACAACTGAGCGACTGAACAAACATGGTATTGTTTAAAATAACAGATAAAAACAAGCACTTTTGCCAATAAAATTTCATTTTATAAGCATTTCCCTACAGTAAACATTGCAGTTTGTCACAGATTGACATCTTTTGTTGAGACATAATTGCCATTAATTACTGATTAGCCTCTGTGTCCCGTGCTGTAAGGGTTACTTATAAAAGAAAACAGTAATATTAATAATGGGTTCCCTGGTGGTCCAGTGGATAGGATTAAGTGCTTTCACTGTTGCAGCCTTGATTTAATTCCAGTCAGGGAACCAGCCACACCACCCTGAAGCCATACAGTGTTGGGCCCGGTCAGTACTTGGGTGGGAGATCACCTAGGAATACCAGAAACTGTATGCTGTGGCCCACTAGAGAAATAAATGGCAACCCAATCCAGTATCTCTGCCATGAAAACCAAGTGGATCAGCATGGTGTGTTGCGGTCCATGAGGTCACGACGAGTCAGGCACAACTGAGCAACACGAACAACAATATAAATAATATATTTAACACAGAAGTAATTTTATTTAATATAATTCTTTAATGCATGTTATAATTACTACACTGCTTTAGAATGTTTAATAAGTAATGTATAATAACAGTGTGTTTCTACTGATATTTTAATATGACATTATATATATATTTTTTTATATATTATTTTATTAAAGACGAGCAAACAAACAAAGTTTGTAAAACATCATAAAAGTAAAAAAAAAACAACATAAATCTAATACATATTAGAGCTCCACTCTCAGTGCCACCTCCACACACTGGCACCCTTATTGTTGTACTCAGCATGGTGCTACGTAGCACAAAGCGTGGAACGCACGCCTCAGTGCGGGTCACACACCGGAAATGACGCACATCAGCCGCAAACAGGAAGTTAGACACAGGTCAGTGGGCGGGGCTATATAAGCGCGGCTTAGACCGTTCGTTGTATTGTTGAAGCGGAAGCCGCACCCGACCACGTGACCTGAGAATCGCGCACCGACAGCCGCTACAGCCATGGGGGACAAGATGGACATGTCCCTGGATGATATCATCAAGATGAACCGCACACAGCGTACGACAGGCCGCGGTCGGGGAGGCAGGGGAGCCCGAGGAGCTGCAGGCCGTGGTGGTGCCGGCAGTCGGCTGGGAGGAATAGGCCGGGGAGCCGCAGGTGTGGGGGGACCTCTTAGGACGAGGCCGGTGCTCAGCCGCGGAGCGAGGAACAGACCCGCACCGTACAGTAGGGTAAGTGAGGAGAAAGGCTGGCTGCATGGGGCATATAGAGGCCTAGTAAGGGTAATGGGGTGGATCGCGCGCTAGTACTGGGCTATATAGAGGCTCCATTAGGGGTCTGGTTTTATAGGGGATATGTAGTAGGGGGGCTTAGGTATATAGAGGCTCATTGAGGGGCCTGGGTATATAGAGGCTCAGTGAGGGGCCTGGGTATATAGAGGCTCAGTGAGGGGCCTGGGTATATAGAGGCTCAGTGAGGGGCCTGGGTATATAGAGGCTCAGTGAGGGGCCTGGGTATATAGAGGCTCATTGAGGGGCCTGGGTATATAGAGGCTCTTTGAGGAGCCTGGGTATATAGAGGCTCATTGAGGGGCCTGGGTATATAGAGGCTCAGTGAGGGGCCTGGGTATATAGAGGCTCAGTGAGGGGCCTGGGTATATAGAGGCTCAGTGAGGGGCCTGGGTATATAGAGGCTCAGTGAGGGGCCTGGGTATATAGAGGCTCAGTGAGGGGCCTGGGTATATAGAGGCTCAGTGAGGGGCCTGGGTATATAGAGGCTCAGTGAGGGGCCTGGGTATATAGAGGCTCATTGAGGGGCCTGGGTATATAGAGGCTCATTGAGGGGCCTGGGTATATAGAGGCTCATTGAGGGGCCTGGGTATATAGAGGCTCATTGAGGGGCCTGGGTATATAGAGGCTCATTGAGGGGCCTGGGTATATAGAGGCTCATTGAGGGGCCTGGGTATATAGAGGCTCATTGAGGGGCCTGGGTATATAGAGGCTCATTGAGGGGCCTGGGTATATAGAGGCTCATTGAGGGGCCTGGGTATATAGAGGCTCATTGAGGGGCCTGGGTATATAGAGGCTCAGTGAGGGGCCTGGGTATATAGAGGCTCAGTGAGGGGCCTGGGTATATAGAGGCTCAGTGAGGGGCCTGGGTATATAGAGGCTCAGTGTGGGCACAAGGTCAAGCCATTATATTATGGTGGGGTATATATTTAGGCTCCTACAGTCTGTTTTTTCTTTTGTATATTTATTTCCTTGAAGGTGGAGTTTAACTAATCTAGAGTCAGGATATCCTGATATCCTGTTGGTGACTTGTATGTTTTGCTGCATTTCTAATGTATACACTGGCTCATACAGGGTTAGTCTGGCTCCTAAGTTTCAGATGTACTGCCTTAAAGTTGCCAGAGAAGGCATATATTAGCTTACACATCTTTAGGAGCCAGTGTGCATCTGGTCCTCCTAGTCTTTGGAGACCACTTAGTAACAGTACCCAAAGTAATATTGTACTATCTATTTTGTATCCAATAGCATTGCCCTTTCTGCCAAATTAATTGCTGTCTCTGTGTCTATATGTGTACTCAAGTGGTGGTATATGTGCTCGGGTGATTGTATTATAAACTCCTGTTTCTGTCTCTGAAGTCCACCCCTCTTACTGTGAGTTGTACATAATATATATATTTTGGTGACAGGAGGGGTGGAGGAACCAAAAGACAGATTTGTAGGAATCCTGGTTCTCCAAGATTTCTTGTGTTCTTGGAGTCGTCAATGATTGTAATGAACTTGTTTTGGTCAGACTATAAAGTGACTCCAAGGCTATTCAGTAGCTAACGCAACTATTGTGAACTTATTGCAAACTAAAACTTAACTTTACCAAAGAATGGTGACCCGTCTTGGTAATATTTTTTTTTTTATATATATATATACAGAGTATTAAAATATCAATGTTAAGAGATTAAAATTATTGTTTCTGGAGCATCTTAAAATATGTATTAGATCGTAAGTAGCAAGTTTCTAATCTTGTAAAGTGTTTCAGATGACCTGTTTACTTCATAGTATGACACAAACAATCTGTCTTCACAACTGTGATAGGCAGACCCAGTCGGGTGCCAGTTTACTTTATAAACAAAAAACATAGCTTGTAGATAATACAGTATACCTAGTGAATCCAGAAACTCTCCATATCCATATATCAGAGTGTAAAAAGAAAGTTGCTGCTGGTGATGCCAGTACATGGTGGGCATCAGCCCGTTTGTGTGTTTTTTTTTTTTGTTTTTTTTTTCTTTCTAGAAATGGTATTGGTATGATTAAAAACTGACATTCCTGAAATGTGGTGCTAGGTGTTGTCTGCTGTTGCAGTCTAATATCTATGGGGTCCTTAACTGATGTCCTCTTCTGTTCTCTCTTCAGCCGAAGCAGCTCCCGGATAAGTGGCAACATGACTTATTTGATAGCGGTTTTGGGGCCGGAGGAGGGGGCGGCGGCATGGAGACTGGAGGGAAACTTCTAGTATCAAATTTGGACTTTGGTGTATCGGATGCAGATATTCAGGTGAGTGCAGACTACTGGTGGTGGTAGGGAGTATTTCACGGTCCTTTAGCTGGGTGTTGGTTGTATGGATCCTGGTCTTATTTGGCTTCTGTCTTTTTGTTCCAGGAACTTTTTGCAGAGTTTGGCACTTTGAAAAAAGCTGCTGTACACTATGACCGTTCTGGAAGGAGTTTAGGCACAGCAGATGTACACTTTGAGAGGAAGGCAGATGCTCTCAAAGCAATGAAGCAGTATAATGGGGTACCACTGGATGGTAAGTTGTCTTAGATTTAAACATAACTTGATACAGGCTGTTTGTGGTGTCGTTGTCTTACTTTGTCTTATTTTTCAGGGCGGGCAATGAACATCCAGTTAGTCACATCACAAATTGAGGCACAGAGAAGACCTGTACAGAGGTGAGCATGCATTCAGGGCATATATGTGACTTTGTCTAAGGTTGTAATTAGTTGCATCTAACATGATACTTTCACAGTCTAAGCAGGGGAGGTGGTTTGACTCGGCCGCGTGGAGGACCTATCGGGTTTGGTGCTGGAAACAGACGAGGAGGAAGAGGTGGAAATCGAGGTCGTGGGCGAGGAGCTGCCCGGAACCCCAAGCAGCAGCTTTCTGCGGAAGAATTGGACGCTCAGCTTGATGCCTACAATGCACGAGTGAGTAGATGGGAGCAGGTGTGGTGTGCTTTGGCATGCATGAGAGGACGTATGACATTTAAGACAACTGATGAATGAATACTCTAATACTAGCGCTTCAGAATATGTTGGCGCATTACAAATAAACAATAATACTGTTATGGAGATTTTTTTCCCCAATTTTAAAAACTATATCTGTTTCAATCACTCTGACTGTTGGTCTCTATAATGCAGAGAGGTATCTAAAGTGCCAGACCCCTTGGTTTGAACCCTGTAATATGACAGCAATAGAGTATATTTATAGAGATTAAAGATAAGTATGTGTTCTAAGAAGTAATATGGCGCCATTGCATACATTTCATTGTAATTGCTATATGGCTTGTTGAATCTAACGTGGATATGTAACATTATCTTATTGCTAATCGTTCCTGATAATGGCTTCTAGCTCTGCTATAAACTGGTGATTTTTATATAGCTGACAGTGGTTGCATGACATGTAAATTTAAAGCCTTTGGAACTTTACTTCAAAATCCTTATGAATTTGGAGACCACTTAACACTTCCTATACATGTTAATTAATCTAATTAGCTGGGAACTGGGCAATTAAGTAAAACTAACATTCTCGAACATGTATATCTGCTTTTCTAAACTAAGTTTGGAAGGCAGATTTGGTGTTTGGGGCCAAGCCATAATCTTAACGTATATTTAGATTGTCTACCCTTGCACTGTACTTTAACTCTAGTATTGCTGGGCATGTTCAGTGATTTGATCCCCTGAACCTCACAACTGGTTGTTAAATGATATTGCAGCTGTTGTCCTTTATCCAGCTCCTCCTATCTCACAAGTGATAGAAACAGCTGCAGGGTGGGTTCAGGTGCTGTGATGGGGGGAGTGTTAGTATTGACTTCCTGCTAACCTCTATCTTGCATTTCCTTACAGATGGATACCAGCTAATCTACCGTCGCACTCCACCACTGGCTCTGGAAGAGGATTCTTTCTACAGATCGTTATGCTTTTATTTCCTATAGGTTTTAAACTCATGTAAAGTTACACTTTTTTTTTTTCTTTTCCTTTTATTATTCTGAAGCAGACCTGTTTTTTTGTACTGAATTATTTTTGGGATACATTTTACTGGTTGCGTGTGGGCAGGGGGGTCTTCACCTTCCTCCTAATAAAAAATACAAGTGTTTGTTACACTCTCGCTGTTCTTGGATCAGGGGGGGAAGGGGCACTGAGTGCTTCTGAGCTTGGCATCTGTGGATCCCTCCTGTTAGTACTGTGTTGGCAATGTTTAAATTCAGTTTTACTTGGTATGAATTTTTAAATGGGGCAGACAAAGTATTGTGACCATTAAATCCCACTGGGTCTGCATCTACTGTGTCTGTGTGCTTTTTTTTAATTCCATTTGCAGGGCAGTGCTGGGGCTTCAATATGTATTGGCCCATTGTAAAGCACTCCCAGGAACTGACAACAAACATCTTTTCTGTAACAAAACCTTTTGTTAATATTTTTTTGTTTGTTCTGACACAGTGGGTGTGTAGGGATTTTTTTTTTTTCTACCAAACTGGTCTTGAGTTATTTTTGCTAGGTGTGTCCACTTAATGTTGAGAACAGAACCTGCTGCTGTGATAGTTCCTTTCAGAGAAAGGTCTACATGATGGCTTTGTTTGTCTTCAACTGCAATGGTCATTTTTAAGACTTGTGTTTAAGTATATTCCAAAGGAATTGCATGTACGTAAGCCTTGGACTTAAGGTGTGTTTATTTTTTATTTTAATCTGGATTTTATTAGTATAGAAACCAGGTATCTGTTTTGTTACATTGCTTCCAGCGTGGGGGAGATTGCAATTGGTCAAGACTAGTATCTGGCCTAGAAGATCATAACTTGCTACAACTCACCATAAACGTCCACCAATGTATCTAAGATCTCCTTTAGGCTGGACTTTGCCAACAAATTAAATATTTGTTATTTATCATAAATTAAATCCTTGTTTATATAGAAAGACCATATGGTTTTTTTTTTTTTTTTAATCTGCTTTAGAAACTTTTCAGATGAGAAACTTTCTTAACCCTTTTACAAGTTAGGTACAGCTATGCCTAGGAGCTATTAAATGATCCTGTGTGTATACAGAGGCTGATGCTCCTCAGTACCTGTATAATTGGTTGCCCTGGCCACATGCTTAGCAGTTGTTCCCATCAAATGGGGCGAGAAAAGCAGATCAACTGGACCTTTACAAGTAAATATAGTAATATTGCCTAAACTAAGCTCCTGTTAGGGCATTACTCAAATGTAAAGCGGCTTAAATATTTTAACTGACACAAGTGCTCTCCACAGCATACAATAATGTAACTGTATAAAACCCACTTGTGTGCCAGTGAAACCTATATATAGATGTGCATATGCTCTCTGCATTGACTGCTCCGGTCAATAGATCTTAATTGGTTTCATTTTCTCACGTAATCTTTAAAAAGACAGCATTGATTTAATCTCAAAACTTGCATATGAAAGTTAACTACACTCTTTTTCTTAAAAGTATGTTTCCCAGTTCTTACCTTTCTCTAATCGAACACATGCTGCTTAAATCAAACGCACATTACATGGAGTCATACAAAGATTTATTTTATGTATAAATAAAACTGGTTTCCCGCACTCACAGAAGTGCAGAGTGTACCTACCAATATATATATATATATATATATATATATATATATATATATATATATATATATATATATATATATATATATATATATATATAAAAAAAAAAAAAACACTATTTGGATACAGATTTTAACCCATCACTAACCTTGAAGCCAACATTAGATCAGTGTCAGATGCATTTCTACTGGGAGACTACACATCCCATGATTCCTTCCTGTATAAACTGCCATGATTAAATGTTACATTGTAATAAAATATATAGATTTTTTTCTAGTATTTTAAAAGGGGTAATGTAACATTTTTAAATACATAAAAATTTAACTTTTTCATAAATATAGCAAATTTAAAGTCAGTCAGGGTTATCACCATTAGTCAAACAGTGTTGATATTTGCCTTGCTCTGGATCAATTCCCATTTAAGACTATATGAAAGTATCATGAATGCATCGGACCGGAGAATCCGTAGTAAAATAAACTTACCCCAGCGTTTTGCACATTTCTTCAGTTGGAAAGCAAAGCAAAATTACAATAGTCATAATAAGTTTTGGTTCCTCACAACATTGTTGCAATGTCTGGGAAGTCGGTCACTGAAGCAAAGCATCATGGTATGTGTAGTCTCCCTCCCCATTAGAGGTGTGCTGACAACTTCAAAACATTGAGTGAGGGTTATCACCATCAATCGAGGATAGTTGATATTTGCCTTCCTCTTCAATTAACAATGCATACACATTAATAGGATCAGAGATTTAAAATGGTTGGAGTTGGTGGACTAAAATACTTTGTTTAACCTTATTTTATTTATTTTTTTACACATTTTCAAATATTCTGCTTTTGACTTGGCAACACACGTTAGTAGACGAGACTAGTATACCATGAGCTGCTAGCAATGTACAAACACACTTTCTAGCCTTACCCACTATCATACTGCAGTTGTGGTATACCAGTTTGGATAGCCCTCCCCTCTGGGTGTTCCCACTTCAGCCACAATACTTCAAGCTCATATACCCTGAGGACATTGTATTAAAATAATTCATGGCTATTTTTCAATAGAGTAAAAGTTAGATAAATGGGTTTTTTTTCCTCTCTCATCCAGCCCTAGCTAACTATTTATAGAGAGAGCCCTTTATAAGAAAACTAAATTGGTCCTTTAACAAGAAGTTCATTTTATCCTATAGATAATTTCATACCGGATATACATTGTACTAGCAAGATTTTCTCTACAGTGAACAATTTTGAAATATTTTGAATTGATTTTGTGCCTCCTGTGTAATAAGGGAGGGAGAGGGCTCTACCTAATATTCATTAGTCTTTCATTTGCATATAAATGCAGCAAAAAAACATGTTATTTTACAGGATTGAGTCAACTTAGGAAACTTTGATAACACAAAATATAGACCGTTTTTAATGGTAAGAATAACCTAAAAAACTTTTTTGGGGGGTCCATTTGAGTTTGGGATAGCGTCTTTTATAATTATTATTACTTCCTATATTTGTAATGCGCCAACATATTCCGTAGCGCTATACTGCGGGTAAGTTGAAGTAAAAAAAAATAACAATTAAGAAAATAGAGAGCGTGGAGGGCTTTGTCTTTGAGCTTAAAACCAAATGTGCACAGCTTTCACTAAAGCACATAATAATGAAAACTTGCAGACTTACAATCTAAAGAGTATGGGAGAGGTATAGAAGCATTATAAATGTGATGTGTATATTAAGGCTGAAGGTGATAAGCTACTTTAATTAGGTGAGTTTTTAGAGACTATTTGAAGGATTTGAGACAGGAGGATAGTCGAGTGGAGCGAGGCAAGGGGTTCCAAAGAATAGGTGCAACGAGAAAAAAGTCCTGAAGGCAGAGGTGAGAGGAAGAAAGAAGGTTGTTAGCAGAATGGAGAGTGCGGTTGGGGGTGTACTGATGAGAGCAGAGATATAAGAGGCTTCATTTTTGCTGAGGGCGTTATAGGTTAGGGTCATGATCTTAAATTTTATTCTGGAGTCTGGGAAGCCAGTGGAGTGCCTGACAAAAAGGGGTTGCAGATGCGTCTAGCGGAGGCGTGCATTATGGATTGGAGTGGAGATGAGTCTAGCGGAGGTGTGCATTATGGATTGGAGTGGAGAGGAGTTTAGCGGAGGCGTGCATTATGGATTGTAGTGGAGGTGAGTCTAGCGGAGCCGTGCATTATGGATTGGAGTGGAGAGGAGTTTAGCGGAGGCGTCCATTATGGATTGGAGTGGAGGTGAGTCTAGCGGATGCGTGCATTATGGATTGGAGTGGAGATGAGTCTAGCGGAGCCGTGCATTATGGATTGGAGTGGAGATGAGTTTT
Organism: Discoglossus pictus; assembly: GCA_027410445.1. Taxonomy (NCBI): domain Eukaryota; kingdom Metazoa; phylum Chordata; class Amphibia; order Anura; family Alytidae; genus Discoglossus; species Discoglossus pictus. Next base: position 262,384,519 of record CM050168.1, on the reverse strand, counting down.
GCGGAGGCGTCCATTATGGATTGGAGTGGAGGTGAGTCTAGCAGGTGCGTGCATTATGGATTGGAGTGGAGATGAGTCTAGCGGAGGCGTGCATTATGGATTGGAGTGGAGATGAGTCTAGCGGAGGCGTGCATTATGGATTGGAGTGGAGATAAGTTTAGCGGAGGCGTCCATTATGGATTGGAGTGGAGGTGAGTCTAGCAGGTGCGTGCATTATGGATTGGAGTGGAGATGAGTCTAGCGGAGGCGTGCATTATGGATTGGAGTGGAGATGAGTCTAGCGGAGGCGTGCATTATGGATTGGAGTGGAGATGAGTCTAGCGGAGGCGTGCATTATGGAGTGGAGATGAGTTTAGCGGAGGCGTCCATTATAGATTGGAGTGGAGATAAATCTAGCGGAGGCGTGCATTATGGATTGGAGTGGAGGTGAGTCTAGCGGAGCCGTGCATTATGGATTGGAGTGGAGAGGAGTTTAGCGGAGGCGCCCATTATGGATTGGAGTGGAGGTGAGTCTAGCGGATGCGTGCATTATGGATTGGAGTGGAGATGAGTTTAGCGGAGGCGTCCATTATAGATTGGAGTGGAGATGAGTCTAGCCGAGGCGTGCATTATGGATTGTAGTGGAGGTGAGTCTAGCGGAGCCGTGCATTATGGATTGGAGTGGAGATGAGTCTAGCGGAGGCGTGCATTATGGATTGGAGTGGAGATGAGTTTCGCGGAGGCGTCCATTATAGATTGGAGTGGAGATGCGTCTAGCGGAGGCGTGCATTATGGGTTGGAGTGGAGATAGACTAGCGACAGGGAGACCAGCAATAAGAGAGTTGCAGTAGTCGAGGCGAGGTATGATGAGAGAGTGGATTAGGATTTTAGTTGTGTCTTGTGTTTTTTAGGTGAAAAAGACAATATTTTGTTGTGGATTGTATGTGAGAAGTGAAAGAGAGGGCAGGGTCCAACAGAACCCCATGACAACGGGCCTGGGAGGTGGAAGTGATGATTTATTTGTCAATGGTAAGATATATATGTGGGGTGGAAGCTGTAGTAAAGGGTGGAAAGATAAGGAACTCATTCTTTGACATGTTCAGTTTGAATTGACGGGTCGACATCCAAGAGGATATAGTAGAGAGGCAGCTACACACTTGTGCTAGGATAGAGGGGGACAGATCGGATACAGAGAGGTAGATTTGAGTGTCATCAGCATATAGATGATATTGAAATCCAAATTATTTTATCATGGTACCGATGGAGAAAGGGATGGGGCCCAGGACTGAACCCTGGGGTATGCCAACAGTCGGAGGGCGATGTGAAGAAGAGGTGCCAGACAGGATCATTGAGATTGATTGATGGGACTTGGGAACGTAGGCGCCTATATCCTGCATCACCTAAAGCAGAGATACACTGACTGAGTTATTAGAGAATGAAAATATAATAATTGATGGCCACTGATACAGTTCCATATAATGAAGAACAGATTAAGTCTGGTCCAAACAAGCACTAGAATTGCTTATTGCAATGTGCACACAAATGCTTCTCACAGCCAAAACTGCTTAGAGAGACGACTGCCCCATTCTACATGGCAGAGAATAATTGTCACAATGACACATTACACTTACACCTACACACTGAGAGCACAGCTATGTTGTGACAATATAGAGTACATCAAAACAGATGTCTTGTGCCAAGACTGGCAAGGACACATACCCTATCAACAATTCTTACAGTTCAAGAAATTGCAGAAAAGAGCACTCAGTACATAAGTCAAGGTTAGTAATAGTATCAAAATGGTGGCTAGGCTTACAAAATGGAGGATATTATACAAAATGGCTAAAAGCATACAAAGTGGCAAAATTTTCCCTTACTAGATTCCTCACTTTCGATCGTGAGATCAACAATTATATGGAGTGAAATTCAGAGCTATGATAACACCCTTATTCATAAAATGGAGGCAGATCAGTAGAGAATGGAGCATCATGAACTGTAGTTAAAAATAAACATTATTAGTTGCATCTGATACAGTTACATATGAAGCAGCAGGCATTCAGGGTTTCATAAAATGCAAGAAGTAAGCTTAGTGCATAATGATATGCAGGATTTAATTCAAACAAATAAGCAAACAATCAATATTAGAGCAAGAAATCAAGGATTGAAACACAATCTCCATAATCATCCTCTCATCAAATCTTCAAGTAAGGCAACAATGTACCATCTCTTCCTTGGAAACAGCAATATTCTGACTGATTAACTAACATTCACTTTAATTTCTGTGTGAGAGGCAAAACATTTGTCATAATGGCAGAAACATCAGGTATATAAGTGCCACCTTGTTCACCCACCACGTCACATACACCCCCTCCTTTGCTAATGGGTAGTCCACGGCCATTCTGTTCATATGCAGTGCTATCGCTCTTAGTGCCTTCACTTCAGTATTTCGGTTGGAAGATTGGCTAAAATTTCTATCTCTATTGGAATATTATCAACACAATTGGCATTTTTACTTTTCTACCCAAGGCACGGGCACTTTTGTTCTCTTCAATCTCGTTTGTGTCTGAGATTGGTTAGTGCAGTAAGGGAATAAGATGTGTGATTGGTAAGAATAATGCTTAGACAAGTTTGTATTGGATGAGGGAGCCCGGTATTGTTGTGCACACTAAAGTTGTGGAGCCCAGTTATGTTGGTGCTGGGCACACTACTGTCATGGAACTGAGCCATGGGTATGGACAAGGTACAGAAACTACAGGATCGGCTTGAGCTCCATGAGGGTCGTCATCAGCGGCACACAAGATTTTCAGGAGTCGCAATGGTCACAGCCAGAATATAAGGCTTGTAGTGTAGTGTAATTTGTTTCTTTTTTTGGTGTTGTTTAGTCGCTTCTGACCTCATGGACCATGGCACACAGGACATCTTTATGTCCATGGTAATGCTGATCCACTTTGGTATTCATGGCAGAGATACTGGAGTGGGTTGTAGCTCCTGGTATTCCTAGATGGTTTCCCATCAAGGAATACCAGGGAACCCGTAGTGTCATATGTATCTTTACATTTATTTCTTGGGTCACATATTTATACCCAGTAAAACACTGGGGACAGGTGAATATTTTACAATTGGCAAACACATTGCGTAAACCAAACTTGCTGGGTAGACATTCAAATTTCCTTCCTCTTGACCAATCCTTGTAGAAGACGTTGGTGGACATCTCACTGGTAGCTGAATTTCCCCCTAGTCAAATCCGGAGGGGGCCCGCTAATGACAGGGATCATAATAGGACCAATCAGCAGACAGCCTATATGCAAAAACTAAGGAGCATGGGTGTCTGAGGTTAGGGCAACACCCGGTTAGGGCAACACCTGGTAGGGCCTGGTCCATCTAGGAGTAAGAGAAACGTTAATAAGACTTTCTACCAGAACCATATCACCTGGTTGGACACATGCATCGGTTCTTCATACAATGTAGGTAACTTTTCTTGTACATGTATATGTTATTTCCTTAAAGGCATATCTAAGTTTCCTGATATAGGAGAATCAGTAATGTATGCAAACATTTTTTGCATGAAAAAATACCAAAATAAATATTTACGAACTCAACCTGATGTTTGCTAAATATTTTCAGTTTTAAACCTCTGAAAATCCCTGCTAAGATTAGAATAAAATTCAAAATTAGTTTTGGCCAATCAGGAGAAAGCAGAGGTTAGCTGAAATATTTGTATCAAACTCTGGGCTTCCTGTGTTGCAAAGTGCGTGCGATATGAAGTCTCTCTCTCTCTCTCCTTGTGCTCTGATTCAGCTTTGAGCTCAGACCCAGCCCGACCATGTGATTCCACCCTGCAGCAAGTACTTCCTTTGGTCTCTACCAGAAAGGTTAAACTCTGTATCTGGTAGGCATGGGGCTTCTCATAAGAATCTCGTAAGGAAACAATCCCAAAGTTTTGTTGCAAGCATTTCTTATACAATACAGTACTATGGGGGAGAACCTTCACCCACGTCAGACAGGAACATAATAATTTAATTGAAACCTATATTATATAACTTTACAAACATGTATACCTATGCATTTGTTTGGGCTGTTTACTCAGGGATCATAAATAATTTTACATTGTATTATCGCATGTTAATCAGCATTATTGTGTTTGTAGAGGAAAAAGTAAATGTAAGTCTTCATTGTCGTCTCCAAGCTATGCTACTAAAAAGAAATAAAAGAAACCCTGTGTACTTCCATAGGTTTCGTCTCCTTTTCTGGTGTCTGCCTGGTGAGATAACTTGAGTGGATTTTTCCCTAACATATTTGGCGCCCAACGTGGGGCAAAATCTCTAAACAACACCCTCAGGTGACCAGTGGATTCCTGCTCCAGAACACGGATCAGCCAAGGCCAATTAGGACAAGGTACGCTGGACCATCTCTTTAGAAAAAACTGCACTAGGGTTGTGGTTGTGTGCGGGAGCTGGAACAAACTGGGTTACCTGAGGGAGTGACGCCATCTCAAACCTATTTGACTAAATCCAAGTCCTCTCACGGGTCAAACACAGGTAATTAGTTTTTTTATGTTTTTATGTGCATAAGAGATCTGCAATTTTGAGAGCGGAGCTGTAGTGAAAGAAAGATAGCTTGTGATAGCCTAGTGAAATCTTTCATATATTTGCTGAACAGTTTAAAATTACTAAAGTCCCGTTAAAATAGGAAAAGTGCACATGAAAAGAAGAACAGTTCCTGTATGAATTGTGTGTATTCATGAATGACTGATTAGCTTAGTAATTCTTTACATAGGAGATTGCGTGTGATCAAATACCTAAAATCGGAGTCTTAGGATTGGCTCTATTTAGTATAAGAAACTGTGATATTGTGTGACTGTGTGAAAAGATGACTACCCTGTGGTTGAGTCTGTTTGGGAAAAAGAAAAAGGATGAGAAGAATCAGAGCCCCCTAGAGTGCATGGTGCATGCATATCCCAAATGTGAAATCCCCTTAAGAAAATGCAGTAAGCAATGGAGGAACTGGACACGTAAATGTCCTTGGCCTTACAAGGGAGTATGGGACCATTTGACATTTATGAATATAGATGCAATGTAAAATAAAGAGAAGAATATGACCAAACAAGAACATGATATAATGAGAAAGTGTCTAGATTTATGGGGAAAGGAGAAGCCCCCTATTGAGAATGTAGAAATGACAGGCATACCAAATGCCCTTCCTCCTTACTGTCCCCCTTAAGGCCCACCCCCTTTCTAAGCAGCAATGTAGCGATTAAGTGATATATCCTTACAGGCTGCAAATAGGAAGGACCAAGAATCACAGAATGTAATAGAGGAAATAGATGTACAGGTGACAAGTTCAGGTCATACAACAAAATTGTCAAGTGCCTATGGAAGTATTAGTAAAGCCTTGCATGCTCATTTTGCAAATGATGGACCCTGAATAGAGGGATACATGATCACATTAGGGACTAATTGTCCGTGTCTTAGTGAAATAGAATAATAAAAGTGAAATAGACCCAAAGGTTCCACTGAATCCTGTAGTGAAATATGTAAGAGTTAAAAGCAGGAAGAAACCTGAAAGCAGTACTGAGATATTTGGAGACATAGTAGAAATTATTGTCACAATGGATAAAGTTGAGGAACCAGAAGAAGGTACAATGTACCATATGGAAGGAGAAGTGGAATTAAGAAAAAGTAAAATAATAATAGAACTAAAGGAAAGGCAGAGACAAAGAGAAGGGAGGGATCAAGACATTCTGGTAGATTGCAATTATGAAACTAGGAAGCAAATGCCCTGTAGACCCCAAGCCATGTCTCCCTTGGTGTAAGGTCAGGGTATCAGTCCAAAGATCTGGGCCCAATGGTGGAACAGGTAAAAGAATGGCAGAAGCACCCTACTTATCTTTTCTTTCTCAGAGATGCTACAGATTCCATGCACAATATAGAGCTTCAAGTCATCACTCCAGTTACCCCCCAGGTGATCATCCCCAAGGCACCAGAAAACTTTGCTATGCTAGCAAGACCCTTAAGAGATCTCACTTTGAAAAAAAACCTAAATGATGTGATCCAGTGGATGCCTGAAGCTGAAGAGTCATTCTGCAAGTTAAAAAATGCTATTATATTAGTTTCCAGCTCTTGCCATTCCACAATATTACCAGCCCTTCCAACGCTTCATGGCAGAAAGGGGGGCTTTGCAAAAAATGTTCTCACCCAGAAGAACAGCCTCTGGCCTATATCAGCAGCAAACTGGACTCTGTAGCACAAAGTCTATACCCATGTGACTGTGCAATGGCTGCAGCGGCCTTTGGCCTAGAAAAGACGAAATCCATAACCCTAGGAAAACTCTATGTTATCCATGCTGTCCATGCCCTCCTTGCCAAGGCCATGCTGTCTCACAGTACAGAGAAGATCAGGATATGAAGTACCTCTCACGCAGCCAGGACTACAGATTATCAGATGCAGTGTAGTGAACCCTGCCATTTTTCTGGCCACATCAGAAGAGGGAGACCCCCATGGCTGTGTGGAAATCAGCACCAAAGACACTACATTAAGAGAGAATCTCCAAACAAACCCACTTGAAAGACCAGAGTACACCCTATTTGTTGATGGATCTGACTCTTTTTCCATGGCAAATCAGGAACGCTTGGTGGAGGCAGCGGTAGTAAGCATGGCAGGTGGCAACTTCAAGGTTCTGATAGTGGACAATCTCCCAAGCAACGACTCTGCCCAGCAAGCTGAATTCTACGCTCTCACTGAAGCCTGCAAGCTTGCCAAGGATTATTCAACTACCACCTACACAGACTCTGCCTATGCCTGGTCAGTGACATTCCCATGCCGGCACTTGGAGTCAAAGAGGATTTAAGAGGGCGGATAACACTCCTCTGAGATATGTTCCCCTGCTAAAAGAACTCATCAAAGAAATCCAACTCCCTTCTGAACTTGCCATAGTTAAATGTGCAGCACACACCAGTGGAAAAGATCCTGTAACCCAAGGAAACTGACAAAGCAGCCACGAAGGCTTATCAGAAGATGCAGTCCTCTACCATTCTTTTAGCCCAGACAGAGAATAAATCCTCTGACACCAATGCCCTATTGGCACTACAGAACATTCTATTCTAGACTCTTTTTGGTTTGGAGAGCTTGGCCAAAAGACTGTTGTTTATCACGCCACCTTTGTTTGTTTCATAATCTGTCTCTGCATTGCCACAACCAGCTGCAAATACAGCACTGTTATAGGAACTTTCTTAACCTTGAGGATTTTACAAGCAACGACATAAAGGTTCGGTAGTGATATGGTGATACCCGGCCACAATAATGCCCCTCACCTCCCTACATTAGGACCGCGAAAACTAAAGACTTTCCTTTTTCGACACCTCTCAGTGTTGAAGGGGGGAATTGTAGAAGAAAAAAGTAAATGTTTCTTATTGTATTATATTATATGAAAACTGTCGTCTCCAAGTTATGCTAAAAGAAACCCTGATGACTTCCATAGGTTTTGTCTCCTTTTCTGGTGTCTGCCTGGTGAGAGGACTTGAGTGGATGTTTTACCCAGCAGCTGTCTAGTGGTACATTGAGTAACTATTTTTAAAAATACTAAAAACTGTAAAAAAAAGTTTTATATAGTTTAGCATTAACATTTTTTTTCAGAGAATTTATAATTAAAGTTTGTTCAAGTAGAACTATGTAAATCAATTACAAGAAAACTATTACAAGGTACAGTATATATTAATGTACATTGACACTTGTATTAGAATATGCATTTGGAAAACAATATTGTTTCTTACGGCACAGTCAGAAATGGAAAATTATGTTTGATCATTTTTAGGCTTTTTTCAAGTGATTATCTGCTATTAGTGGGATACTAACCCAGAAGCCAATCACCATCGATTTGCAGTTACTTGAAAATCTGCTATAGTATAGAGTAACGCAGGGTGTGGGCATTGCGAGCACTTCCAGGGAAGCCTATACGCACACTCTTTATGCATCACAAACCACTTGGATATTCATGGAATGGAAGTGCTTCCTGTTTGAGAGGTTTTAGCGCCACATGTTTGCAACTAATTGGACTAATGACATTGGCACAAAAACTAATGAAGGGCACCGGGGAAAGATAATTTATGGAGCCGATTCTTGCATCCTTTTCTATGCAAGAGGTAGGAGCATATGGGGTAAATAAAAAAAAAGCCAAACATATATTGTGGCAATCTTCAGAGCCCACTTCTGTCCAAAGATACTTCTTGTGAAGCTAAAAAACAAAAATACTGAGGCCCAAGCAGTTTTAATAAAAAACAGCGTTAAAAGATGAACGGGAACATTTATGTAACAATCTAACTTTACTGCTGGAACACCCTCTCTGCTATAGATAGCAAAACTCTGCAGCCTCAGTACAGTCCCTGGTGCCTTTTGCAGTTCTAGCTGTGCCTGTAGAAATATACTTTCAACCTTCAAACTCCAGCCTGTAGCTGTCACAGTAATGTCCACATACAAGCAGGTGGAGCACTGGCCCACCTTTCTTTCCAAATGGTCTAGTCCCAATATATTATATAATATAAAGATATTTGCCTCTTCACTGGCACTAAAGTACAGAAATGTCCTTGTTTTTTTTTATTCCACCATTCCTCCTCAGGTATCTTTATATTACAGGCATCTCTGTCAAACTCTGGTATGGATGATCCCTTTATTCTGTAGGTACGGCTTGTCTCCGTCCTGCTGCTTGGAGTTTTCATTTATTTTCACAATGACCTCTTCTGAATTTGACTAGTCATGCAGATACGCTTTCTTAAGAAACACTTATTTCGACATACCTCATAAAAGTGCTGGTTTTCTAGTTTCTTTAAAAAGTAAATCACTGAATTAACCATTTTTTTAAGTTTTCAAATATACATGGCAGATATATATTTAGTTGTGATGCTTTTGTTAAATTATTCTTTGTGTAAAGTTATATTTTATGTTCTTGATCTTTTACCGATATTCCTTTGATAATTACATTCTTTGCAAGTTCTACTGATACCGAAACAGTACAGGTGAAAGAGGACAACCTTGTCAGGTCCCAGATTATAATTTACATTTTGCTAAGTGATACACCATCTGATTTTGAGGGATTATAATAGACATTAGAAAATATTTATAATAGGAACTTTAAAGTTAAATTATTTTAGTCAGAGAATCAAATGCTTTGTTGATAGCTATAGGTAATGATATATGCTTTTTATTTTTTTAATCTGCAAACCTAAATTAAATCTATAATTTTCCCAATATTGAGCCTCATTCAATTGGACCAATTTGAGATCCGGAGGCCCGTAAGTGACATTGCAGTCAAATTTGCTATTTAATTGGCGTCTTTTTGTGGGCTCGGATCGGGTTACGAGTTACGACCTTGAAAAAATGACGTAACTTACACCTTTCAAAAGCCTTTGATGTGTCACTTTCGCAGGGCTAAAATCGCAAATTGCTATTCAATTTCTCCAATGCCCAAAGCTCGCAAATGTATCCACACTCGTAAACCGCAAATGGAGGAGAAAATCCTACATGTACTTGAGAGGTCCCGCAAAGGGGTTAAAAACCAATTTGTAGCACTGTAAATGCAACTAAAACAGTTATCCTGCACTGTAAATTACGGGGGAAGCGATGAAAGACATTAGAATTAATTGCACAACAGTCTCAAGCCCGCAAATATGCAGGAAATACATTTTATTTTTATGTGTCATTTCGGGACTATATCGATCTCGGGTATCAATGAGTTAATACATATCAGGCCACCTATATGGACTCGAACAGTATTGGCATTCATTTTCATAATTCTTCATTTTCAAAGTCGCTCGAGTCTGATTGCATATTGGACCCCCAACCTGATTGATTGACACGTAATCTCCATGTTTTACTGACGTAATTATGACGGTCTCTTTCTATTGGCTGTTTCGAAATAGGTGGTTACAGGCTTGGTGAATTGATACGGTACTGGCACCAAATTTTATTTTAGTGAGACCTGGTGAGAAGTATTTGTGAAAATAATGGAAATAGTTGTAAGTACATTGTCTCAAACATGCATATTTCCAGTGGGATGGGATCTGGTCCGAGATCATATTCCTCAGAGAATGATGAAGAGATATCTGTGTCACTATCTTGTGAAGAAAAGATGTTAACAAGCATCAGTGATGAGTAATTTGTTAATGAGATGATCTGGTGTGCTGGTTCACTTGTTATTTGAGACATAATATATATATATATATATATATGTATATATATATATAGAGAGAGAGAGAGAGAGAGAGAGAGAGAGAGAGTTTAATATTTTTAATGATACAGTAACTCAAAGTTGTAACAAATTAGCCAATTGTAAGAAATAGAAACATAATATTCAGAAGGTGTAATGCCAAACTTTTGCCAGCAGATGGCAGGTTCATGCCATATAAATCCTGGGTTGAGATTCAAAAATTTAGACAAACATAATTTTTTTTTTCTTTTGTTGCATCAGATAAAGGGTATTTGATAATGTACCAAATCTTGCTAAGAAGTTGAACTGCTCTTGGGGGTTTGCCCTCTACCAACCAATGATATCTACACTATGCTCTCTGTATTTCCTGTTAGTTTCAATAAAGTTTAAACAGATTTTTACTTTTTCATGCAAAAAACCCCAAAACAGTTGTGTTCCATGTCTCTTTAAGTCCTCATTCCAGTTCTGTGAAATAATAAACAAGCTTCTTTTAACATTATTTGTGAAATCTGGGATATATTAAGCCTATTTCCACACCAGCTTTTAGAGTCTGTACGGCTTACTCGTCTATTTACTTCTATTATCTAGTGGATATTTAAAGTGCCGGAATGTAGGGGATCATATTGGAATCTTTAGTTCCTTCCATTCATCCCACATTTTGAATCCTTTTAATAACAATGGCAAAATGTTTGCTGCCATTAAAGAAAAGTGTAATGCCATAGTTAAACATAAAAAGTCAAGAACATACTAAAAAGTGGTTCTTTAAGGTAAAGAATGAAAATAACAAATCTAGAAATGATGTGTAGGGATAAGCACAGAGGTGAAATAGAGGAATGACAAATAGGCAGAGGTTAGTAAGACAAACATAAGGATCAGTTGCACAGACTGGCAGACATGAGCAGTGGTCAGACATGGGTTAAACAAACATACTTGGAGTAGAGAGGATGAGTGTAAGGAGAACTGTGGAAGAAGAGAAAGGGAAGCCATTGTTCTGTCCTTGCTAATTCTTTATTGAAATTTTGACTCACACTGGTTCTCTCAGTGCTGTTTCTGTCTATAGTTTCCCCATTGAATAAGGTCTGCGTAATAATGTTGAGGCACATTATTATGACCGCTAGCTAATGTCTCGAATAACTTCCGTGTGCAGCAAGAACAGCAGCTAGACGGAGTGGTAGTCAAGAAGATACTAGAAGGTTGGCAAGGGTATCTGGAGTCATGCAACTGCAGTGCATCCGACAGCTGCTGAAGAGTGCGTTGTGTAGGATCCATAAGGCGAACATGGCAATCAAGGTGGTCCCACAGGTGCTCTATGGGGTTCAAGTCCAGGGAATTTTGTGGCCAGGGAAGTACTGGGAAGTCTTTGTCGTGCTCCTCGAACCACTCCCAGACAATTCCGGCCATACGGCATGTGGCATTGTCCTGCTGGTAGATCCCATCTGCTCTAGGGAAGACAGTCAACATGTATGGGTGTACTTGATCTGCAAGGATGCATATCCCAATCGGTTGAGAGTGCCCTCCAGAGGTATGAGTGGACCCAGACAATGCCAAAAAAACATTCTACATACCATAATGCTGCCGCCACCAGCGATGATTGCAGAGTGTTTATTCTTTGAGGTTTCGCGTCTGAAACAACAATGTCCGTCCAGTTGATGGAGCAGAAAATGTGACTCATCAGAGAAGGCAACCTTTTGCCAATCAGAAGAGGTCCAATTTTGGTACTGTCGTTCAAATTGAAGCCGTTTCTGATGAATCAGATCCCAATATGCAACAGGGTTCGCTGTACTTTCATTTTAGACACACATTTCTCTAGTAACCACTTAGTTCGTTGGGATTGTGAGTTGTTCAACTGTATAATTTTTGGTGGCCCTCACACACCTTCACAGCCAATGTTCACCTCTGACATGAATGGTACGTGGTGCTCCGCAGATTCATCTCCATGTATTTGCAATGGTGCCGTTTGTCCAGTCACAGTACATGTTAACGACAGCGCCATGTGACGGTTCACAAACTGCGCTGAAATAATGCCACCCTTGGCCCGAAAGCCAATCATCCGAGTAATAGTTGCCCCTTTTCTCTCTCTTCTCTATTTTTTGAGCTATTATAGCAACTAACGGATCAATTTCTATAACGATTAGCAGTATAGGTGCTCCCCAATAAACCTTTTATGATATATATATATATATATATATATATATATATATATATATATAAATAAAATGATGAAAACCTATATAAATAATTATATAGAGAATTATGCGGACCGGATTCTATAGGGAAATTATAGGCGGAAACAGCACTATATATAGCACTTTTGCTGTCCTTCTCCCATTTACAAATAAATGTGCCCTTATTTAGTTTGATTCATGGCTTTTTCCCTCTCCAGTTCTACTACCACATCCCATTCTAAATATGTTAAATATTATTAGTATTCAACAACAGTCTACAGTCTTTGAGTAGTTGTCTCACAAAACATGGAAACAAGAACGGAAATTCTCTGTGTATTTTGCAGAACGACTGTTTCTGCCTCCTGCTACCCAAATAAGGAACATTGAATTATAGCAGTAATAAAAACTGCAGTTACAATAGATTTGGTGACCCTGAACAGCATATGATAGGGCTGTCCTTGCTATTGCTTCCCACTCCCAGCTACAGTCCAAGCTCACAGCAGTTATTGCTTGGATTACAAGAGCTCCGTCTCTTCTCCTTCCTGTCAGGACTTTTCTATTATTAAAGTCACATTTTAGGTGGTATTAAAATCTATCTAGCGACTTGCCCGTCAAAAATGATGGGGCAATAAAATTGTAAGGCAGGAAATGCTGTTTGGGCCAGACATTAATTTGTTTTGTGGTCCGAGATCCTTCAGCGGTCATTGCGAGCCTCGCGCTGAGCGCCTTTGGAGCTCATTGCAAGGCTGTTGGTTGTTGTATTTTTTTTCTCTGATAGGCGCTTTTGCTGTTATTGTTTTGTTGGCGGTGATCTCCTTTTTGCGCTTATTACAAGGCTTTGTGTGCTATGAGCAGCGTTGGGGCTCGTTGTGAGTCGCGTAGTGAATGGGTTTTGTGTTTATTGTGAGATATTTTTTTTTATGCTAATGAACTAATTGATAAATGTATTTTACCTATTTGGAAGTAATATATGCAGGAAGCATTGTGCTGAAGAGCTGACAATCTGTTTTGATGTTCCTGCAGCATGCATTGTAGGTTTGCACTGTTGTGGAGCTGAGGTGCAAGTGTCAGCAATGTGTGTAGTGTGTATTGTATATAGGCTGTGGGCGCGAGGGAATGCCGTTAGGGTAGCTGTGTACTTATGCATTGTGTAAGGTAGTGTTGTAAAATGGCGGCGAATGTGTGTGGTACGCGGCTGTGTATGATGTAGCGTCCTTGGTAAGAGTGTATCTTGTACCTCGTACAGCTTTTTTGAAAAGCCGTATGTGCTTGGTGGTGTTTTGCGTGTTTAGGGTCCTGTAGCCTCGATTTCTTTTTTTTCGGCGGCCATTTTTTCTCTCGCTTATGGAATTTACGTGTGTCTAAACTCGGGAATTTGGACTTAAATTGAGGTGTAACTTCACTTGCAGAGGTCCTGGGTGCCCCCCTTGCTGTGGGTAAGCTTTTTATGTATTTTTTGTGTGTATTTATTGTGTTTTTAATGTTTTCAGGTGTGCGCGGTTCGGCAGTTAAGGTCGTATTTTTGCGAGGTCATAATGTTTTTTTTCTAAGTCCCGCGTCTCGTATTTTTGTATGCTAAGTGCGTAAATTTTCCGTTCTATGTCCAGCGGTTTGTATTTTTTTGTGTAAGTCTGTATATAGCGATTGTGTGTTAGATCTACTTTGGTAAAGTGACGCTTGTGTTGGTGTTTGCAACCGTGTGAGAGGCGCCGTTGAGCCTCCACCTCCGCAAATGCGGTCCCTCGCTTCGCGAAGCGTCATGACGATTCGTAGCAAAGCGTGACGACGATTCGTAGTTTGACAACTATTATATGTAATATTATATTCCTATTATATTCCTATTATAGCCTTCTATTATATCCATTGTATATTACTTTATGTGCTTTCATACATTTATATATATGCATGTATGCACATTGGAAGAATCCTTATTCAGTATTCTCAAAAGAGCAGGGTCCTTTGTTCTGAAAGAGACATTCTTCCTTAAATCTTAAGAGATTAAGTTTACAACTTAGAAAAATACTCCCTAACCATTCCTAAGTATAATAAATGTCTATTTCCAATTCATAAATTTGTATATGGTATATAACATGTGACAGTTATACATTGAAATGTCAAAATGTAATTAAGATACAGATAATTTTACGAGTTAAGATCAAGGGTCATTAGGTATTGTAATTTATTTTTCTTATTGTAATTTGAAGGTACAAGGGTGCCATCTAATGTTAAGATATTAATTGACATTGTGTCTGTGGAACAATAATATATTTTTCTTATTGGGTAACAACTCTGACATCACCATCGTTTCTGATTGGTAACCAAATACATATCTTGATTGGTATTTCTGATAAGCAAATTAGGTTTTTGTGTAATTAGGTGAGAGACAAAAGGATTGGAATCTAAGACCTTAGGTAGACACACCCCAGTGAAAATCTTTGGTAGACTCATAAGAAGAACACATAAACACATACTATTGGGACATTCCCAAAACACATAGATAATTCAAAATGTATACTTCAGAAGTTACAATTAAGTTTTAACAACTCACTCAAAGAATTGTGAAACAGTTCAAACTTCCTTAAGTTAGATATTGAAGGAACCATGGACAAGGCATTGGAATCAGGTATTGTATAAGTTTAATATTTCTCTAAATTTAATTTTCCTTACAATTATGGAAATATTTTGTAAATTTACTATAAAGTAGATTGCTATTTCAATATTTATCTGATATAACAATATCACCATAATTCTGTAACTTGTAAGTCGATACAACTTACAGATTAATTTTAGAAATATCATAAATATCAGCTGTTATAGCAATCCAATATATTTTGATTTAATATCTAATTGTAATAAAAAACATTTTATTTTTGAATTAGAGATATCTTAATTAGAATATAAAAGTTATATGATATTAAAATGGTATGATATCTTAATAAATAGATATTTGTAAATATACCAAAATAATTAAACTATATCTGATATCATAATTACCATATCAATTATATTAAGCATATTGTGCATGTCTTATATATGATTATGTGGACAATATGATAACTGATTCTATATAATTTGTTGTACCATGTACTGATTTAATATTATCTTTATTCAATTATAGTAAATATCTTTTCATGTATTACAGTTGTTTATTTCATATATATATATATCATGTAGTAAGCATTCAAATAGTCGAAATTGGCAAATATATATATAAAATATGTATTTTTTTATTAATATTAACAAATGTTATTGATATTGCCATATTATTTGCCAAAACCCATGACATTCCCTTCTAATGAGGCTCCTGCTTGTTCTATGACTGGTAAGTCCCTGCCTTGGTTATGTTGTAGACAACAACATTGATAATCATAGAAGGGGACTGAACCTGTATAAAGTAATTTTTCACATCATTGTTGTCATTGGTTTTTACTTCAAAATAATCTTTTTTTAAATTAAAAGTGATTTATTAAAAAAAATACTAGTAGTAATTATTTTTTTCATATAAAACCATATTATTTGTTTCAATTTAAACTTTCGAGAAGAGCAGCTGATCATGCAAATAGAAAGATACATACAGTTTGGGCAGTGGTAGCCTATGTTATTATTATCTAGTTTCCACTTCCTTTGAGAACAGTGCTAAGCTAATGCAAATTCTTGCAAATCGAACAACAATTGGAGTCATCAATCTGATAAGCTGATGTGGCTAATGATAAATTGGAAAGTCAATAAATGGAAGTAGGAAACAAGATATTGGAACATGTGCTTGATACAAACCAGGGTAATGCTAAGGGCACTTGGATATAGTCTAAAACTGTCAAAATTGTGATCTTAAAATTGTGAAATTTAAGGTAAATAATAATGAAATACAGTAAATACAATTTTTGTTTGTCTCATCTTTTTGAAAATGTGAAATCCTAAGGATGTAAGTCTAATCATACTGCAGAGAACTACAACTTTGTTTTAATAAACTAGACATCTGATGTTATGGACTTTACATGACGTCACCACATCATCAGCTTGGAGCTTGAGAACATTGGACCAGTTAGGATGTGGTTACCTGGATCCAGACCCACATTGTTGAATTAAAGGCAAAATGACCATCAGCACCACCACAGACTTTTACAGAGGGAGTTTACTATAAAAACCCTGGAGTAACAGTCTTGAAACTCCCCTGTCTTTTCTATGTAGGATGCGATATTTCCCAGCTGTGACCTACATATGGAGGGGCTTCGCACCACCAGGGTCTCATACTACTCTCTAGCAAGCAGTCAGTAACATGCTGGATATGACATGAGTATCACGAGAAACTAATAGGGTGGAGCCCCTTGGTGTGCGAGTGGCTTTAGTTGTGAAACATGGCACCGTACATGAGAGAGAACAAGAAAACGGGATAAGTGATGTGTACATTTTATATAAAAACTACATGAAGGAAGATTACAATTAATTAATTTAGTCCCTAAGTAATACTTTTATATAAAACAAAACAAAAGCGCCCCTTAAGGCTTTCTCCCAAATGTGTAAGTTGCATAGCGAGAGAAAGTCAGTTGCAAATTAAACCCTGAATCTCAAGGAGATTGAGAACATGGTTTATTTCCTTTAATCTTAGAGCCTGACTTCTGGAGAGAAACAGCATATTGTCCAGATTGTGATACAACCAAATATCATCATCTTTGATACTTACTGGAGATGTTGATAGGCCAGAGGAGACACAACAAAACTAATAATGTGCGGCTTCTTAAGAATGTTCTATGGTTTACTGCTAGAGGAATATGATAATAGACATTTTTTAAACAGATTTTGAACACCTGGAATAACACAAGAGATGATGGATTAATTGACTACATCATGATTTTCCCAATTTACAGGCATTTCTGCAGCTTTTTTAGGTTGATTACATGGTGCCATTTGTCATGACTTATTTTGGGGCACCTGCACCCCACATGTACCGCTGTTATCTGGGACTCTTACACTTTCTGCCATGTATGTTAGTGTGACAACAAATAGGTAACTGCAGGATTTGAATTTGAGTATATGGCTGACTGGAATATTTGTTTGGTCAGAGGGGGAACTGGAGAGGGCTATGGGGTAATACATTAAGCAGAAACTTGAGGTGCTGATGTGGAATACCCAGAAGTTTCTCCCCTCCCTAGTCTAGTATAGTCATAAAGTGATACGCTTCACCTAGCATCAAAACACACTGAAGTGACCTGGCCAGATAACCCCAGCTCTTGTGTATCTGGCAATGGGAGGGGGATTGTGACAAAGTGAGATGGTCACAAGAAGAATTCAGACCTCCTCTTACAGAAGGGGTGTGGGTGAGATCTTTCTGTGTTTTATAGATCTCTGTAACAATAAAGAAGTGTTCAGTCTTCCATACACTACATACCGGTGTGGTCTGATCTCTCTGCGGTTCCATGACTGATGTCCGGATCTAAATAGCTGGTGTGCTGACATGAAAACAAAGTCACACCCTATAAATGGTCCCTGTAAGCTAAAGCAGGAAAAGAAGGGGTGCATGGACCCCTCAGTTTTTGGGTTGTGACACCATTCTGCCCCTCAGTTTTGCTGATTCCTTCTTCTGATTGACTCCTTGAATTTTAAAGCATTCATTTTGCTGGGATGAGTAGGAATACCTGAAGGAATCAGATGACGTCCTATTAAATTTAGAAATGTTAATCTATAGTCAGCCTTGTCAGGGGGACTTTTTGTGTCAACTGACAAGGGGTCATCCCCTAAAGGGTGTAAGAAAAAAGATTTCACATTAAAGAAAGAAAAAGTTTTTTTCAATCTATGAGCAGTCAGACTTTCCTATTCTGTTTGCCTAGTTACTGTGGATTGTACACATATCAGTCCACTAGGAGGCATGACATGCCGATAAATCAAATGTGAATGTGTATAGTCTTTTCCCCCTTCTGGATCGCTACCTTGTTGTGGTGAAGGGGATCGCGTACTCTAATTAAGCTGTGGGCTATACCATATAGGGTCACCCAAGATGGGCAGGTCATAGCAGAGAGGTCACACAAATCGTGGTCCACCAGAAAAGGATTGTACGTTTGCAAGTTTTCAATTTTGTGTCGGTGCTTTGGATTTTAAGCTCACAGACAGGGTCCTCCATTTTTTGCAATGTGTTAATATTGCTTTGCCTTGTACTTAACCCCTGTATAGCCCTACAGAATATATAATAATCATAATCTTTGCAGCTGGGACAGTTATTGTTACTCAATACCACACCCTGTTTGGTAATTATCAGCCATATTAAATTGCGATTCGGTACATTTAAAAGGGCTCTATTTAAGAACACAGCATATTTTTTTTACAGAAGTTTTTAGTTAGTGAACTTCTATTCAAAAGCAAGGTCTCACCCACTAAAAACTTCTGTAAATAAAATACGCTGTGTGCTTAAATAGAGGCCTTTTAAATTTGCCGAATCGCAATTTAATAAGGCTGTATATATCAGGAGGAAAATCCATATCGTTATATAGTATCATTATGATCATTATGAAAATATATGCAAAATGCTTCCTCGTTCACCAGCAGTATATTTAACAAGATAAAGTTATGTATTACAGATACTGTTTTAATTTCCTAAGCAAAAACATTAAATGGACATGAAAAGTTCCAGGTTTCACTAGGAATATAATATACCGATGTATCTCTTTATTTTTGTGCACTTTCTTTTATTAGGAAGTGCTTAAAAGCTCTGTTTCTTTCTGCCTAAAATCTTACAACTAGTCCCTAATCAGTTTCTCCCATCTAAAGCTCATGAAGACAGTGTACTTTTATGTACAGGACGTGTAGTGTCTCATAGTAAAAAATCAGTAAAATAGTATAATGAGAGAGGTCACTGACAGGCTAATTTGAAACGCTGCACTTCACAGTTTGTGTATTCACGAGCTGCAGATGACAGACGCCAAACAGGTACAAATTGTATGATTTAAGGCATTAAACACAGAGCTTCTAAGCACTGCTTAATAAAATAAAATACACAAAGCAAATAGATGCATATTTATTATATATTCCTTATGAAATCTGGAAACCTTCCATGTCCCTTAATACATTGGCTTCTTTCTTCTACAGTTTCTTCTACAGTTTTACATTAGATCTTTAAAAACTCGCCTAGAAGAAGCCAATAGAGTAGCAGGCTCTTGTGTTGGGCTCGGCCTACTATATTATTTGGTCTTCTCTTAAACCTAAGCTATCTATTTCAGCTGTCATTCTGTCTGTGTCTCTCTCTCCTCCTCATTCTCTCCCCTGTCTCTTTCTCTCCTTCTCAGCCTCCTCTCTCCCCCCCTCCTTCTGTCTCTTTCCCCTGCTCTCATTCGCTCCCTCTCTACCTGCTCCCTCTCCCTCCCTCTCTCTCGCACCCCTCCTTCTCTCTCTCTCCCTCTCTCTCTTTCCATCATTCTCTGCCTGCTCTCTTTCCCTCTTTCCCTCCCTCTCTCCCCCTCCCTCTCTCCCTGCCTCTTTTCTCTCTCCCTCCATCCCTCCTAGTGGTGCGGCACTACTGCGCCGCGCAAACGCACTCTGACCAGCTGTGCTGCGCATGTGTAGATGCGCAATTTCCAACAATTTACAGATAGCAGTTGTGAGTAATGCGCAGAACGCATCTCGCAGGTGTTAATCACAACTGAAAACTATTATATGTGATATTAAACATTTAATCTGGTCCAGGAAGAGCCCAACAGTTTATTTTGCAGTCTTAAAGGAACAAAGTAGTTCCATATTTCCATATGAAGCACTAAAAGTGAGCAGTGCTGCCAACTGATAAGCTTTACACGGGTCTCATTGAAAGCACTTAAGATTACCACATTTTAAGTGAAGCAGCTGAGAAGATCTCTGCCCTCAATATCTCCTCCCGCTTGTAGAAGCAAATAAACAGAAATAAAAATGACTACACCACTACAATATGTCTAGTTTTTCAAAAGAGCATACTGTACAAATGGGACGATAAGGGCTGCTTCATAAGTACGTTTGTTTAAATTTACACACTTAAAACAAAACAAGTGAAGACTTGCCTGGCATGTCAGGGTTGGAATGTCTTTTACGGATAAGGTCAGACTAATATGGTGCAGGGAATTTCTCCAAGTGTACTGACAAATGTATTCAATAATGAAAATAAATATATTTCCAGGTGCTTAACACCACTCAGTATATATTAAATAAAACAAAAAAATGGATGTCTAAATTGCCTGACAGGCGTTTCGCCACATGGAGGGGAGCTTTGTAAAATATTTCCATTTTTTGTTTATTCAGTATGTACTAACAAATGGACATATACCCTATACAAGAGGTTACAGTATATATTGTTTCTGTAGCCTGATCTTTGGAAGAACGTGACTTGATAATGGTCAAACTGTGTTTAATAATTTATTTTATTTAATAATTTATTTTTAAATATCACATTGAACTTTGCTTTACTGGTGTCAGACATTGTTTATTTTTATTCTTATTAGTTATCTGAGTGCAGATATTACTTATATTCAGGTCTATTGAAAAGGTGACACAATGATGTGAAAAGGGGTAACACGTAAGTGCATCTTATACAATATTCTGTCAAGTGAAAACCAGGAAAGCAAATAAAGCAATGGATTCCAGCAGGAAATAAAAATTGTATATTATTATTATTATTGTTTATTTGTAACGCGCCAACATATTCCGTAGCGCTATACATAAGTTGTGATCATGGCAAAACAATATTAACACATAACAAAGATGGAGGGCCCTGTCTGTGAGCTTAGAATCCAGTGACCATAGAGCTTTCTCCAAAGACTCGCAGACTTACAATCTAAAGGTTTTGGGTGTGGTACAGGATGGTGAGAAATGCAGTGAGCATGTTAAGGAGGGAGGGTATAGGCTTCTTTAAGCAGGTGTGTTTTATAACAGTTAATGGGGAAGTCTTGCCTAAATACAAGTTGTGCTTATATGAAAGAGATCACTTATATCACATATATATATATATATATATATATATATATATATATATATATATATATATACGTAAAGGTTTATAGGTGCCCTTTGTGTGTTAGTTGACATGAGCCGCTTAGCAACACAGAACATGAATGTAGTCATCGCAGCTTAGAACTCAGGTGAAGTCTGATTGGCTCTTGAACTCATTAAATTTTCACCCAATCAAGCCACAGAGTGACACAGACTGATCCTACAAACATGGAGGAGAAACTTGCAAACAAGGACATTTTTAAAACATTTATATAGATAGTTAATCTTCTTCAAAAGACCATTCTATAAATATTGGGTCACCAGTGTGACGTGTCCTTTTAATATAATTTATGGCATATATATATATATATATATATATATATATATATATATATATATAGTGATATATATACAGTGGCAGAGCTAGTGCATGAGGGGCCCCAGTGCTAAAAGAAAATGAATCCCCTCCAAAATCAACTCACACAGTAAAAATATATAAAATATATATAAAGTATATAAAAAATATATGATAGGGGCCACCGAGGAAGGCCCGCTGGGTCCAAAGGGGGGCTGCGGGGGCCACAGTAGGGACCTGAGGGGGGCACAGGGAACCCGGGGGAGGTGCACAGGGGCTGTAGGAGGTCCATTGGGGCTCATTAGAGGCCAGGGGCATCGGTGCCTTGCACCGGTTGCACCGGTGGTAGCTCCGCCTCTGTATCTATATATAAATATATATATATATATATATATATATAGTGTAAATGTATGTTTATATTGTATTAGAATTTGTTTTACCCTAAGGCTTTTAAGCAGGTTGTGTTTATTCTGGAAGCAGCTGCCTTCATATTTCAATTTATTACAACCACTGACATTTGCAAGGTAAACTTTATACAATAAACTGCTTTGATAGTTTATGTATCAAGATGGGATATTTGTTTAAGAAACTAAAATGCCATATTTATACTAAAGCATCAAATCCAAACATAATCTTTATTATTCTTACCCTGTTGTTTGCTAAATCTCTTGCATTAACACCCCTATAAATCCCCAGGGCCATATCTACCTTTTTTGAGCCCCTAGGCAGTGAAGTGTAGGAGCCCCTGCGAGTGAGTACCCAAGAAGTATGCACAGACCCATTTTTGTCTTTCCTGTTCGTGTAAGTTTCCTTTCATGTTGTATGTCTAGGGGCTTTCTGCTGGCTCCCGTTCACCTCCGATTCCAGTGCTATTCAATTGAACAAGCCCACAAGTTACGGGCCGAACGCCGAAAACGTAAACCATGCACTCGTACACAGCAGTTCAGGGCGGAAACATGATCAATTAAGCAAGGTTGTAACTACCCATTTCGAAACAGCCAATAGAAAATGAGACCTCCATCATTACGGCAGTAAAACATATAGGTTACATGTCAATCAATTAGATTCGGTTACTATTAAGAGGCCTAGATTAGCTGCACATAGGATGCTCTGCTACATACAGTGCCTTGCAAAAGTATTCACCCCCTTGGTATTTTTTGTGTTTTGTTGCCTCACAACCTGGAATTACCATGGATTGTTTGAGGATTTGCATCATTTACTTTACAGAACATGCCACAACTTTGAAGATGTTTTTTTTTTATTGTGAAGCGAACAACAAATAGGACAAAATAACAGAAACAGTCAATGTGCATAACTATTCACCCCCCTAAAGTCAATACTTTGTAGAGTCACCTTTTGCGGCAATCACAGCTCCAAGTCACTTTGGATAAGTCTCTATGAGCTTGCTACATCTTACCATTGGGATTGTTGCCTATTCCTCCTTGCAAAACTGCTCCAGCTCCTTCAAGTTGGTTGGATCTTTAAGTCTGACCACAGATTTTCTATTGGATTGAGGTCTTGGCTTTGACTAGGCCATTCCAACACATTTACATGTTTCCCCTTAAACCACTCACGTGTTGCTTTAGCCGTGTGGTTGAGGTCATTGTCCTGCTGGAAGGTGAACCTCCGTCGTAGCCTCAAATCATGCACAGAGTGGTACAGGTTTTGCTCAAGAATATCCCTGTATTTAGCACCATCCATCTTTCCCTCAACTCTGACCAGTTTTCCAGTCCTGGGTGCTGAAAAACATCCCCGCAGCAAGATGCTGCCACCACCATGTTTCCCTGTGGGGATGGTGTTCTTTGGGTAGGTAATTTGTTGGGTTTGCGCCAGACATAGCGTTTTCTTTGATGGCCGAAAAGTTACATTTTAGTCTCATCAGACCAGAGCACCTTCCTCCATACATTTTGGGAGTCTCCCACATGCCTTTTCGCAAACTCAAAACGTGCCATTTTGTTTTTTGCTGAAAGTAATGGCTTTCTTCTGGCCACTCTGCCATAAAGCCCAACTCTATGCAGCGTACGGCTTATTGTCGTCCTATGTACAGATACTCCAGTCTCTGCTGTGGAACTCTGCAGCTCCTCCAGGGTTACCTTAGGTCTCTGTGCTGCCTCTCTGGTTAATGTCCTCCTTGCACGGTCCGTGAGTTTTGGTGGGCGGACGTCTCTTGGCAGGTTTGCTGTTGTGCCATGTTCTTTCCATTTGGTTATGATAGATTTGATGGTGTTCCTGGGGATCATCAAAGGTTTGGATATTTTTTTATGACCTTGTTTGGAGAGTTCCTTGGTCTTCATGGCAGTGTTTGGTTAGTGGTGCCTTTTGCTCAGGTGTTGCAGCTTCTGGGGCCTTTAAAAAAAGGTGTGTATATGTAATGACAGATCATGTGACACTTAAATTGCACACAGGGGGAGATCATTTCACTAATTATGTGACTTCTGAAGGTAATTGGTTGCACCAGAGCTTTTTATGGGCTTCATAACAGAGGGGGTGAATACATACGCACATGCCAATTTTCTATTTTCTATTTCTAAAAAATAGTTTTATGTATATATTTTTCTCATTTCACTTCACCAACTTAGACTATTGTGTTCTGATCCATCACATAAAATTCAGATTAACAAAACATTGAATTTAAGGCTGTAATGTAACAAAATAGGTAAAAAGTCAAGGGGGTGAATACTTTTGCAAGGCACTGTATATTTGTCAGTGAGGGCTGTTCTAGCAGCAGCAGCTTTCACTCCTCCCTTACACAAATGTACGTTCGGCTGGAGGGTGCTGTGCTGACCCCGGGGAATGTAACGCCAACACTGCCCTGGCTCAGTCACTCATGCCCGTCTGCTTCCAGGTAACATTGAATTGCAGATACGTACAGTGGATGACATCTAGGTGTCTGTAAGCATTATGTGGCATGACAACCTGGCTCCTGGCATTTGTTGAGTCCTATAAATTAAATTTTTTATTGAAACTACAGTATTCATTTTTTTTCTGGTTGCTTGAGAGTTCTGGTTAACTGAGAGTCTACTGTATTTGAAGAAAATAAATACAATGTAGATGTTAAAACTTTGAATGTAGTATTGTAGCTTCTCTATCCAGTTATGTGAGAGAAAACGGATCTGACAAAGACGCTGGGCCAAATTTATTGCTGGCCAGTCGAGGTTTGCATGCAATAACCACTACAGGGAAGGGGCTGAATAAAGACTGTCATCAGGACAGCCTCCTGGAAACCTGATAGAGGAGCATATCCAAAACACTAAAGTTCAAATTTAAGGTTTTAAAACTATATAGATTTTTTTTTTCTTCCAAAATTGAATTTATTACTAATGAATTAATAAATATACAAGTTGTATGGTCACTATTAGTGGTCCTTTCGTGGACATTTTTCTGGTACAGGTATGTTGATAGATATCCCATCCTTTTTTTCTAAACTCTTGGTTGATTAGGATGTTCCAAGGCTTACTGTGACAAACCTGAAGCTCAGTTGTCTATCATTTGAATGGTCAATGTAAATATTGACCCTGAGCTAGTATTGAGTTACATAAGTTGTATATTGAGGTTCAAATAAGATTATTTGCTGTACAAGGATATACGCTGTGGGCTGTATTTCTTGTCCAGTAGTTTATTACAGTTATTTTATTGTTTTGGATTCTGTACCAAGAGCTCTCACCACTCCTGCCTGTGAGGTGGATGTAGATCCCATGTTGAGTTTTTTGATTCACTGGAGGTGCTTTCAGTAATAAAATGTTAGGGGTTCCCTGGTGATCCAGTGGTTAGGATATGATTCCAGTTAGGGAACCAAAAGGTCAAACCACCTTGAAGCCATGCAGGATTGGGCCTGGTCAGTACTTGGATGGGAGACAACCTGGCCCACTGGAGAAGGAACAGGCAACCCACTCCAGTATCTCTGCCATGAATACCAAGTAGATCAGCATGGTGTGTATGAGGTCACTGAGAGTCAGGCATGACTGAACAATGCAAAAACACACATATCCTTTAATATCTTAAAAACATAATAGCAACAGTACGAAATAAGCCCAGTTTATATAATAAACTGTATAATGCAATGTTAAAACAATTACAATTTTGAAGAATTCAAGCAAAGGAAACAACTCAAGAATCAACTGCAGTCAAATGGAGTTAGAAGCAGATATTCATGATCAGAAAGTTCTTACCTTCCTAAACTACTGCATTAAAAACAAAAAACAGGATAAACCTACAAGGGTAGGTGTAAGCTTGGATGATGTTTCTTGTGCTTACCACTAAGATATAATAGGTGTTAAGGAAGCACTGCACAATGAAAAAATATATAGGTTTCAAAACATTGAATATGATTTCCCTTCTGAAACACTACCTTGTTGTGGTGAAGGGGCATGTATACCTCAATGAAGTTGTGAGCTATACCATGTAGGGCCACCAAAGATGGACAGGTCATAGCAGAGAGATCAGACAAATCACGGTCCACTGGAGAATTAACTGGCAACCCACTCCAGTATATGTGCCGAGACAACCCTATGGATAAGCACAACCCGAGACATAATTATAGATGTGCCTGGTGTGTTGCGGTCCATACTGTCACGGAGAGTTGGACACAACTGAACGACTAAAGAACAAAAAATAGTATAATTAGGCAGTGGAAAGTCATACAGCGTATGACTTTGGAGGCTTCCATAATACTTGATGAAACTGTGTGAGAGGGTGTATTGCAAAGAGACAGCGGTTCAACAAATATACTAATGTAGGATATACAAAACATCTGTATCTTAACCTTGTCTGCTCAGACACTGCAAACAAGACACTTTTGATTTAATTATGCAAATTAATGACACAGGAAACATGTACTTAGCTTTGGTTAGTAATTCACAGGAAAAATAAAGGCACGGATCGTCTCTCCAATTATTCTATGGGGCCCTGTGTATCCCTCATAATCAGTCCACGGAGAGATTGAGGGGAACATCCGATACTTGCACAGCTCGGGTCCCAGGGATCAGCACTCCTGTTTGAGACGCAAGATACAAACCCTTTGCTTGCAGTTTATATTATTTGTTGCAAAGAACTTTTCAGAATATTTACATATATTAGATCCAATTAGTAATAGTTGTGTGATATATTAAAGTGCTGCATATTACATGTAATGTCCTTGGTTGCAACATAATCACTTGTAATGATCCAGACTCACATTATTGACAACATTAATCTGCTATCAGAGAGCCGGAAAGCACCATCCTCCCTCTCTGGTAAGAAATAGAGTTAAACCTTTTAATAAATGTGATCTTGTTCTGGACCATAACAAATAAAACTGAATTTACTGTTCATTACTGAGGGGCATTTACATTTATGGAGATCAGGGGTTGCATCTATTGATGGAGGCTTCCCTGCTAATAAGAATGTACAGGGCAAGACAGTGGCAAATTAATTGAGATCTAATTACCTAACAAAGCTCCTCATCTCTTTCCCTCCCATTACTTCTCTGTTGATGGGTAAAAAAAAAACACACCCCTCCTGCTCCAGCTTTCAGGAAGATACTTTTCCCATATGGAAACCATGCCACAATATTTGAAATTTTGACTAAACGGGAGTGTTATCTTATTTGCACCAGTAAGATTCTGGGTTACTGTTAGATAATCAGCTTTGTTTAGCTTTAAATATATACTTTAAATAACCATTGCAAAGGAAATTGATTACATCCCGGGTTATTGGGCAATCTAAAAGTTTCATCCCCTTTCCTAAATTTTCGATTTTACAGCATGTCCTCCATATATGGAGAGTAGAGGCTAATTCTTGGCACCCATGAGAGCACATATGTGACTTGCATGGACTATATTTATTCATAATTATCAGAATTCTAAATCAAAAGTAAAAAATGTATAGTCTTTTGCACTTGCTACTATATTACGAGAGGCCTTTACATTCTGTGTCCATATAGTCTGACATAATTTAGGATATAAATATTTTTTTAGAATCTTCTACAATTTACAGGTATGTGGAGGTGGATTACTCTCTTGACTAATCAGGAAATTATGTCAATGAACAAGATGAAGTGTCTGACCTGCAGGCAAGCCTCAAGGGCTAATCAGTAATTAATGGGTATAATCTCTTATTAACAAAAGGTATGAATGCCTCTGGGTGGATCAGAAAAAATGGCTGACAGCTCAAAATGATAAACTTCACTGCTTTCCACCTAATGTCTCCTTTATTACTAATAAGGGTACAATTGTTTTAAGGAGCTGCTGCTCATACACTCCTTTTTGTTCCCCTTTTCCCACTTGTTTTTTGTTCTTAAATCTAGTGGATACTTTCTTCCTCTGTTTAGGTATCACATAAACCTATAAGAGGAGTGAGGGGTGGGAGAGGTAGGAGAACGGACTGAAATTGACAGCACACCCCTTCCCCCTTACAGGCCTAGAAGCAGACGGGTTGCATTAATAAATGCAACCACACCTCTCCAGAAATGTAAACTCGCTTCTCACATATACAATTTCCACCAAGGTATCATGGATGCCTCCAACAGAGGCTTACATTTTTTTTCTAATTAAAGCAAGGCTTGCAACTTTTTTCCTGCTTAATTATAATCATAATATATTTTCATATATATTTTTTTCATTTATTTTCATTGAACACAGTAGTTAAATATTGACAGCAGTATTGCACATTATCTGGCCAGATACTTCATAAGAGAATATTATAAATATGACACTTCAGTGGTTCTGTACATTTTAATTACAGTAGAACTGGTAAAACGTGTTAGGTTACTATTGTTTCTATGTGAATTTAAAGTTTGTTTAATCAAACCCAAATAATATCTCCTAACCAATGCATATTATTTTCAAATAAATACTGCCTAAATAGTGAACACATTTACCTACTAATCTCTGTAACACATTTTTAAAATGAATTCATAATCTTAGATTAATTTACAAATTCTTGGTTGTACAACATTTTAAATAATGTATTTACAGTTCAAAAATCTAAATTGGGAAAGAGACATGGAAACAAATTATTTGCTTTGTTGCATCAGATTGAGGGTATTTGATAATGTGTCCGGGTGTTTTCTTTTTTAATTAATGGTCTTGGAGCACAGAAATGTATTCAGGTCTTGGGGCTTGTCCGCTGTCAGCCAATGAGATCTGGAGATGTATTGGGTGTGCTCTCTGCATTTCCTGTTAGATTCAATGAAGTTTAACCAGGTTTAATTAATATTTTTTTTCATTTGTAATGTTTAAAAACGGGATCTTTTAAATACATAAAAAAAACACATTCATGTCCCTTTAATTCACACCCTATTAATATGGGAACCAGGGGCGGATCTACCAGTGGTGCAGTATATCAGGGCCCTCCTCTAAAGGGGGGCCCAGTGCTGTGTAATTAAAAAAAATTTTTTGCATTACATTTTTTTCTGTAGTCTAGGGGCCTCCTACCCCATTCCAACATGCCATAGCCCCCCTGTGCCTTCTTGGCTGCACCGCCTCACCTTGGCCTGAAATTGGTGTGTGCCTGTTTGAATAAGAGCATTTCTACTGAAGCTCCAAGAGGTGGCAGTTGGAGCACTTCAGCATGCTGGGGTTATGTATCAGGGAAGAAGGTGAGAGAGCAATTGGCTGCAAAGTGACAGCAAAGTACAGGGAGATTGGTTCTGTGAGGGAGGAAAGAAATGAGATAGCGATGGGTGCTATATGAGGTGGGTGCTGAGAGGGGTTTGGTGCTGTGCAGAGATGAATGCTGAGAGGGGTGGCTGCTTAAAAGGACTGGGTGGTAATGGGTTCTAAGAGGGGTGGGTGCTGAGGAAAGGAGTATTGGAGGTGGAGCAGCAATGGGTAAGGGTCTTGAGAAGGTTTGCTGTTATAGGAAGGGGTCTTCAAGAGGGGAGCAGTTATGGAAAGGGGTCTGGGGGAGGAGCACTGAGTGATTTGGTTCTAGCGGACCCCTGTGCAAAACATTTTTTACCACCCCCGAGAGTGCGACCCAAAACTTTTTTTTTGAACCAGTACCCTCTAGCTCCACCACTGATGGTAACACTTTAGTTTTTAACATTAGTTCAAAAACTATATTATGTATTTACATTTTTAAGCTGGTCTCCAGAGAGGTATCTGCTTAGTCCAAAGGTTATCTTGTTTTTAGATACCTATTACATCTTATTTGATGAACCTTCCCCTCTGGACATTTATATAAAGAGAGTAAAAGTAAAATCTTCATTTAGACCATTTGGAAAAAGAGTAAAATTTCCGATCAATGTCAATCTTTCGTTGATTAAGTGTTACATCCTAAATTCCTTGAAAATGCAAATACATTACACGACCATCAGGGACAGTATTCACATGGCTACCAGTACGTCAGCCTCATTTAAAATGGAATTGTTCTGCTCCCCACTGTTCAGTGTAATTGATGCCATGTTTTACCAACATACAACAGCCCACATGTTCAATTAATCAGATATGCCTCAGCTGTTCTACAGTTGATACTATTATTAATGGCATATTTCTTGTTCTGTCTGAATTGACAAAGCCATATGAGGTGACCATGTTGATACAGCCATTGCATCTACCACATACTTTAAATCCTTTAGTTTTCTCTGGTAACCAAATTTGAACTTGATGACTTGAAATCAATATGAAAAAGTACATTATTAAGTTTAAGGATTCTTCTACTAGTTAAAGAGAACATTGGTGGCAAACTATCTAAAAGATCTTGGACTTGCAGGAGGATATCACATGTCTCTTCGAGATAAACTTGATATGTTTCCACTTTGAAGTTAAAGTACCAATATGCTGTATTGGTTGTTGGATTGTCTGTTGGTTTTTATTCTGCATTAGCTGGCTTCTGGATATTTTTATTAGCTTTCTTATAGACCTTTTTCAAGCAATTGTGTGAGTATTCCTTATCTCTAAATATCACTGTACTATTTTTACTTTTGACTCTAAGACATTATCCGTAGGGTATACTTTGAAACAAATTTTCCAGATGGTGACTCATGCCAAAAAGAAGGCTTTTAGTCTTTGTTTCCTTCCAAAACACTCAATTCATTAACTTTTTATAAACAGTCCCTATAGATTTCTACATCTAAAAATATAAATCAATTGGCATCAATTCCAGATGTCAAGCCTATCTCATTCTTATTTATTCTTTTCACAAAACAGCAATGGGCACACCATGGCCCACATTCGATTCCAAGCCTGTAACTCTATCGCAGACAGTCAAATGTGAGGGCTCCCGTTGGTCTCCAATTGCGATGCTATTCAATTGCTCACGCCCACAAGTTACTGGCCTAAAGCCGAAACCGTAAACCATGCACTGGTTCGTAGCACTTCAGGGCGGGAACATGATCAATTAAGCAAGACCGTAACCTCCCATTTCAAATCAGCCAATAGAAAACAAGACTGTCATTATTATTGCAGTAAATCATGGAGGTTACATTTCAATCATATAGGTTTGGGGGTACGATATGCGATCAGACTTGCAAACCCACAAAATAAAGAATTATGAAAAGAAATGCCAATACTGTTCTAGTCCATATGGATGGCCTGATATGGATTAACTCACTGATACCCGAGATTGATTGAGCCTCGAAATGAAACAAAATTATAAAAATAAAATAAAGTTCCTGTCGATTTGCGAGCTTGAGACTGTTGTGCAATTAATTCTAATGTCTTTCATCGCTTTCCCCGTTATTTACAGTGTAGTATTGATTTTTAATTTGCATTTACAGTGCTACGAATAGGTGTTTAACCCCCTTGCGGGTCCTCTCTAGCATTCGTAGGATTTTCTCCATCTTTTGACTTTTACGGGTGTGAAAAATTTGCGGGCTTGGGGAAATTGAGCAATTGAATAGTGATTTGCGATTTTAGCCATGCAAAAGTGAAAGATCAAAGGCTTTGGGAGTTTGTAAGTTACGGGTTTAACCATTGCATTGTTTTCAAGGCCGTAACCCGTTTTGAGCCTGCAAATAAACGCCAATTGAATAGCTAATTAAGTATTGAGCTCACTTACGGGCTCCCGGACCTCACAAAACCGCAATTGATTGTGGGCCCTTGTGTTCCCACGTATGCAAATCTGTTTTCAGGCTGATGGGATATACTATTGACCAAAACCAAAAATTTTTGGAAAGATTAAATGAGTTATGCTTAATTTGACATCTGTAATTGATGCCAATACATTTATATTTTTAGGTCTAGAAATCCAATGGGACTGTTCTTGGAACTGTCTGATATGTAGCCAGGGAGTCATTTTGTAACACTAAAGGAAAATTTGAGTGTAAACTTGCAACCCCAGTAAAGTTAAAGAACATCAGTAAATATTTCAACATTGTCCCTACATAGCTATGTGCTTCATAGTCAAACACATACCCATTGATGTGGTTTATTATGCTTACACATGAACATTGCAGTTGGAACACATTATATTATATGTTAATTTCTAACTTTTTGTTGTTGAAACCCAGTTTGCCCATCTGGTAGTATGCTGTCCATATATTGTTGGAGCCTAGCTTGTAGGATCTGAACCATTACCTTGCTGGCATGTTAAATGAGTGCAATTGTTCAGTATAGACTGATCTTTTCCAGTCTATTGGCCATTGTTGCGTTTTTCACATTTATCAGCCTAATGCAAGCAACACTTTTACAGCATTGTTTTCTAGAATTTTAAACAGTTCAGCTGGGATTTCATCACCTCCTGCAGCCTTATTATTGGCAAGGCATCCTTGGGCCCATCTCACTTCACTCTCCAAGATATCCACCTCCAGCTCAAAATATTGAGGATATCACTGCTGTTAAGAGCCTTCATGTATAGATCTTCTGTGTATTCCTGCGACTGATTCTTTATCTGAACTACTATTTTTGTCTTTTATCATGACCACTTTGGCATGAAAGTTTGTCTTGAGATCCCAATTTGTTTAATGAGATCTCTTGAACTTGCAACCCCAGTAAAGTTAAAGAACATCAGTAAATATTTCAACACTAGCGACTTACCCGTCAAAAAATGACGGTCAATAAAATAAAGTGTTGAAATGCTGTTTGTCACACAATGTGAGTGTACTGTGTGCTTCAACTGTATAGACGCCTCTAACACATTAATGAACGCATGTAATAACACTATAAGTGCCATGACGGTCATCCAGGACCCTCATGACCCAAAGTGTAAGCACTGCACCATTTTAACCCGGTCACTTACGGGGGTCTATCCAGAAAAAATCTACATTACATAAAATAAAAAAACTAAATCACAAAAAATTAAAAATGTACATTACAGAAAAAAAAAAACTAAGTCACAAAAAATTAAAAAAGGAGCATTACATAAAATAATAAAATACATTACAACCCCCCCCCCCCCCACTACAGAAAAAAACAAAAAAATGACACACCTGAAAAGGAAATACATATAATACATACAATACAATACGATTAAGTACAATACAATTAAATACAATACAATACACCCCGATCTAATATAAATCCCCTATCTAATATACAATACTATCTATCTAAAATACATCCTATCTAATATACATCCCCTATCTATCCAATATACAATAAATACTTTTCAGGTGTGTATTTTTTTTTTCTGTAGTGGGGTGGGTGTTGTAATGTATTTTTTTATTTTCTGTAATGTTCCTTTTTTAATTTTTTGTGACTTAGGTTTTTTTATTTTCTGTAATGTAGATTTTTTATTTTTTGTTATTTAGGTTTTTTTATGTAATGTGAGTGGAGGGGGTTATTAGGGGGTAGGTAGGTAGTGTAGGTGTTAATAGGTTAGTGTAGAGGGTGTTTAGTTGATATTTAATGTTTTATTGGGGGGTATAGTGCAGTGTAGTGTTTATACTTAGAGTCATGATGGTCCTTGAGGACCATCATGGCACTTATGTGGTTAATGTTGGGTTGTAACAGGCCCATAATGGTCTTAATATACCCTTATGGGACTGATGGGGTTAAATAGAGGCTTATGAGGGTCTGTATGGACCCCCATGAGTGACAGGGTTAATTAGGGGTTAATGGGGGTCTGTATTGACCCCCATGAGTGAGGGGGTTAATTAAGGGCTTATGGTGGTCTATATTGACCCCCATGAGTGAAAGGGTTAATTAATTGCTCATGGGGGGCTGTATTGACCCTTCTGAGTGACGAGGTTAATTAAGGGTTTATGGGGGTCTGTATTGACCCCCATGAGTGCCAGGGTTATTTATGGGCTTATGTGGGTCTATATTGACCCCCATAAGTGACAGGGTTAGTGAAGGGTTTATGGGGGTCTGTATTGACCCCCATGAGTGACACAGTTAATGAAGGGCTTTATTGACCCCCATGAGTGACAGGGTTAATTATATTTATTATGTGGGTCTGTATTGACCCCCATAAATGACAGGTTTAATTAGGGGTTTATGGGGGTCAATATTGACCCCCATGAGTGACAGGGTTAGTGAAGGGTTTATGGGGGTCTGTATTGACCCCCATGAGTGAGGGTGTTAATTAGGGGTTTATGGGGGTCTGTATTGACCCCCATGAGTGACAGGGTTAATGAAGGGCTTATGGGGGTCTGTATTGACCCCCATAAGTGACAGGGTTAATTAAAGGCTTATGGGGGTCTATATTGACCCCCATGAGTGACGGGTTAATGAAGGGCTTATGAGGGTCTGTATTGACCCCCATGAGTGACAGGGTTAATGAAGGGCTTATGGGGGTCTATATTGACCCCCATGAGTGAGGGGGTTCATGAAGTGCTTATGGGGGTCTGTATTGACCCCCATGAGTGACACAGTTAATGAAGGGCTTATGGGGGTCTGTATTGACCCCCATGAGTGACAGGGTTAATGAAGGGCTTATGGGGGGTCTATATTGACCCCCATGAGTGACAGGGTTAATTAGGGGTTTATGAGTGTCAGTATTGACCCCCAAGAGTGAGGGGGTTAATGAAGTGCTTATGGGGGTCTGTATTGACCCCCATGAGTGACAGGGTTAATGAAGGGCTTATGGGGGTCTGTATTGACCCCCATAAGTGACAGGTTTAATTAAATGCTTATGGGGATCTATATTGACCCCCATGAATGACGGGTTAATGAAGGACTTATGAGGGTCTGTATTGACCCCATGAGTGACACAGTTAATGAAGGGCTTATGGGGGTCTGTATTGACCCCCATGAGTGACAGGGTTAATGAAGGGCTTATTGGGGGGTCTATATTGACCCCCATGAGTGACAAGGTTAATTAGGGGTTTATGGGGGCCTGTATTGACCCCCAAGAGTGAGGGGGTTAATGAAGTGCTTATGGGGGTCTGTATTGACCCCCATGAGTGACAGGATTAATGAAGGGCTTATGGGGGTCTGTATTGACCCCCATGAGTGACAGGGTTAATTAATGGTTGATGTGTTATAGTGTATATATATATTTTTTATAACGGGTCCTTTAAGGATCTTTACGGTCCTTTAAGGACCCATAACACGGGACGCGTGCGATCGGGACCCCCACTGCGATGATTAATGTGGTGTTAATGCGGGTCTCCGAGCTTATCTCGGATCCCATGGGGTTAATGCGGGTTTCCGAGCTTATCTCGGATCCCTTCTTGGCGAAGTTGTACGTGGCTGGGCGGTCCTGGGTCTTTGACCCTCGTTTTCGTTTTTTCCGGCGGCCATTTTTTCTCTCGCTTAGAGGATTTTCGTGTGTCTGAACTCAGGAATTTGGACTTAAATGGAGGTGTAACTTCACTTGCAGAGGTCCTGGGTGCCCCCCCTTGCTGTGGGTAAGCTTTTTATGTTTTTTTTAGGGTATATATTGTGTTTTTTTATGGTGCGCGCGTTCTGCCGTTAAGGTTGTATTTTTTACGTTAAGGTAGTATTTTTGCGTCTCGTATTTTTTTAGCGTAACTCTGTGGTAGTGCCGCTTGTGTGGGGGTTTGTAACCGCATGTGAGGCCCAGCAACTGCCGCCCTCGCTTCGCGAGGGCCGCAGGCTCGCTGTGCAAGCTCGCAGCATTAGCAACTGCCCGCATGCTCACAACTATATATGTGATTGTGCCTACGTAGATACGTGTTTTCTAGTCAAACACAGACCCATTGATGTGGTTTATAATGCTTACACATGAACATTTCAGTTTTTGGCATGAAAGTTTGTCTTGAGATCCCCATTTTTTTTAAATGAGATATGTTTTTTTTCCCCCATTCTGTTATCTTCTTCTGTCTGTTTACATCACTCATTATAGAATGTCTCCTTGTCCTTTGGAATTTTGTGTTTAGTTGGACAAATCTTTTCCTATCTCCACTACCCTTCACTTTCCCTCTTTCCTGGGCTACATTTAAAGTTGCATCAGATAGCCAGGTTGCCTTGTTACTTTTCTTTCATTTAGGGTTATTCTTTCTTGCAGTTTCTGGACAATGTCACAAACTTCGGTCCAAAGTCCTTCAGGCTTTCTATCTTCTATGTCTAGTCCTTTAAATCTATTATTTCCCTCCACTGCATATTCACTATCGGTGTTATTTATTTCATATTTGCTTTGTCTGATGATTTTCCCTCTTTTTCTCAACTTAATTCTCAAATTTGCAATAAGAAGCTCATGGTCTGAGCCACAGTCAGCTCCAGGTCTTGTTTTTGCTGACTGTATAGAGCTCCTCCATCTTAGGCTACAAAGTATATAGTCACTAATTTCTATGTTGTCCATCTAGTGATGTCCATGAGTAGAGCCATTTCAGAGGCTGTTGGAAGATGGTGTTACTATTACCGGAGAATTATCTTGACAGAATCCTACCAATCTCGGACCGGCTTCATTTTGCACTCCAATATCAAACCTGCTTTAGCATTCCAATCTCCCATACAAAATACTTCTTTAGGATATTATTTTTCTTTTACTAGAATACCCATTGCTCCTTAAGTGTCTTGTGTTCTCACAAGTGTTGTATTTGCTCTTGGAGGTGGTTGAGTTTACATGTAAAGATTTATATCACTGCAAGAATTAGCAGAGCCTTATGAGAACACGTAGGATGTTCAGTAACTCTTTCGGGGGCCATGTAATGGCACTTTAGGTAAAATATCCCATAGCAGCAGGAAACAGTTCATATGTTCAATGGTTTGCTGCAGGATTGCAATAGCTACTTAGCTCCATATGTGGAACGTTCACTTGCAAACATTGTTACGGGAGCCATGTAACCAAGCCCAAGTTGGTGGCTTCTTTGAATAGATTGGTTTTAAGGGAGTGTTTGACGCTGTAAAGAGTAGGTAAGAGTCTGACAGAGTAAGGTAGAGAAATACACTGAGTCGGGGCTGCACGAGAATAGTCTTAGAGACAAAGTTGTGGGTTAGGGGAGTATCTGGAGATTAGATATATGTAGGAGACTGCAGAGATGTTAAGGGCTTTGTAAGTGAGTGTCAAGATGTTGAACCTTATTCTAGCAGGTATGGGAAGCCATTAAAGAGAGTGTGGCAGAAGATAATAAACAGCTCATTAGATATATGAGCCTAGGAAATGCATTAAAGATGGATTGAAATGGGGAGAGTATAGTAAGGAAAAAAGCCGGTTAGGAGTGAGTTGCAGTAGTATATGAGGGAAATGATCAGTGAAGAAATAGGAGTTTTGTTAATCCTTGGTTGAAATTCTAAAAACACAAAAGAATAACATTGCACTCCACAGGATTTGAATGTAGTAAAATGTGTGGTTTATTTAAACCCCAACAACACAGAGGTCTGATCTTTGGGGAAATTGTCATTCCATAGAGTAACACAAGAAGTCATGGAAAGCATCAATACGGATAGGAATAATGATAAAGCTATAACAAATATAAGCCTACGTGATTATGGTTTAAATATTTGGTATCCTAACCTAAAATACTTTTAATTCAAGCTCATGCAATACTTCTAATTTTTGTAATAATAATCCTGTAATTGCATTTACAACCAAGACATTTACTGTGTCCCGTTATGCAGAATTTCATATTTAACATAGAGATACCCTTGCTAAGCTTATTTAATTAGCTAATTAATTATGCATTTTCATTAAATGCACGACTAATTCTTTTGGCGATACTGACACAATTTTCTATTAATATCTTGTCATTTTGTCATATCAATATGTCAACTGTTTCACCCCAGTCCGGATGTTTTTAATTCAACGTCTAAAAATAATGTACAGGATATTACAACAAATATATATAATGCAAAATTATTAGAGCTATTTTTAAATGAAAGGGTGGATGAGAAATCTTAAAACAATGGGCTTCATTGTGAATTCCGTGCTTTGGTGCTCCACCCAGGACAAGCCCTCCTTCTATGTGCAAATATATATTTAATGTCTGACTGGCTTTGATTGTATGGCCCTGGTTACTGGTAAAGACAGATGACAAGTATCATTTATAAGCCTATAAGGAGTGCAACAGATATTATTAGTTTATATTCTGGAGAACATGCTTCATATAAGAAAAAGTACCGTATTTGCCGGCGTATAAGACGACTTTTTTGTCCTGAAAAACAGGCCTCCAAGTGGGGGGGTCGTATTATACGCCGGATGCAGAGCTCGTGGCTCGCCCCTCCTCATCCTCAACCCCCTCCTCATTCTAATCCCCCCCTCCTCATCCTAAACCCCCCTCCTCACTTTACCCCTCTAAATACCTCCACCTCTCCCTTTCCCCTCACTTACCCGCTTCTGCTCCGGCCTCCGCTCCTTCTTGACCCGGCGCACATGTGACGTCACATGCACGCCACGTCATTAGCATATACCGGGTGCCAGGCCGGAGCAGAAGCAGGTAAGTGAGGGGAAAGGGGGAGGTATTTAGAGGGGTAAAGTGAGGAGGGGGGTTTAGGATGAGGAGGGAGGTTGAGGATGAGGAGGGAGGGTGAGGATGAGGAGCGAGGATGAGGATGAGAAGGGGGTTGAGGTTGAGGAGGGAGGTTGAGGAGGGGGTTGAGGATGAGGAGGGGGTTGAGGAGGGGGTTGAGGAGGGAGGATAAGGATGGGGGAGGTTGAGGATGAGGAGGGGGTTAAGGTTGAGGAGGGATTTTGAGTGGCAATGTTGGGGGGTCGTCTTATACGCCCAGTTGCCTGATACGCCAGCAAATACGGTATATAAAAAGAAATGGCGAGTCATGATTAGGTTAGTGATGATGACCTCAACAAGTTAGTTTTATCTTAAAGAGCCTTAAAACTGTCTATACAATGTACTAAAAATAATAAACCTTTTCTAGATCGCTACCTTATTGTAGTGAAGGGGCTTAAGAACTTCAATGAAGCTGTGAGCAATACCATGTAGGGTCACCCAAGATGGGCAGGTCATAGCAGAAAGGTAAGACAAATCACGGTTCACTGGAGAAGGAACTGGCAACCCACTCCAGTATTTTGTCAAAAAAACATATGGTCACAGAAAGTCAGACATGACTGAACAACTGAATAAGAACAACATAAACAATAAAACTGTCTATACAGTGTACTAAAAATAATACCAATCTATATTGTACTAGTCTTTTTTTCTCTACAGTAGATAATTACTGAGATATTCAGCATTGGTTGTGTGGCTGTAAACCTCAATGAAAAAAAACATAAATAGAGGTTTTGGAGTACTTTATATGTATGCTTTTCTTTATATATTTTTGTGCAGGCTGTTTAACTCATAGCACGCATAGCAGCAGTGTTAGGCAGACTAGAGTAAAGTTTTAGAGAGGATGTCAAACAGAATGACAAATGGACCAAGTGGTTTTTCATATCACATAATTCCATTATACTTTTTATGACTGCAAATATGAATGTAAATATTTTATTATATCTTTCCATGTGACAACACTGAAGACATGCCCCTCTGCTACAATGTAAAGTAGTAAGTGTACAGCCTGTATAACAGTGTAAATTTGCTGTCCCCTTAAAATAACTCAACACACAGCCATTAATGTCTAAAGCGTTGGCAACAAAAGTGAGTACACCCCTAAGTGGAAATGTCCAAATTGGGCTCAATTAGCCATTTTCCCTCCCTGGTGTCATGTGACTCGTTAGTGTTACAAGGTCTCAGGTGTGAATGGGGAGCAGCTGTGTTAAATTTGGTGTTATCGCTCTCACACTCTCTCATTTTGGTCACTGGAAGTTCAACATGGCACCTCATGTCAAAGAACTATCTGAGAGTCTGAAAAAAAGAATTGTTGCTCTACATAAAGATGGCCTAGGCTATAAGAAGATTGCCAAGACCCTGAAACCGTGCTGCAGCACGGTGGGCAAGACTATACAGCGGTTTCACAGAACAGTTTCCACTCAGAACAGGCCTCGCCATGGTCGACTGAAGAAGTTGAGTGCACGTGCTCAGCGTCCTATCCAGAGGTTGTCTTTGGGAAATAGACATATGAGTGCTGTCAGCATTGCGGCATGAGGTTGAACGGGTGGGGGGTCAGCCTGTCATGCTCAGAACATACGCTGCACACTGCATCAAATTGGTCTGCATTGTGGTCATCCCAGAGGAAGCCTCTTCTAAAGATGATGCACAAAAAAGCCCGAAAACAGTTTGCTGAAGACAAGCAGACGAAGGACATGGATTACTGGAACCATATGTGGGGTCTGATAAGACCAAGTTAAACGTATTTGGTTCAGATGGTGTCAAGCGTGTGTGGCGGCAACTAGGTGAGGAGCACAAAAACAAGTGTGTTTTGCCTACAGTCAAGCATGGTGGTGGGAGTGTCATGGTCTGGGCCTGCATGAGTGCTGCCGGCACTGGGGAGCAAACGTTCATTGAGGGAACCATGAATGCCAACATGTACTGTGACATACTGAAGCAGAGCATGATCTCCTCCCTTCAGAGACTGGGCCGCAGGGCAGTATTCCAACATAATAACGACCCTAAACAAACCTCCAAGACCACCACTGCCTTGCTAAAAAAGCTGAAGGTAAAGTTGATGGACTGGCCAAGCATGTCTCCAGACCTCAACCCTTTTGAGCATCTGAGGGGCATCCTCAAACGGAAGGTGGGGGAGTGCAAGGTCTCTAACATCCACCAGCTCCATGATGTCAGCATAAAGGAGTGGAAGAGGACTCCAGTGGCAACATGTGAAGCTGTGGTCACCTCTATGCCCATGAGGGTTAAAGCAGTGCTGGAAAATAATGGTGGCCACACAACATATTGGACATTTCCACTTAGGGGTGTACTCCTTTTGTTGCCAATGGTTTAGACACTAATGGCTGTGTGTTGAGTTATTTTGAGGGGACAGCAGATTTACACTTTTATACAGGCTGTACGCTTACTACTTTACATTTTAGCAGAGTGTCATTTCTTCAGTGTTGTCACATGAAAAGATATAATAAAATATTTACAAAAATGTGAGGAGTTTACTCACTTTTGTGAGATACTGTAAAAGCATTGTCACTGAACAGTGCCAGCTGGATTGGTCCATGAGAGGATTCCACCAGTTATGTACTCAGCATCCTAATGGTCCTAGAATAAAAATCCCATACACTCCCTGGTGCAAGGGAGAATTCCTGTAGCTAAGGCAGAAGGATTCTTGAGCTGAGTTGGGTCATGACAAGCTTGTGGCAGTGGTGGGATCTCAGTGCAAGAACCGGTAGCAAGTATGAGAGATCTATCCACATTGGAGATCCAATTTTGCAGGCAGATAGGAGGGGATACTGAGGTGCTGCAGAGATGTGGTCAGTGCCTGGAAGGCCATGAGTTACTCCAGTCCACAGAGCTATTCAGAGTCCTGAGGTTATCAGGTAGAAATGGCGTATGGTCAGAGCAGCAAAGGATAGAGCAGCGAAAGGGAAGAAACACTACTGTAGTCTGCTGGGTGGAGACCCTCATGGGCCAGCGGATGGCAGTCCTAAGGATCCAGCAAAGTGATGAGCTAGCAGTCTGGCTGGAGGAGCTCATATGGGAGGAGATCATGCTGGAAGAGAAATATGATGATCTTTTAACGCCACATCTCGATGGCAGCCCTACCACATCCCGATGGCAGAGTGTGTCATTGGGACAGAGTAAAGCTGGAAGAGCATGTCAGACTGGCGCTGTCAGCAGTTCTGATCAAACCAGCTACAGCAGCAACAATGCTGATTCAACCTTTTGGTCAGCCAGAAGATGAAGCTAGAAGGGGAATAAGCAAAGTTCCTACAGGAGGCGACCATCAATGGACTGTGGTGGCACCCAATCTAGAAGGAGGTTCCCAAGATATCTATAGCTACAGTCAGAGAAGAATTGGAAGCAGCCTGCAGCCAATCATGGCAAGGAAGTAGAGGGAACCGAGGCAACCTACATTAGGAGCGAGGACTGAGTGGAGCCGCAATCCCAATGGTCCCACAGAGATATGTGAAGCAGACCACGATCAATTGGTCAGAGTAGCAACAATTAATGATAGAAGTGGCAGCAAAACATAGTTAGCAATCAGGGGAGGGTCAAGGCACTGTGAAGCTGACGCCGGGCAACGTGTCTGATCACCGACAGAAAAGGGTGGTCAGCCCTAGAGAGACCACTATAGACAAGGTGTCAGCAAGTAGGCAGATCAGGAAGAAACCAGCAATAAGGGATCTACCAGAGGGCAAAGAGGATGCTCGCTCAGCTGATGGTGTGAGACCTGGGGGCCTGACTCTGGACCATAAGCCAGATCTTCGAGCAGGAGAGATGGTTGAGCCATCTACAAGAAAGGCTCTGTAGGAAGCCAAGTTGGCCGGATCAGCATGGTCCCAACTCGTATGAGAACAGCTACTGCTGAGTGGTCATGACACTTGTGTGGAAGCGGCCCTTTCCCCGGCTTGATGACTATACCCAGAGAAGGGTAGTGAACAAGCAGTCATGCCTGAAGCAAGGAGGTCAAATAGTGAAACCCCAGCACCTCCAAGAAGCTGATTCCACCAGCAAAAGGTTGCAAAAAAAGATTAGATTTTTGGAGGAACCCAGCTGAGAAGCCTCCTCCCAACTGCAGCAATCAGGGAGGCAAGGGTGTTATGCCCATGGAGACACTAACACTACATAGGGGACTGTTGCACTGGCAGGGGCCTTAACTTGGGCCACTATTTCTCCTATTTCTGGCAGATGTCCTCTGCTGGAGTGTCGTGACTATGGAAGCCATGTTTGTCATTGGGAGCTGTGTGTGGGATGTGGGTCAAGTTGTTTTACTGTCAATGTCTATGTTTTGGTGTCAATCATCTTATGGGGATCAGGTGAATATTGCCGGAACATCGCACTAAGATATTATCAATTATACCACAATTATCTCAGCAATGGAGATCAAGGGAAAGGCAGTGTGTGACATAGCATCTGCTTTGAGATCTGTTTGATGGATGGAAAGCTCCCAGGGTGGGTCTGGTTGGGGGCTGGGGAAGATGGGTGGGTCTGTGTGGAAAATAAATTATCTGGAGTTGATCAATAAAGAGAGTTACAGTTTAAACATTAATCAGCACTGTGTATGGTTTATTCTGGGAAGATAATAATTCCACATTAAGGAGAATTATTGCAACGGAACCGGTATGAGTCTACTGCTCAACTGCTTCCTGGGTACCTGTGGTGGTTATATGCTGTACTCTGTTCATTCTTGCTAACAGGGATTTTGTAAAGAACCTCATGACCTACTGGGTGAGATTGATCTAAGATCTTTCTGGGCCCATCTGAAGCAGTAGGATCATAACAAAGGCCCCATGCCCTGCACTAAGAGCCTAACAGAGCCAGAGGAGACTTTTGGAGGAAGGCCTGTTGATGAGCCAGATGGAGATCCTCCTGCCAACAATGATCAGGGATGCAAGACTGACTGCCCTGCAACCAAGAGCATCACGGAGCCAGAGGGAGATCCAGCCAGCGGAGCTCTGCAAGTAGCCAAAAGCAGGGAGGCAAGATGATCGGCCCTGAGGAAGAGATCAAGCAACAGAGCAGTTCCTGTCAATCAGTGCTGCTGCTACTGCTGCCAACAGGGCACAGCGATTCAGATGCAAGATCTGGAGATGAATGGGAAGAGGAACTGTCTCTTGGGTGTCTCAGAAGAGCTCTTCAGATTCTTTGGCCACATAAATAACCACTGGACTGCCAGATCTCCCCCCCCGAAGATCCCTGGGAACACTTTGTGACTCTTGTCTGTTGCTGTGAAGGATCGTGGGAGTTTTAACGCCCTTGGATAACTGGAAGGGGGGATGATTTTTTGACAATCGGCTTGGAGCCTGCTGGTCGCCATTGATAACATATCCATGAAAGAGCTAGGTCCTTTCTACCCCCCTCCCATGTTCATCTTTCAAATCCCAGCTAATTCCATCACCAGAAATAGGAGATTTATACAATGTACTGCACATATAACAAACTGTCTGATGGAATTATCAAGCTGTGGACAGGACATTCAAATAGATTAAGTGAGTTAACTAGTGAAGAAGGGAACTTTGAATGTGTTTATGTTTGTGATGCAATTACCAGCTCCCTATGTGATGAGAGTAACTCCCACACCCCCAGATAGGAAAGAGACGTACTGCAATGGGCTGATTGAGTTAACTGGTTAAGTTCAGGTAATTTAATCATGTTTGTTGGTTGAATTTTTCTGTTTGCCTATAAATGTTCCAACTTTTTCCCAATAAAGACACTCTCTTCTAGGGAACATAATCATGGCGTTCTCTTGTTATTTTTAAACCTCGATTCCTTTTCTGCATCCTGATGGTCCTGGGATAGAAGA
The DNA here is from genome assembly GCA_027410445.1 of Discoglossus pictus. Lineage (NCBI taxonomy): Eukaryota > Metazoa > Chordata > Amphibia > Anura > Alytidae > Discoglossus > Discoglossus pictus. The sequence goes on along the minus strand of CM050168.1, from coordinate 262,340,318 downwards.
TGGTCACAGAGAAGCCCATCCACTCCACGGTCCAAGGGAGGATTCCTGTAGCAAAGGCAGAAGGATTCTTGAGCTGAGTTGGAGCCCCTCTCCTGGGTCGTAACAGATAAAATCCTAAATATAATTCTGATTGTGTCACATGAGCTTCCATTCTAGTTAGTTTGTATGCTTGCAGCTTTTTCGGGAGGTGTATCCTGCTGGAACTTGTTCCTCTATTTAGTTCTACTGTCAAATTACAGTTCAATGTGGCACTTTCAAAACAGGAACAAAAGCACATTCCTGCTGTCATTAAAGCAAAACTGATTACTATTGTTAAAAGTTAAGGGCTGTGTTTATTTAACTTAGTAAAAACATGTTAACATGATCAAATTCTTCTTCAGATAATACAATCCTCATACTTATACAATGTAATCCCATTGTAAAAAGCATTTCCACTTAATACTCTTATATGTTCCACATAATTGTAGTAGCCCTTGCAACATCTGCATCCAATTTCCTCCAGATGACTAAGCAGGTTAGGGAGAAACAAATGTCTGCCTCCAGTACATAAAAGTTACAAATTATTACAGGCTGTATTTATTTTTACTTTCTTCAAACATTTTACCTTTATTTAGTTAAGGTCATCAAAAGAACTTACTGTAAATGTGACTTTATTGGTCTATTAAATCTGAAATTGTTTCAAAGTAAGCCAGAAGTAGGTTTGTCCTATAGGTCTGGTTGCCTACTCAAAGATCAAACTCTCTTAGCCAGAGGGAGAGATATCCTGCAGTATATCAGTCTGGCCTCTACTAATAGAGTGATCCAGCCTTGAAATACCAGGCAATTCTACCCTGACCAGGAGAAACAGCAAACCCCAAAGGTATGTTTCAGCCCCTCTGGGCCTCGTCAGTGAGGTGTAGCTGATAATTCCCTAATGCACAGTGAGCAAGGGGTCCACGTCTGGAGTCCCCTATTACCCTTAGGAGATAAGAAATAAACCAAAAGAAAATCTGAGGAACTTAATATGAGTAAGGACCACACCTAAGTAGTTTTGTCCTATAGGCCTAGTAACCCACTCTGAGAGCAACCTCTTTTACCCCCCTTTGCCCTTCACAGGGAGAAATATCCGGTTGTATATCAGTCTGGTTTCACTCAAAAGAGTGATCCAGCCGCAAAATACCAGGCAATTCTACCCTAAACAGGATAAGGGACTTCAGATGTGGAGAGGCCGCAACACACGTCTGGGGTTTGCTGTTTCCTATTCATGATAGAATTGTCTGGTATTTCGGGTCTGGATCACTCTTTTGAGTGAAACCAGACTGATAAAGTACAGGATATTTATCCCTGTGCAGGGCACAAGTGAGCTAAAGAAGACTGCTCTCTGAGTAGGTAATCAGACCTAAAGGAAAAACCTACTTAGGTGTAGTTCTTTCTCAGATCAACAACCTCTGACTTTGTTTTTTCTTAGTGTCTCAAAATACTTGAAGATACATCCTGATATTGCATACATACTAGATGCTGGAGTCTCTTCCAGCAAACTGGTTAATCAGGGATCTGAGTCTCGCTAGTAAAAAACAATTTATTTCCACATTAGTGCCTGAAACAGGAAATATGTGTTATTTGAACAGCAGGTCTCTGGCAGGTTCTTACCTGTCCCATAGCTTTATTTATAGAGAGAATCGGATTAAAGGACTGCTGCAGTTTCGGAAAAACTTCATAAGTATGTATCAAAATAACCTTATTATGCGGCACTGCTGAACGACTATGGAGGAAATCACGCACTTCAGCAGATTTCCTCCACTACAAATATATGTTACGCTCCTATTCCTCTGCACTCAACCTCAAACAGCTCTACTTTACATCACTTATATCAACTCTGTCCTCCAACCCCAAGCGTCTGTTCGCCACTTTTAATACTCTCCTCTACCCATTACCTCCTCCCATCACTTCCTTTCTCACAGCTGAAGACTTCACCAACCATTTTATGCATAAAATTCAAAAATCTGCAATGAACTCTCCTCTCATATTGGCTCTCACATTCCACCCTCTCAACTAACCAACAACACCCAGTCTTCTCCCTTCCCCAATCCCGCTGCCACTTTGAACTGCTTTGACCCGGCTACAGAGGACGAAGTCTCCAGCCTGCTATCATCTACTCACTACTGGTCCTCTGGATCGTATTCCATCTCAGATTATCCCACCCCTCTCTAACCATACTAATCCCAGCTCTCACACAAATTGTCAACCTTTCCCTAAATACTGGCATGTTTCCATCGTCTCTAAAACATGCCATAGTTATATCCACCCTCAAAAAAACCCTCATCTGACTCTGATGTTGCATCTAAGTACCGCCCTATCTACTTCCCCTGGCTTCCAAACTGCTGGAGCGACTCGTCTACAACCACCTTACCAGCTTTATTTCGTCTAGCCCCCTTCTTGACACCTTCCAATCCGGCTTTCGGCCCCAACATTCCACTAAAATAGCTCTCACAAAAGTCACCAATAACTTGCTCTCCGCCAAGGCAAAAGGTCACTTTTCCATTCTACTTATTCTTGATCTCTCTGCTGCCTTTGGCGCAGTCGACCATCCATTTCTACTCCATATCCTCTTCTCCCTCGGTATTCGAGACACTGCTCTCTCGTGGTTCTCATCATACCTACAAAATCGATCATTCAGTGACTCCTTCACTGACATCTCTTCTTCTCCTCACCCCCTGTCTGTTGGCGTACCCCAAGGATCAGTCCTTGGCTCCCTCCTCTTCTCCATCTACACATGCTAACTTGGTTCACTAATAAACTCCTTTGGGCTTTAGTACCATCTCTATGCAGATGACACTCAAATCTACCTCTCAGCACCAGATCTATCCCCCTCTCTTCTAACACACGTCTCCAACTGCCTCTCTAATATATCCTTTTGGATATCCACCCCCCATCTCAAACTCAACATGTCATACTGAACTCCTAATTTTCCCTCCCTCTACCACAGCGTCAATTCCTCACATCTCTCTCACTGTCAACAACGACATCATCATCATCACTCCCACCTCCCAAGCACGCTGTCTTGGGGTTCTACTGGACCCCACCCTGTCTTTCATCCCTCACATACAGTCACTAACAAAATCTTGCCTTCTCCATCTAAAAAATATCTCCAGAATTCTCCACTATCTTACACAAAACACAACTAAAATCCTAATACACTCTCTCATCATCTCTCGACTTGACTACTACAACTCGCTGCTTGTTGGCCTACCCACCACCTGACTATCTCCACTTCAATCCATTATGAATGCCTCTGCTAGACTGATCTTCCGTACACTACGTTCAGTGTCGGCATCACCTCTCTGTCAATCACTCCACTGGCTTCCCTTAGCCTCAAGAATAAAATTTAAAATCATGACCCAAACTTACAAAGCCCTCAACAAAGGCGCACCCCCGTACATCTCTGCTCTCATCTCCAAATACGTCCCCACCCGCCCTCTTCGTTCTGCTAAAGACTTTCTTTCTACAACTCTTGTCACCTCCTCTCACTCTTGCCTTCAGAACTTTTCTTGTGCTGCCCCTATTCTCTGGAACTCCTTGCCTCGCTCCCCCAGATTATCCTCCTGCCTCAAAACATTCAAAACCTCACTAAAAAACACACCTCTTTAAAGAAGTATATCACCTTCCATCCTAACATGCTCAGCACCTCTCTCTCCCTCCTGTACCACACACAAGCCCTTTAGAATATAAATCTGCGAGTTTCAATCTTGCATGGTGCTTTGGGGAAAGCGCTATGGACACCGGATACCAAGCTCAAAGACAGGGCCCTTCATACTTTGCTATGTGTTAATTTGTATTTATCTCTGCCTGGAACTTAACTTATGCACAGCGATATGGAAGATGTTGTCGCATTACAAATAAACTATAATAATAATAATGCTCCCATTCACTTATATTTAAAATACCTTTGTATAATGGAAAAATACATATCTCTAAGAAACCTCAGGACATAATTAGGAGAGAAGAATGACATAAAGATGGTTCTTAATCGGAACAAAATGTTAATAAGTCTGCTGGAACCTGGAGGCATCCATGATACGTTGGTAAAGGTTGCATATATGGTGATAATTACACATATGGGGTGTTTATATTTCTGCAGGAGCAAGGCTTGTTTTACATTGTGACTGCCTGCTTCTGAGCATGTGCTGGGTATGGGTGTAGTCACCAAGTACTAAAGATCTAATGACATATCCACCGCTGATAGACAAGAAAAGCACAATCTCAGTCTCCAAACTATCAGGAAGTTAGACACAATGGAATCTTATATATACAGTGTATTTGTAAATTACACTTTTCTCTAAAAATAAGCTCATGGTTGACAGATGCTAATTGTTTAGTGGGTTCATCACAAATATAAACTTTTTCCAAATCTATAGTGTAAAATTAACTCTGTAGCTCCTGTAAGCTGCATGTTTGTCTCTGTAGTGGCCAAATTTAAGACCTGAAATGTTGAAATGTTATCTAGCAGTTAGATCCCTCTCCCACCATTATCAAGCACTCTGATCAGCACATAGAATACAGGAGCAGCAAATTAATTCTAAATATTTCAGAAATTATTTACTGTAGTGTAAAACAGCTAGTATAATGTATAGTTAGTTTTTAAAATGAAATAAACTTATTTTTGTGTTGACAGAGTCTCGATAAAACCCTCTGCTTATTTTGTTTCAAATCCAGACTCCCTTCTACTGTGTTTACTAGCCTGGAGCATAAGTCTATTTGTATTGAACAGTGAAGGTAGGAAAGGATTTTGTGGCTTCATTGGTGAGAGAGTTCATCTTTTGGTATGTGAAACCCCTGCACAGGCTCAGAATCATTTACTCTACAAGGTGAACATCCTGTTTCCCCAGTTATGCACATAGACCCTCATATGCTAAGAAGTAACTAAAATGTAAAGTGTTTCCCAAAACGAATATGAGGATGCACCAATACACTAGGACCTCCATTCCATGGCTCATGTAAAATGTCTCGGATGTCTGACTCGCAACTACCGGAGTTTTCAAAAGCTAAGACTGGAGCTATTCTATGGCTCCTAATAAAAAAATAAGCCTGTAAAACTGAATGTGAGAATTATGATTAGGTAGTCTTTTAATCATTCTGATATGGGCGGGAATAATTCAAACACTTGATTCTGATTTGCTGAAATATGAATGATATGTTCCTGCAAAACTTGTATATAAGACAAAATTGTGCTAAAAAAAAAACATTAGTCGGTTCTGGAGCTCTTCAGAGGAGGAACTCTGTCTTAGTTTTTTTTTTTTTTTTTTATATATACAGAAGTTCGTTTTTTAGGCCGAAGACGAGGACCTAGAGCTGCTCTGATTATCGCTGGAGGGTGTCAAAGGATAGATAATGTATTTTTGCTCCCTTAATCAAGCAGTACAGAGAAGATTTAGGCCCATATCTACTAAGCAGCAATCTTAATCACATCAAAAGTAATGTTGTTTCATCGCCATGTGGCTTCAACAAGCCCTACACTGCAGATTTTAACATATCTAATGTCTGTAACAGCATTTTAATTACTGGAGAGCAATGGTAATAAAAGGCTTTCAATAAATCCTAAACACCTGTCGCTAAGCACTCCATCACCGAATTTGACCCCCATCAGTGTCCTTGCCCACGTCCAGGACCCACCACTTTTATCGTTATATGGCTTTCACCATTACGGCCCAAATCTACTAAAGCAGCTTTCTTGCCCATGTCCAAGGTAATGCTTTTCGGCTTTCTCTAAGAACTCCGTTTTCATGGTGACATGGCTTCCAACAAGTCCTCTTAGTAGATTTCGGCCCACATGTATTAAGTTTCATCCTTGCCCATGTCCAAGGACACGCTTTCTCATTACCACGACAATCTGGCCCACTACTCAGGCTAGATTTCATAGCTGTGGCCACACTACTACAGCTCCCCTTCGGCGTAGGAGACCCGACCACAAATATATATATATATATATATATATATATATATATATATATATATATATGTTTTGTATGTATGCATGTTTAAATAAATAATTAAGCGTACGTTTTTGTTTTTTCAACTTATACCGTTACCTTTGGAATTATGTGTGGCTAGAGGACTGTCTTCTGCAGAACAGACATGTTTGTGTAACCACTCTTTCTCCATAAAAACAACCAAAGTAAAGTAATGTGGATACAGGGGTTTCTTTCAGTGTGATACTCCCCCTTCAAAAGAGATACATTGGAAAGCGCTTATTATTATGTATTATTACTTCCCCCAAAATATTTATTGCAACACACAAAGAAACTGTCATCTATCCATGTAATATTAAATATTCAGGTCTTGGAAGAATCTGTTTCTATGCAGGCTATGGCAGGCAGAATTACTTTAGGATTGTTTTTTTTCTGCTTGTCTATATAAGTAGACACAGTCAGATAAATAATTCGAGCAAGGAAAGTTAACATATAACTATAAGTTATAACTATAACCCAGGAAAGAAGCACTGTTATTGGAATATTCTGGAGTGAGAAATAACATTTTGCTGGTCAATAAATTATAACTAGGCGGCGCCATCTTGGACTGGGCGCCATGTTGTGACTCCCAGCGATACGGGGGCTCTGTCATTTCCCCACTCCCATTCACTGTCACAGTTATTCCTGGCTGTTGTCTGGGCTTGGTTTATCCCATCACAGACAAACTGTACGATACGCGCTCTCATTGACAGCTTGTTATTTAGTGAAAGAGTAGCAAGATGGCGTCGCCGGCGGAAGTCACGCACTTCCCGGAAGCGTGAGGAGCGCGCGCGGTGGGGCGTGTCCATCCTTCATTCGCCATTCCTGAGGGTGGGAGCAGAGAGCGCGGGGAACCGAACCGGTAGAGGTGAGTTGGGTGGTGGCAGCGGGGGAGGTAGGCCACAAATAGTGAGCCCGGGAGGAGCGCAGAAAAGGAGCTGGGGTATATATTGGCAACGTTGGCACAGAGCTGGGTATATGTGGTAAGGCCTGCAGAGATATTGTGCATATACTGGGCAGGGCTGGCAGAGAGTTGGTTATATACCAGTCAGGGACCTCCGTATGTACCGGGCAGGGCTGACTGCAGGCCAGAGAGGGTGATCTCGTACTGTCCCTGAGCTGGGTGGGTGATCTGTCACCAGGCCACTCCCTTATACGGTCACTCGGATCCTATATACATAAAGTCTCCATCTATACGACTGCGCACAGGTGGGTGTTTTATTTAAAACCCCACATTCTGCCTGGTAATATACTATAGTATGTAGGTGTGTATTTTATATCAGCACACTCTTCATAATACCCCACGCCCTGGTGGGTATTTCATCATGGCCCACTCTACCCTCTGCTGTCACTTAATGCCCCACACCCTGGTGGGTATTTTGTCTTGGCCCACTATACCCTCTGCTGTCCCTGAATGCCCCACACCCTGGTGGGTATTTTGTCTTGGCCCGCTGTACCCTATGCTGTCACTGAATGCCCCACACCCTGGTGGGTATTTCATCATGACCCACTATACCCTATGCTGTCACTGAATGCCCCACACCCTGGTGGGTATTTTATTTTGGCCCGCTCTACCCTCTGCGGTCACTGAATGCCCCACACCCTGGTGGGTATTTTATTTTGGCCCACTCTACCCTCTGCTGTCACTGAATGCCCCACGCCCTGGTGGGTATTTTGTCTTGGCCCGCTGTACCCTATGCTGTCACTGAATGCCCCACACCCTGGTGGGTATTTTGTCTTGGCCCGCTGTACCCTATGCTGTCACTGAATGCCCCACACCCTGGTGGGTATTTTATCTAAACATTGTCCACTTCAGTGGCTAGTGTAATTAATCTTCCTGTTAAACCTATTTTATAGTTCACCATTAATTAAAAATACGTGGGCAAACCGCAGCCACCTATATCTCTCACTTCCCTCATTGTCCTATAAACTATTGAAAGAAAGAGGAAGCTTTAAACTGCAGTGACATTATTCTATAGTTGAAATCTTCCACTTCCTTTCTGTAGTGTTTAGGACAATGGGGGTTGGGTAGGCATACAACAGTGTCCATTAATGAGGTAGATGTGCTTTTGACTATTTTTCTGGGTAAAGATTTGCTTTGCTGCTGTTTGCACATGTATTGTTTACGGTGAACTAAAACCAGTTTAATATTAAAAGCGCATTCTCTGTCCCTTTTTAATATCCACACCCTTCTTCCCAACATTTTGGGTATTTTAACTAAGCCCTGTATCCTGCCACATTACTAGACAATATGTTTATTATGTTAAGTAATGTATTTAAGCAGTTTATTTGGGCCCCAAGGCCTCTCCCTTAATTTCACAGCATCAAACCTAGTGTATATGGGTTAAAATGTTATTTAGCGGTTTCTAATTGTACCTTTTGCTAAATACAAGAGGTGCAATAAATGAGACCTGTAATACAGAGAACATATCGGTAGGAGGTCCATGTTCAATGTCTTGCAGTCGGAGGATGGTTTCGCTTTTCTTCATTTCCTCAGACCATTCATTCCCTGTCTGTATTGACCCACTGGTAAACTTTTCAAAGGGGTTTTGGATACTTATATTATATGAAATCAAGGAGCCAAACAGATTATTTAGGAGCCAAGTCATGGAATGTATATGAAATATATGTATAACAACTAAAAACGTAGTACCCAGCAGTAAACATTTTGGAGCCGGCACTCGAGGGGGATTTGTCAAGCTCTGCTTTAGTTGTAGCAGACTATTTTTTTTTCTTTTCCTGTTCTGTTTATTTAGCCTAATATTGCTCCCCCATATCACCAACCATAGCTTTGCATTATTTTGGCTGAGTGATGTCTTGTAGCTGTCCCCATGCTGCTTACTGTCCTTTCTCATCCTGGTGCACACTCCCTGCCGTCGCACCGGTGGCTCCCTTCGTATCATAACATTTATCTGTATTATGTCAGTGCACTCTCATAAAGCATCCCCTCTTCCCTGTCCTCACCCCGTGGGTATTTTAGTTATGATTTCTCATTGGCAGCCTAAGGCTACCCTTCTCATCAGTCTTTAATTTGGTTGATATTTATGATTATTAACTTTTATTTGTAATGCGCCAACATATTCCGTAGCGCTCTACAGGGGATAAACAAGGGAAAAAACATATAATATTGACAAATGCAGAAAATAGAAAGTACTGTTTTGAGTCTTGTAAAAAGTGATATTTTTTTTATTTTCTTCAAAGCACCCTACAAGATTGGAAACAAGCTGTATCTTTGTGCTAAATGTACATAACCCCTTTGAAAAGTGTACCTTGTACTATTGCACTGGCAGTCACTTCCTCTTTTTTGATCATCCTTTTGGGTGTTTTAGTTTCATGCCTTTTCCTCGCTGTTCTCACCCTTACTTTGGAAGGCCCTCTCCTTAATGGATAATTAAAAGTACAGTGGGCATTTTTTTTTTCTTTGCATATGAAAGAGGGCATTTGATAAAGTTGAACAGTGCGTTTCTTTTTTTTTTTTTAAATTAAGCTCCTGGAGCAGAATATACTGCTTTGATTGTAGAACTGTACGAGTCATATATTTTTGCCAATGAGACTGTTGTGCGTACCCTCTGCTCACACGGAGGCATTTCCTAGTTTCCAATTATTGCTGAATTTTTTTTTCTTCATGAAAACAGAAACCTTTATGATGTTTAAAACATGCCCTTTTAAATGCAAGATAGAAAAATTTGCAAACTCTCTCCCTTAAACTGCTCTCTCCTTGTTTGTAGGGTGCCCACGCTGACATGGCAGAGCACGAGCCCACTACAGAGCAGCTAGCACAGATTGCTGCTGAAAACGAGGAAGACGAACATTCGGTCAACTACAAACCTCCAGCCCAGAAAAGCATCAGAGAGATCCAGGAGTTGGATCAGGATGATGAGAGTCTGCGCAAGTACAAGGAGACCTTGCTGGGGCCTGTTCCCTCAACTATAGGTAAGTCTTGCTCACAGGATATATGGTTTATTCTGAACAGTGTGCTGTAATTTAAATGGTTTACTTTAAATTAATAATTTTAAATCATTGATGTAAATGAATTGTAAAAAACTTCAGGTCATATTTGGCCCTCTGTACAGTAGTGAATGAGAGGGCAGTATACAAGCAGCCAGTTGTGAAAAAAATTACATTTTACATTAGATCTGTTTGCGATCGAATCTCTTCACGTGATTCCTGTCTGAGATGGCTTTCTAAGTTTATTACAAGAAATACCATTGGTGCATGGATTGTGCTCTATTCCTAATGCAGTCCAACCTCAGAGCAGATACTGCTTTTGAGTTTGGAGAAATTAGAGAAGACATTATCCTATTGGTCTTCAATATATCTCCTACTGTTTCACCACCCTCTGGTCCTCCCCAATGCTAGCATTGTGGACAACATCCCAAGTGCTACCAGATTAGTTTGGAGAAGGAAAATATTGGACATTTATAAGAAAATAAAATTATACTGATATAAATCTAGATAATGAAAAAGTGTAAAAAATGTGCTGCTGCTGTAATACTTTTAGGCTTAATTTAAAACAAATGGGAAATTAAGCAAAATCCAATGAGTACAGAAAATTTGGTGCTGTGGCCCATGCTGTCTGCTATGGGTAAGCATAGCTCTCAAAATATGTTGTTACTGGTGCCTTCTGCTATGGGTAATTCTAACTAGGACTGTTACGATGCACTTTATTGTTGATAAGCCTGGGTTTCACAGGGGAGGGAGAGGGGGGAAAGAGGCACAGGGGAGGGAAAAAAGGCTGGACATGCAGACTTTGACGCTCATCCCGAGACACGCGGGACTTGGTCAAAATTATGGGCTGTATGACTTAGGACCTGACGCATGTAGATGGACTCCGGAGCTCACAAAAATATGACTAACGGCTGAACCACCGAACTGGAAAAACACGCAAAAATACACAAATATGCCTCAAATTCATTTACACACTCACACACCGCACAGTGGGAGAGCCAGGGAGAATATGAGTGAGGTTGCAAGTTAATTTGAGGCATATTCTGGCTGCTCACTGCAGGGCTTGCATCGCGGGGCCTGTAAAGTAGACCGGGGAAGAGGCTCGAAATGAGCGTCAGAGGGACCATATCCTCGCATTTTGTGGCAAACCGCACAGGCTTCAAATTTTATTGCCGCCATTTTTGACGGGCAAGTCGCTAGTTATAAAATAAAAAAGGGAAGGGCTTTGCAGCTGAGGCAGAGGTTGGAGTACTGCATAAGCTATACTGGTTGTGAGCCAGAGGGACAACTAGCATTGATGACAATTCCCTGCTAAAATGTTTTTTTTCTTTTCTTTCTTTCTAGATCCAAATGCTCCAAATGTCACAGTCACAAAGCTGACCCTGGTGTGTGCAACTGCCCCATTCCCCTTGGAATTGGACCTGACAGGTAATCCTCTTCAAGGGTTTTATATATCTAGGAAGGAGCATAACGTGTAGTGATCTTCTAGTCTAGGGAATACTGGTTGGTTAACTATGTGGTCTTTTGAATAACTATGTACTGGGCAAAGTGTATTTAGAAAGCCGAAATGTAAATACAGCATTCAGATATTTACATTTTAGATGTTGTTTTCTATGGGTTCTGTTCTCTAGAGTGAATGGCTTTCGTCAGTGTTTCTTTCAGGTGGTATGTCCTTGTAAACAGCTTTTGGCTAATCCTATTGAAAACCCTGGCAGTTCTTCTTGCCACATTCCATTTTGCAGATGGACCATTTTCCTGCATTTAAAGGCACCTCCCCTCAGGAATTAAATCTGCAAAATACAAAATTCTAAAGTCCATTCCATATATTTGGGCCATATTTGTTTATATTTGTGGAACATTTTTAACACTAAATTACATCTGTCACTCTGCTTGAGATCCTCCCACCAGAGTGGTATTATTTTAATTATCTAAATACCTCAATAATGGATTAATTCATTTTTCGTATGACTGTCAGTAAGGGGTAAGCTGCTCAGACTGACTCCCTTGAAGCCTAGTGAAAGGCTGTTATTTAGGGAAGCAAAACTGGGATAAGGCTAGTCTGGAGTGAGGACCCCTTGAGCTGAATGACGGCTAACATTTTGTAAACTCAAAACTTTTTTTTTTTTGTTAGAAAACCTTTTTAATTCCAATTGCAAATATTCATATTTTTGTTTATTATATTTCAATGATTCTACAAAATAAATTATTTTAAATATAGGACTACAGTAGCCTGTAATCCTCCTTGCACCGTAATAGTATTGTCTAATTGCTGCTTTATTAAATCATCCTGATCGCATCAACCTTCACCAATCTCTTCAAATCGCTATAATCACATTCTTTTTTTTAATCCACTTTATCATCACTACCATATCATCATTTTTTTCATATGTACCTCAATTGTTGCCCTTTCACGCACTTGGATTAACTACAATCGCATCACCTTTGCTCTTTCGTTACACCCTCATTGTGTAAATTAAACCATATTACCGCAATCTAACTCTTGTGCTGGCTGCTAACCACTTGCTGTAACATCTCGTTTCAAATATGCTTCCTATCTAACCCTTACCATTGATTGTTGTCATTTTAGGGGACCTGGAAAAGTTCAAGAAGGAGTCATTTAACCTGAAAGAAGGTGTTGAGCACAGTATTAAAATCAGCTTTAAGGTGAGGTCATTAAGAAATATTATGTGGGCAAGGGCAGAGGTGTGGTTAGTGAGTCCTAATCGGGTATAAAGGCATGGTGTATATGCTTCCAGTGGGCAGAGGCCAAAACGTTGCTGTGCTTTACAAGTTGAGTGAGGTTGGTTTATTTTTGTTCAGTTAGTTTTTTTTTTTTCTACTCACAATGTTGGATGAACCATACATACTTGGTTATATAGATTAGATGAGATTAAAGCTTTTACATGCGGTAAGACATTTTTTGATATTTAAATGTATGCACAAAAATGTGCGGCTTTACTGTTCCATTTGAATATTACAATTTTATTAGCATGAAAACATGCAACCACCGATTAGGATTGGGTTAATAATTTACTCCTTTTTGAGTATTTTTTTTTTGTTGAAAACCGAAAATATAAGTTACTTTTTAAAATATACATTTTTCGCAGAAAGGTAAGTTTTTGAGAGATTCATTTTTGTAAAAAATGTTTTTACTAAATGGGAGTCTAATTTGGGTAAATCTTTCTCTGATGAAGAATGGCAAAGTGACATGGAACTGACTAAAACAATCAAATTAATTATTTAGAACAATATAAAAAAGTGTTATGATGTTGGTATTTAGTTTCCAACAACTATAGTTGGGATTTTCCCTTATAGTGTCAGATGCTGGACAGGTTGTGGAGCTATAAGGCATAATCTGCAAATTTGGTGGGATTGTGCGCTAATTAAGAAGGTATTGGCTAATATAGGACATATATTGAGGTTCCTGGAGAAAAAAAAAACGGAAATTGCTTTATTACATCTCTAAAATTCCAATAAATTTGAAACCTAAATTGTCAATTATTCAGATTTTTATTGGCTACCAAATTAATGATTGCCAAGTCCTGGAAAAGTACAACTATAACAATATGGAATCGGATTTCAGGCTCAGTTAGTTATGTTCAAGAGAGAACATGTGTTTTATATGCATTAAAGAATGCAGCCTTCAGTATGTAGACCATTTGTTATGGGTAGTGATGAGTAGCCCCTCACTTCCCATAACAAAATTTATTTTTGTTTGTTTTCTATTCCCCCCCCCCCGCCATTATCTATTTTCTTTGTCAATGCTAGCAAGTGTTAATAATATTGTAAAGCCAAATACACTAATATTATGAATTTAATAGATATGATTAGTGGAATAATATATATATATATATATATATATATATATATATATATAGTCTTTGTTTTTAAATATGTTTAAATCTGTAATGTGATTGGAAGATTTATATTATGATATAGCCATATATATATATATATATATATATATATATATATATATATATATATATATATTATATTATATTATATTATATTATATTATATTACACACAAAAAACTTGTGTGCCCATTTATAGATGGAAGGAGAGAAGTATTTTGTCTTAGATGCCTAAGCAGCAGAGGGATTGGTCTGTGAGGCCAATGGACTGGTTAATGTTGGTTGTTTACTTGGTGATGGGTATACATGACTTTTGCATGTCTAACCTGTGTGTAATCTCCTACAGGTGAACAAAGAGATTGTGTCTGGGTTGAGATACCAGCAGCAAACATACAGGAAAGGAGTGAAATGTAAGTGAACACGGGCTGCTTTAAATACAGAAGTACTATTGTTCTTTATCATAAACAAAGGGTTGACAAATGTATAACAAAATGGCGAGCTAAGGTATTGTATATGTTTATAACTGTGTAAAGCCGCCAAGGCAAAAACAAAGGTCTTTGGCTCTGTGTCTTGTGGGATTTATCAACACCTTTCATAAATAATTGGAAAATGTCAATTGCAAAAGCTTCACAATAAAGCTTAAGGATAAAGCAATGATGTTCCAGATTTCTAATAGCTTTTTGAGGACTATAACTTTATAATGTGCAAAATGATTTCTCAACTATTATGTTTAGTTTTGGGATGGCAATTTCTACCCACATAATCCACATTATATCTTTTTTCATGGGGAATGTCAGAAATATATTGCCGATAATCCGTAAGGGGGGTGGGGGTCGGGGGCTAGCATGAGGTTTTTTTTGTGTTTTTTTTGGGGAGTTTTCCTTTCCAATTAAGCATCTTGAGCATAATTAACTGGAAAGAGTGTCGTCTTCTTAGTACTTGGTTATGAACACTCACAGTGGGGATGATTTTGTATGACAGTTTTTCACATTATCTCATTGTTAATTTATAACTTAATGTTATTGTTATACACTTTAAAGTGTCTGTGGTTCTTGTAATCCTAACTGGGAGGGCCATAAAGTAATTTTCTGCCCAAATAATTAGCCTTTAATGTTCTTTTATCACTAATTTAGGTGTTAAATGATAACTATGTGCATGAACAATGTATAGCAAAATGGGAAAAAATATTATTGCAAATTTGGAGTTCTTGAGTTTTAAATGTAGTAATCTCCCTTTGACCAACTAATACATCAAGACACTACTGACTTGCACAACTATGAAAATAACGATTACTCCCTTCTAGATAGCACAAAATACACTTGCAGGACGAGGTTGTGACATTGTAAGGATTAAAATGCCATGTTTAACCTTTCCAGAGCTCATTTTTTATAGACACACTTTGTAATTTAAATTGCTTGTTAAACTTGGTGAATAGCAAACAGCCTTAATTTTACAGTACAGTAATGTGCCAGACACTGCCATCGGCAAAACTGCTGCTGGATATCGATGGAGCTATATGCCTGGATAGATGGAGTGCTGAAGGTATATAGGGGCATGAAGTGATAAGGAGAGGAGGGTGAAAGCTGCACAACACAAAGATCATTGGAGGGAATGGGGAGAGAGGGATCAGGGAGGGAGGGAAGAGAGGAGGAGCGAGGATATGGGCAGACTGGGAGAGGATAGAGAGGGAGGGGAGAGAGAAGACACAGACTAGGAGGGAAGGACCGACCGAGAGAGACTTGTCTGGGAAAGGAGGAAAGCCGGAAAAGGGATCCACAAAGGAGGAGGCAGCAGGCGGATTGGTGACATTGGGAGGTGCACAGGAGACACTGCCCTGCTCTTGGGATCCTGGGCTCATGGAGCGGCTGCATATACGGCAGGGAGTACAGGCTGAGGGCTGCCAACTTTATGCCTGGGAGAGTGTGGTAGAGAGGGCTGCGAGAGTGCATGAAATAGAAGTCTGTGTCATAAAGCATGGGTACTCAAGTTCAGTCCTGGAGGGTCACACACATGCCTGGATTTGATGTTATCCCTGCTGCGTACAGGTGAGTCAATCACGTTGTCAGTCCTCCTGATTGACTCACCTGTGCACAGAAAGGATATCTTCAAATCAAGGTGTATGTGGCTCTCCAGGACCGAACTTGAGAACCCCTGTCAAAGAGGGTTCCGGGTATAAGCGCCGTCTAGCTTTGCTGCTGCCGCTGCCTGGCGCAGGACTAATGCACAAGGTCTCATTTCTGCCTAAGGCTGTCATTAGCAGTGTCCTTTGCGAAATGGGAAATTAAAGTAACTAACTGTATTCTGTTTCACCTTAACTGTAGATTTTTCTGTGACTTCACTTTGTTTAGAGTAATTACACAGCTAATTGATTTTTTATTTGTTTTTAGTACTACCTCCACTTCCTATTAACTGATGTTATACAGACCATAAAGAAATAGCTTGGCGCTGCACATATTTATAGTATGTGCTTTTGAAAAACTTGTTCTGACCATGATTTTTTTTTTTACAGCCTTTAAAGGATGTGACCAAGTATATGTATGATTAAATACATTGTTAAAAATTGAGTGGAAGTATTCAATAACTGAACTCTAAGTGAGGGGCTTAAAAACATACTGAATGTTCTATGATGTGTTTAAATGAACATATTTAATACATTACAAAAATCTTATTTTGTCTGTAAAATAAATTATATTAATAAAATTGCCAATAAAACATCAAAGAAATGTATAAGAATGTGCTTACAAGTAAGAGGAAAAGTAAACAGTCTCACAAAGAGCCTGTTTGAGTTTCCTTATCTGATCATTTTCAGTTGCCTGGAGCCACGGGCAGGGAGTTGCAGCACAGACCTCCATAACATTAATTGTCCCTTTTTTCCTGTAACATCGTAGGACAGGGGAGCAGAAAGTTGTCTCAATTTAATGCAATTAATCTGCTATAGACCAGAAGCTTTAACACATCTATCTAGATGTACATGAGTACATATATATTGTAAAAGTTGGTGGCACGTCTTTTGCGCGCTGGAGACCAGGGCGCCGAAGCACTGCGCTTTGACGCTCCGCTCCAGCCTGCATCCCATCTACCCCATCTCATATTTACTGGACCTGCTTGCTGGACCTAACGTAAGGGGCTGACTGTGTGCCATGTGGGACTGGCATGTGTCACTAGGAGCATATTGTATGTAATGTCAGTCATTGTGTACATGTATCACTAGGAGCATGTTTATCACTACATACAGTGGATATAAAAAGTCTACACACTCCTGTTAAAATGTCAGGTTTCTGTGCTGTAAAAAAATGAGACAAAGATAAACCATTTCAGAACTTTTTCTACCTTTAATGTGACCTATAAACTGTACAACTCAATTGAAAAACAAACTGAAATCTTTTAGGCGGAAGGAAGAAGAAAAAAAAGAAA
Source organism: Discoglossus pictus (assembly GCA_027410445.1). Taxonomy (NCBI): domain Eukaryota; kingdom Metazoa; phylum Chordata; class Amphibia; order Anura; family Alytidae; genus Discoglossus; species Discoglossus pictus. The sequence continues at coordinate 262,323,116 of CM050168.1, read as the reverse complement.
AATAATGTGGTTGCATAAGTCTGCACACCCTCCTATAACTGGGGATGCAGCTGTGTTCAGAATTAAGCAATCACATTCCAAATCGTGTTAAATTGGAGTCAGCATACACCTGCCATCATTTAAAGTGCCTATGATTAACCCCAAATAAAGTTCAGCTGCTCTAGTTGGTCTTTCCTGAAATTTTCTTAGTCGCATCCCACAGCAAAAGCCAAGGTCCACAGAGAGCTTCCAAAGCATCAGAGGGATCTCATTGTTTAAAGGTATCAGTCAGGAGAAGGGTACAAAAGAATTTCCAAGGCATTAGATATACCATGGAACACAGTGAAGACAGTCATCATCAAGTGGAGAAAATATGGCACAACAGTGACATTACAAAATTGATGAAAAGACGAAAAGAAAACTGGTCTGGGAGGCTACCAAGAGGCCTACAGCAACATTAAAGGAGCTGCAGGAATATCTGGCAAGTTCTGGCTGTGTGGTACATGTGACAACAATCTCCCGTATTCTTCATATGTCTGGGCTATGGGGTAGAGTGGCAAGACGAAAGCCTTTTCTTACAAAGAAAAACATCCAAGCCAGGCTACATTTTGCAAAAACATATCTGAAGTCTCCCAAAAGCATGTGGGAAAAGGTGTTATGGTCTGATGAAACCAAGGTTGAGCTTTTTGGCCATAATTCCAAAAGATATGTTTGGCGCAAAAACAACACTGCACATCACCAAAAGAACACCATACCCACAGTGAAGCATGGTGGTGGCAGCATTATGCTTTGGGGCTGTTTTCCTTCAGCTGGAACTGGGGCCTTAGTTAAGATAGAGGGAATTATGAACAGTTCCAAATACCAGTCAATATTGGCACAAAACCTTCAGGCTTCTGCTAGAAAGCTGAACATGAAGAGGAACTTCATCTTTCAGCATGACAACGACCCAAAGCATACATCCAAATCAAAAAAGGAATGGCTTCACCAGAAGAAGATTAAAGTTTTTGGAATGGCCCAGCCAGAGCCCAGACCTGAATCCGATTGAAAATCTGTGGGGTGATCTGAAGAGGGCTGTGCACAGGAGATGCCCTCGCAACCTGACAGATTTGGAGTGGTTTTGCAAAGAAGAGTGGGCAAATCTTGCCAAGTCAAAATGTGCCATGCTGATAGACTCTTTCCCAAAAAGACTGAGTGCTGTAATAAAATCAAAAAGGTGCTTCAACAAAGTATTAGTTTAAGGGTGTGCATACTTATGCAACCATATTTTATTTTTATATTTTCTCTTCCCTCTACCTAAAAGATTTCAGTTTGTTTTTCAATTGAGTTGTACAGTTTATAGGTCACATTAAAGGTGGAAAAAGTTCTGAAATGATTTATCTTTGTCATTTTTTTACAGCACAGAAACCTGACATTTTAACAGGGGTGTGTAGACTTTTTATATCCACTGTACATAATAAACATGCAATGCAACATGCTCTTAGTGACACATGCACACAATGCCTGGCCCATATGGCATACTTTCAGATCCTTATCTTGCAAAGCAGGCCCAGTAAATAAGAGATTGGGGGCCTCTGTGGCGGATGGGATGCAGGCTGTATCGCAGATCGCTATCAGGACGCAGTTCCCGTTGCCCTGATGACGGCGCGCTGTTCTGCAGCATGTGAGGGTCGGCGTGCCGAAAAAGCTACATTAAATTAAAAAGCTGTTGTATTCTTTTCCCTTCCATCAAGGCTATTTTAAATCTACGTTTAGGAACTGATCCAGTTTGTGAAAGTTCTTGATTACAGCAGGCTATAAATATGGAATATCAGAGACTGACAGTCGTTCATTTTTTGTTTTAATACAAAATATATTGCACAGTTTCCAGCAACAGATTATTAGCGATCAGCACATCCCGCACTGAGGTCCTTTGCAAACTGCCTTTAAATGCCTTGTAATTTGTGTAAACTGCAGGGTGTGTCTCCTCCTCTCCATTCAGATGTGTGTGCCTGTCACAACTTTGTAATATTAGGGATTCATTACACTGAGAAATGTTGTGTGTTTCCTTTTTTTTTAAGGGCTTGTGGATAAGGCAGCACCCCTCACATGGCAGCATTACAAATAAATTGGGCTTTGAGTGACTTTTTTTTTTTTTTTTGGCTATGTGTGTATATTCTTTAACATTGGGTTCTTCTGCATATTGAGGTACTTTTTTCACAAGGCTAACAACTGCTCTTGCATATAAATTGGATCTCCCCCTCCTAAGCTGCATGAAATAATTACTACTTCATATAAATACTAAATTTAGAGATCTTCAAATGTGGGTCTTTGGACTGAGTTTTCCACCACTCGTGTAGGGCTTACACTTTTTTTTGTGAAGAACTATATATTCACTTTTTATGTTTAATTATGCCTCTGTGGCATCCACAAATTTATTTTTTTCCTTATCCACTTCCTGTCCTGGGAGGAGACTTTAACTACACACAAAGCTTCTGCTTACACTGGAAACATGTAAAACTGTCAGTGCTTTTAGTAGGACTAATAGAAAGCTCTTTCTTTAACAATGGCACACTCTCCTGACAGAATTAAGTCAGAAAAGAAAATGGAACCATGGATTGAAGTATAATGCATATCCTTAATTTTTCTTTTCTACAATCATTTTGCCCATTATCAAGTTTAGTTATTCAAAAGACTATATAGAAAAAAATTATACTTTTTAATTGGGAAACTCTTTATCCTATATATTGTGTGCTTTGTAATGAGCATGCAAGTAAAATGTCTGTTTTGGCTGTCTCTCTAACAAGTTCCTCCTCTTTCAGTGGACAAGACAAACTACATGGTCGGCAGTTATGGGCCTCGTGTGGATGAATACGAGTTCGTCACTCCTATAGAAGAGGCTCCCAAAGGCATGCTAGCCAGAGGATGTTACACAATTAAATCTTTGTTCACCGATGACGACAAAACCAACCACCTCTCCTGGGAGTGGAACCTGAACATCAGCAAGGATTGGAAGAACTAGAGCGGCCCCCAGAGCAGCCTCCCCGGGGGTCCCAATCGCCCTGCTCCTCCTATTCTATGAGAAGTGCTGCTGGGTTGTGTTCCACCTCTGTACCCTGTGCTGTCTCCCCCATGATTCTCCCCAAAAATGCCAAGTGGGATTATGACATTTCTGCCTTGTCCAACTCTGCCTTTGCATTATTTGTACTGCAGGAGACCTGGGAGAAGAGCGCTGTCTGTCCATCATGCCCAGAGTCTCCCTTGGCTCAGAAATGCTCTAGAGAGCAGAAGAGCCGATGAGTGCCCCTCTTTCCTCCAGTTTGCTCCATCTTACTATCTGTAATCATTGCCTGGTCTGCCCTTTCTATTCATATTAAGATATGATTTTTGATTTACGTTTTTGTTTCTTTCTTGTAACCATGTTGCCTTAAAGATTACATCTGTTGCAGGAGGCACATGTCTTGCTCTAGAGTTCCACTATACATAAGGACTCACCCCGCTGAGTATCCACCCATCGCATGGTCTCTTCTCTGTGGTCGGTGGAGCCACCTTCACTTTGCCAGCTGTACTTGTTGCTGAGATTGTGGGGTTACTCAATGGCACTTATCTGTGTGATTTCTTGAGTTGTATAGATTTGCTCCCAGCACAGATTGTTTAGGACCAACCTAAAATATAAATCCTTGTCCGTACAGCCCTGCCCCTCTTGGGCAAATAGCTGGAATGGCCAGTCAGTATGATTTGTGCTTTATTGTTTGTGCCACATAATCATGGATGCTGCTTGTCTGGAGTCAGCCTGCTTCACCTTGCGCAGGGCCCAGCATACACCAGCCCTGTGTAACGCTTAAAGGGTATTTACAGGAAGCACTATAGCTAGAACTGACATCTGAATGTGGAGTCCTGGTCCAATCAGAGGCTGCCTTATAACTAGAAGAATGTAATGACAGGGCTATGCTGGGTTACCTCTATTTATTGCCTTGGTTAGCAGGTCCTCCCTGGAAACGTTCCTCCTCTGCTCCTGCGCCTGAGTTCACCATTCCACTTCGGGAATCCCCCGGGGAATCTGTATTTTTGGAGGGGTGTGTGTGGGGGGGTCTCCCTGCTTACAAAGAGATTTTTGTGTTTTGTATTTGGTTTTTCTCCCAGCCAGATTAGCATGACTGCGGTTGTCATCTGCTTTCCTTTTTATGAGAAATAAAATATTCCAACTGGCTAAACACTGCTTCTTTGTCATGCACTGGGTCAAGGCTACGCCCAACACTTGTCTGACTCTCAAACAATACACTACAGTCTTGGGATGGGATTGTGTGGCACTTGTTGCTTCTGTACACAAGGGGGTGCTCCTGAGCTACATTCTGGTCACTTGTGTCGGGGTGGAGTTGGGTAAATTGGCCGTTTGATAGAACACTTCAGATAAGTACAACTGACACCATTGCACAACACTTCAGAAGAATAGATATTTATCAGATCCTAGCTGGGACACGTATGTTAGAAAGAAGTGTGAATTTAATATGATGCCTACGAATGCTGCCATTCAGATTTGTCCAAATGAGAGCGTTCCCCTGCCACCTTGTGGTGACGGGGCTTGTGTACTTCAATGAAGCTGAAAGCTATACCAGGTAGGGTCACCCAAGATGGGCGGCTCATATCAGAGAGGTCAGATATATCGTGGTCCACTGTAGAAGGAACTGGCAACTTGCTCAAGTATCTTTGCCAAAATAACCTTACGGATAAGCACAAATAGACATAACGATAGATGTGCCTGGCATGCTGCGGTCCATAGGGCGATGGAGAGTCGAACATGACTGAACAATAAAGGGAGAGTAATGGTGGGATAGGGTATGTCACTAGATATGTGAAAGGACAGTTGGGGGCAATAATGAAAATGGTTTAGAGGAGAATTGAAGAAAAGTGTAAGAACATGTGGGAAGGTGGAATGAGAATGGAGCCCAAGGATATTGGACAATGGTCAAGAGGGAAGAGTCAATCGAAAAGTTGGACAACTGAGGTTTAAAATATGTTATAATATATAGACCTGGGCAGTATAAAAACCTCTTTACAGCTTTAAAGCTCAAAACAATTAAAGTATTACTTGAAGATGTGAAGTTGAGACAATTTGAACTCCAGTGATCTTGATAAAGCAGCTTGGAATCTGCAACAAAAAAAAAAAGAAACGTCCCAAAAATGTGCATGGTTAGAATTACACGATCTGTTTATTTCTTTCCCTCTATTCACACAAGGAAATAAGATAGTACAATCCTTTTCATTTGTTTTGGACAGCCTTTGTGCTGATTAAGCTTACATTGAAATTTGCAAAAATCAGTTTTTTGCTGTAAAGTAGTCCTCTGAAGCCCCTGCCAAGGACTGACGGTAATTATGCTTTATTTGTAAAGCGCCAACATATTCGGCAGAGTTGTACAAGGCAAAAACAAATATTAACACCTTGTAAAAGAATAAAGGGACCGTCTATGAGCTTAACATCCAAACATACATAGCATTTAAATACTCACAAACATATAAAGCCTTATTAAATTGCAATTTGGCAAATTTTAAAGGGCTTTATTTAATCATAGAGCATATTTTTTTTTACAGAAGTTTTTAGTCCGTGAACTTCTATCCAAAAGCAAGGTCTTCAGTAAAAAAAATATGCTCTGTGCTTATATAGAGCCCTATTCAATTGGCCGAATTGCAATTTAATAAGGCTGACAATCTAAAGGGTTATGTATCCCTTATCACTATAATAGTTATGGGTCTGCGGGCTTGTTTGTGATGTTTACGATGTCACGCTTTGCAAGCCTTAGGGCTGCAACTGCGAGATTCGTGAAGCGAGGCGAGCAGTTGAACCATACGGGGCTTAGGCTGCAATGAGCGCCTTATGACCCGTATGACTTAGGGCTGAAACCCGTACATGCACTGTGTGGCTCGCAAAAATCCAACTTTAACGGCTGAACAACCAAACTGGAAAAACTAGAAAAAACAGAACAAAAATGGCTCAAATTAACTTACACACACATTACAGTGAGCCAGTAAGTGAGGTTGCAAGGTAATTTGAGCCAAATTTGCTATTTTTTCACAATGAAAATTGCCTAAGCAAGAAAAAAATGGCTGCCAGAAACCTGCAAACCGCTGAAAACGAGGCCAAAGGAGGTAAAACTAGCGCGTAGGACGTAAAAACGAGCCCTAAGCACGAACACTTAACGCAAGGCAGTAACACTTAACGCAAGGCAGTAACACTCAAGCCCGAGGCCTATAAAGGACACTGGGTGAGAGGCTTGCAATGAGCGCCAAAGGCGTTCATCGTGGAGCTTCCGAGGACTGCCGAAGGTGATCATTGCAAAGCAGGAAAGTTGCGGATTGCAATAAGCCCTGAAGACACTCATCGCATGGCTCGCAATGAGCGCCAAAGGTGCTCAGAGGGCCCATAGCCTCACATTGTGTGGGAAACAGCATTGCCAGGCTTACAATTTAACTCCTGTCATTTTTGACAGGCTATTTCCTAGTTGTCAATACTTACGGATTATCACAGAGGACGCCAAAGCCTTCAGTGTAAGTAGTCATACCCAAGTCTTGGCATACTCAAATCCAAGGGAGCTACTTAACCAGTCTGAGCATCCCAAGTCTTGTGTTATACATATAACATGCAAGTCATATGTCTGCAGGTCAGCAGTAATTATTGGCAATAATGGCCCTATTATACATACTTTTCAGTCAGTCCTTGGTGAGTGGGTCAGAAGGTTTGATTGAAAGCTACAATTGCAAACTTCAATGTAAGATTACTGTAATAAAAGGCATTAAATCTTACACTTAAGGAAACTAAACTATCATTAATTTCCTCACATAATATATTATTATTATAATTATTATTATAGCCTGTATGATTTTTTGTTCCAACTTTTAGCTGATTGTTAAATTAAATTGATATTAGCTGCTACATATGCACTTTTTTTTACACTGGGTAAGCAGTATGCTGCCCTAAGGTTAGATATGTACCAGGAGCAGAAGTCTTATCTGTAGACTTATTTAAAAAAAAACAACAACAACATTGTCTTCTGGTATATATAATGTTCATATGTGACCAGGGTTAGTCGGAGAACCAAAACTTTCTGATCCAGGTTGTTAAATAAAGCTCTGTGTTCTGGAAAATTCTTCAATATTACCTACTAATAACTGATGGTATCATATACATTTTATCTTCAATTGTCTGTGCTGTCTCTCTCCCTCCTTCTCTCTATGTCCTGCGTCTGTCTCCCTCTTGAGTCTCTCTCCCCCTCTCTCTGTCCTGTGTCTCTCTCCTGTCTCTCCCTCTCTCTATGCCCTGTGTCTGTCTCTCTCTCTCCTGTCTGTCTCTCTCCCACCCGTTTCTCTATGTCCTGTGTCTGTCTCTCTCTGCGTGCGCTCTTGGTCCTGTGTCTCACTCTCTCCAGCCCTCTATGTCCTGTCTCTGTCTCTCGCTCATGTCTCTGTTTGCACCCGCTCTCTATGTCATGTGTCTGTCTCTCTCCCTCTCTCTATGTCCTGTGTCTGTCTGTCTCTCTCCCTCTCTCTATGTCCTGTGTCTGTCTCTCTCCCTCTCTCTATGTCCTGCGTCTGTCTCCTGTCTCTCTCTGTCCTATCTCTCTCCCACCCGTCTCTCTCCCACCCGTCCCTCTCTGTCCTGTGTCTGTCTCCCGTCTCTCTCCCACCCCTCTCTGTCCTGTGTCTGTCTCCTGTCTCTCTCCCACCCGTCCCTCTCTGTCCTGTGTCTGTCTCCCGTCTCTCTCCCACCCGTCCCTCTCTGTCCTGTGTCTGTCTCCCGTCTCTCTCCCACCCGTCTCTCTCTGTCCTGTGTCTGTCTCCCGTCTCTCTCCCACCCGTCCCTTTCTGTCCTGTGTCTGTCTCCCGTCTCTCTCCCACCCGTCCCTCTCTGTCCTGTGTCTGTCTCCCATCTCTCTCCCACCCGTCTCTCTCTGTCCTGTGTCTGTCTCCCGTCTCTCTCCCACCTGTCCCTCTCTGTCCTGTATCTGTCTCCCGTCTCTCCCACCCGTCTCTCTCTGTCCTGTGTCTGTCTCCCGTCTCTCTCCCACCCGTCCCTCTCTGTCCTGTGTCTGTCTCCTGTCTCTCTCCCACCCGTCCCTCTCTGTCCTGTATCTGTCTCCCGTCTATCTCCCACCCGTCCCTCTATGTCCTGTGTCTGTCTCCCGTCTCTCTCCCACCCGTCCCTCTCTGTCCTGTGTCTGTCTCCCGTCTCTCTCCCACCCGTCCCTCTCTGTCCTGTGTCTGTCTCCCGTCTCTCTCCCACCCGTCCCTCTCTGTCCTGTGTCTGTCTCCCGTCTCTCTCCCACCCGTCCCTCTCTGTCCTGTGTCTGTCTCCCGTCTCTCTCCCACCCGTCCCTCTCTGTCCTGTGTCTGTCTCCCGTCTCTCTCCCACCCGTCCCTCTCTGTCCTGTGTCTGTCTCCCGTCTCTCTCCCACCCGTCCCTCTCTGTCCTGTGTCTGTCTCCCGTCTCTCTCCCACCCGTCCCTCTCTGTCCTGTATCTGTCTCCCGTCTATCTCCCACCCGTCCCTCTCTGTCCTGTGTCTGTCTCCCGTCTCTCTCCCACCCGTCCCTCTCTGTCCTGTGTCTGTCTCCCGTCTCTCTCCCACCCGTCCCTCTCTGTCCTGTATCTGTCTCCCGTCTCTCTCCCACCCGTCCCTCTCTGTCCTGTGTCTGTCTCCCGTCTCTCTCCCACCCGTCCCTCTCTGTCCTGTGTCTGTCTCCCGTCTCTCTCCCACCCGTCCCTCTCTGTCCTGTGTCTGTCTCCTGTCTCTCTCCCACCGTCTCTCTCTATCCTGTGTCTGTCTCCCGTCTCTCTCCCACCCGTCCCTCTCTGTCCTGTGTCTGTCTCCTGTCTCTCTCCCACCGTCTCTCTCTATCCTGTGTCTGTCTCCCGTCTCTCTCCCACCCGTCCCTCTCTGTCCTGTGTCTGTCTCCCGTCTCTCTCCCACCCGTCCCTCTCTGTCCTGTGTCTGTCTCCCGTCTCTCTCCCACCCGTCCCTCTCTGTCCTGTGTCTGTCTCCTGTCTCTCTCCCACCGTCTCTCTCTATCCTGTGTCTGTCTCCCGTCTCTCTCCCACCCGTCCCTCTTTGTCCTGTGTCTGTCTCCCGTCCCTCTCTGTCCTGTGTCTCTCTCTGTCCTGTGTCTGTCTCCCACCTGTCCCTCTCTGTCCTGTGCCTGTCTCCCGTCTCTCTCCCACCCATCCCTCTCTGTCCTGTGTCTGTCTCCCGTCTCTCTCCCACCCGTCTCTCTCTATCCTGTGTCTGTCTCTCTCCTGGTATACAACATCCTTATAGTCACTGGTTACCCATGGAAGGCAGAGCTGCTCCAGTAATAGCGCATACAGCTGTATTTGTACATGTCATCTCATGTTAGTGCGAGCACTGGGCCCAGTTTACTACACCTGATTACACAAACTAAAACTAGCAACCTATTCAGGCCTAGGGATTAACAACAATCGGGTTTATTGCAAACTTTAGAGATATAAAAAAAATACTCCACCTCATCATTAGAATAATACATAATAGATATACAACGACATGGCGTATGGGGTGCGAATGAGGAGCCGTGTGAGGTCACGCAACGTGAATGAAGTTACTGAGGATTATGCGATAAATCAGAAGGGAGGTAATGTAAAGGAACACTGCGGTTCAAGGAAAAAGACACTTGTCTGGTAAGTATGTACCAAACCAACAACATTAGCAGCTGTGTAATCCATGGGCTTAAAGCAAATATTGGGGAAAATCTGTATTGTGGGGACTGCAATAATCCAGCTTGTTCCATCACTTCGGAGAGCTGAATGATGGGGGTGTGTTTGGAGTTATCCATGGAAGGCAGTTTAGACTCTAGAGCCTTTATTTGATAACCGGAAACTACTAGACTTGACGCCACACCTTTCCCCCCTCAGCTCCCCAGAAATGAAAATACCCTCTCGCAGACACAACTTCCACCAATTATAATGGATCCAACAACGATCCTACAGAGGAACCAAAATGTATTTTTTCTAATTGATACCTAATAACATAACTTAATTTAAGTATGCTCAGTCAGACGAAATGTTATATATTTTTTCATTGTGCAGCGATCCTTTAAAGGGCCATCGCAGAAAACCCAATTTTTATATGATTTTAAACTACGACTATGATTTTTTTTACAGTTGGAAATCACCTAGATCATTGTTTAATAGGGAAACAGATTAGTATTTATTTATTTTTATATCTGTGCTATTAATATAGTCTGGCGGTTTACAGATTGATACCTCAGAAGCATTATGCAACAGGAAGTAATTAATCCAGGAGACCATTCATCTATAATTAGGTACTGACAACAACTGGATAACGACTAGTCTGGTGGTGGACTTGCGGCCAAAATTTAGTAAAGTAACTTATAAATATCCACATTTTTATTAAGTTATTATCCTAAGATTTTTGGGCACTCTCCTGTGGAAGGATATGATGAGGTGAGGGATATAGTGTTATTATAGGATTTGGGTGTTACATGTTTAATTCTGATAAGTCTTGGGAGCCAACACAATACATACTGGTGAGTCAGGTAAGTGGTTGAAGAATTGGAGACAGACTGGAGTGCGGACAATTGGTGATTGAGGTACAAATTGGTAACTACCGTCAAGGTGGGAGTTGATGGATTGGGTGCGAAAAGGGTGGATTCTGAAAATGTCCTGTGGGTGGAAATTAAAATATTTACTTGTGTGACAATGTGAGGAATGGAGATGAGAGTGACGGCCGTGGGCTTGAGATCATCAGGTAGTATGGAGACATCTAGAAGTGTTTGGAAGATGACTCTAGTAGTAGACCTTAAAGCACGGGTGAAGCTACCCTCCTCAGGGGGGTCTAGTGCTTTCTTGTTTTTTTTGTATTTCCCCCTGGGGGGTCCTCGGTTGCACCAGCCCTTCCCTTGTGTTGGTTTCTTATCGGAGATCTGGTTGGAGTACATTAGTGAGTTTGTACAGAATGGGACCCGGGGGGGGCAGCACAAAAAATGTGCCCATTTTTTTATTTTTTTTTAATTAACTGTGGTCCTCCATTCTCGTTTCGCCATTTCCTTAAAGGACGACTGTAGTACATTTACAAGTAAAGCTCATATGCTTGTTTGTTGGGTCTATAAAAAACAGTATGCAGATTAAAATAACTACTACTACTTTTGAAATTGTCAGTTTTCTCCTCAAGCCACGCCACTTCTCTCCATCAACCTGTGCCTTATCAGGGGCAATGCCAGCTCTGCCTGGGACAGGGTCGAAAAATACAATTCTGACCAGTCTTGGTTCTGGTTCAGACTGAGCATGCTCAGTAAAATGGGCGGGGCTATAATAATGCACATAGTAACAGACCCCACACTGGTGATGTCACTGGACAGAGCAGGGTTGGTGTCAATGACATCATAGGATGAGGACAGTGACATCATATAATGTCCTGCTTCCAAGCTCCATGATGGTCCAGCCCCTAGGCAAAGCTGGCCACGCCCCCTGATAAAGCACAGGGAGGTGGAGAAAAGTTAGAAAGTAAGGAAAAATACTAACATTTATTTATTTTGGAAGCTGCTCTGCTAGTCAAAGCATGAGTGGGCGGGCACAGAGCAGGACAAACACGTTTTGCATGTATCCCTCCAAGATGATGGCATGTCAAATGCTGAAACCTTATCTGAATCGACCAATGACTCAACCCTCCAGTAAAGTGAGAGTAACACTGAAGTCAGGTCAGTGTGGCTGGGGTTATCTGCAACTGAGCAGCACCCCTCCCCCCTTGTCTGTAGTAAAGTACCCAAGCACATAATTAACATACCAGTCTGGGATAACAACACACAGGGTCATTTTCATGTTCTTAGTTAGTTTTATTTCTATTCTATAATATACCGCTCTGTATATACCCTGAGGTGACATCATATCAATATACAGAGCAGTAATCTGCACTAACAGCATCATACTCTACACAAATACAATGTCATTAATAAAACATAACTTTTATTTCCCTGTAATGAATTTACATGACTGTCCAACTTGCTGGCACTTCACGTACTTCCTAAACAGGCTGGACTT